>JZKD02S2407833.1:49668-80280 GCA_000966675.3 Picea glauca
CTTTGAGCTCATCCTGGTGATGGCCCTTATCAACCTTTCTGTTGAAGCATCCTCTGCTGAGACCTCTTCTGCCTCGTGTCCAGCTTCCTCTTCAACCTCAGAATCGCTGAACTCTCCTGCGCCAGCTCCACGCCTCTGGGTGGTCTCCATCTCTTCGATTCTCGCCCTGAGATCTCATATTTGGCGCTCCATATTTGGGTTCCCTGCCGGCCTACCCCTCCTTCGGGCATCTCTGTCCTCACGATCAGGTGACTTCCTTTCTCTTCTGGGCGGCATGGTGAAATCTGCTTCTCCCTGCTACCTGAACAAAGAGAACTCAATCTAAAGCTCTGATACCACTCTGGCGCCCACCCTTCTCACTCCTCGGAGAACGATTGCTCCCACCAGGACCTACTTCCTCCTCAGCTTGAAGAACTCAAAGGTTCTTCTGATCCCCTCTCTGGAATCTGTCGTACCCACAGTGACTCTTCCACTCGCACGATCCGCCTTTCTTGGGTTATCGGAGGATCGGCTCTCGCGACTTTGCGAGTTCAACAATTGGATACTAGACCCTCGAATCCCCGAGACCCGATGTCTTTGGTCAATGCTGACCTTCCCTCGACCGATCAGGACTTCACTTTATCGCGACTTCGCGATTCGCGTCACTATACCTTCGGGGTCCCAACCTCCGAGATCCGAAACGCCGAGATGTCGACAACCTTGCTATCTCGCCTCTCGCTTCCCGCCACTCGCGAGACTAATCTCTTGGCCCCTCAACTCCCGAGATCCGATGTCCTGAAATTACCTACTACGTCACCCGACTTGTGACCCACACTATGCACGAAGTTTTCGAGACTTCGCTTCTCGCGATCTCGCGATCTCCCTTTACGAGAAGTAGGAGTTTCCCTCGCGAACTCCCAATGCATCTGATCCACGAGTCGAGTCACACTCCTTGTGATCTCGATTGATGACTTCTGTCCTATCTAAGCTTTGAACTTTCTTCCGTCTACGCTGTATACTCCACGTTCACTTTTCCTCCTGATGCAAATACCGAATAAGAAACGTCTCTCCACGAGACCCATCCGCCAACCCGCTCACTTCTCCTTGCAACCGGTTCGCAAATGTTCTCTCCAATGCTCTTTGACTACTTCGAAGGCCTTTCTTTCCTGAGCTTTCACAGATTCTGAGCTTCTTCTGGAAACTCCCTGCACACACTCCTTGTGGATAATCTTCAACCACGTTAAGTGTTAAGGACTTCTGACCCTGCGCCCTCCAGCAGCATAAATCAATCAATGCCTTAGCTCAGAATCGTAACTCTGAGACTTCGTCTAGCCTGCGCACATCTTGCATGGCTCTATCTACCCAAACAACTTCTGGGTGAATGAGAACGAGAGTTTAACTGTCCAGCCTCCTCAACGCACTCTATGCAGAGGAATTCCACTGCACTCTATGCAGGAATCTCCTAGCTCAGACAGAGAAACAATTGAAGCTCATTCTCGCCTCTCTCCCAGATTTCTAATCTTCCATGAAATTACATATGCAGCATATACAATAAAGGCATAACAAGAATCAAGTAAGCAACAACATAATATCAACAACACACAGAGAATAATCACCGCCATGGAATTGAATCAAAGCTTTCCTATTAATTCAGTATCTGTACATGGGGATTCTTCACCAGTTCTCTGCTTTGCTCTCTCCTTGCTCCTGAATGCTAATGCTGCTTTTGAATAATCCATCACAATAATACAAAGGAGGGTGCCTATATTCTGTTTTCCCTCTCGAAAGCAAAACTGTCTAATCTAGACTTAATTAATTTATCTACTTGCATTACATCTAATAAATGCCTCAGCTACCTAAGGACGAGAGCTTATCTGCTCAAGGTCCGTTACAATGTACAAGTGCGCTTCATTACACCAATGCATTAATGTTTGGCGCACCAAAATATCAAAATATTTCAAAGTTTGAATGCTGGCGCTCTCCAGCTGTCTTTTCTTTGCTCCACGCGCTGACTCGCTTGTTGAGGTGTGGATGCTCCTGCATCATTCTATATGCACAAAGCCATGAGATCCCACTCCGCATAGGACAAGAGATATCGCACACACTTCGATAGATCCTCCTTCCCCGAGCTAGGTTACAACAAAAATCCTTTACATTCACTTGCACTTAGCCTTGCAAGTCTCACACAACATGCACAAAGCATGTACAATATGTACTCAACACTTAGCATCACACACTTGCGTCACCTAGATTTCTATTTATACATTACAAAATGGGCCTAAACATGGGTAAACCCATGGGTCGACATCCCCATACCCGTTACATAAGCCCAAAACCCAAAAATATCTAAAAAGGGGCCGAGATCCTGCAATCTCCACTTCGACTTGTGCTCTGCCTTCGACAGCCTATCGAAGTCTCAGAAATAGGTCAAACATGACCAAGGATCTCTAAAACTTGGTCAAGGGCCAACAGGCCCCCAAAACTCACATGTCACTCATCCCGACTCACTCTGGTCTAGGTATCTTTGTTTCAAAAGACTTGAGATGCTTCGACCTGTCACTGTGCCAAGGCCTCTTTCTTGACGAATTCTTGAATAGCTACTTCGTCGACGGGTCCCTCTAAGTGTTGTTCAGCTGCAGTGACAACTTGATCCAGTTCTTCTCCTTGGCTTTCAATCTCTGTGAACAGTTGGAAAGCCTCATCTTGTATTGGTTGGAGCCTTTGAGTCACTTCTATGAATTTTATCTGGATGGTGTGGACCTGTTGTGGAGCAGTGTGCTGTTCTTGGGATCACTTCATCCTCTCTATTGTTGACAGGGGCTTTAACTACGCATGTACTATTTCTACTTTTTGTTTTTCCTTCTGGAGTTGTGACTCCAGTGCCCTCAATTTAGGATCCTCAGTGAGTCATTCAAAAGTCTAGGCATTGCGATCACTTAGCTATTTACATTCCATGGCGAATGCTCTGATCCTCTCAACTGCACTTCGAGCAATTGCTTCTCTTTGATCTCGCACATTTCGCGGAGTGATGGGCACTGTTCGTAGCTCCATATCTGTGATTCTCTGTTGAAGCTGCTGGATAGCTTCCACAAGCTGCGCTACTTGCTACTCTACTGGTTCTTCCTGTTTTTTATCTAAGCTTGTCACAGAGTGAAGTGATCTGTTGACTACTTCTTTGACTCTGAGTTGTTCTGCAGGCAACTACTCTTTCTCTTGCTGGATCTGTGCTTTCTCCTCTTTAAACTTAGTTTGGAGAGCATCCTTCTCCTGCTGTGCAACTCGACATTGCTCTCTGACTACTTCTTGCACTTTCTTTAGGGCCTCTGTGGCATGTTCTGTTTCTTCCTCTGCACGATGAAGGAGAGCTTTGGTCGTATCGACTAGTCTTCGGATTTGGGTAGGCTCATCTCCCAACTCTGGTGCTTATGTTGGTGGGGTCATAGTGGAGACTTTATGGCTAGAGTGAAGGGCCTGGTGTACCCCTCTGAGTTCAACCTCGATTCTGTTGTACATCTCCTCCTACTTGGCTTCATGTTTCTACAAGACGTCCTGCGAGGAATCTGCTACATATGCGATGATGAAGTCAAAGCCATTGACCATGGGTACAGTTCCCATTGTGGTTTTTCTAGCTCTTGAATTCTTCCATGAGGTACGTTTCATGGGGGAAACCTTTCTTTTCTTCGAGGGATCATCCTCATCAACGAGATCCCTATGTGGTGTTACTTTTCCTTTCTTTTGCTAATCTTCTTTGCCATTGGTCTCTTCTCTATCTACTTCATCATCACCTCCTCATCTAGGTGATACTAAAGCAGTTTCATCTGATGCACTGCTCAGATTTAGTACTTCTTCAGTCTTCTTCCTTCTGTTGGTTCCAGATGTGTCGTTTCCTTTGTGAGTGGCCTCCAAGATGCCAATTAGTTCAGGATCAGAAATATTTGTAGGTTCAGCAGGGATAAGAAGGTCTTCTGACCAGTCCTTAGTTATCTCTTCGAGGTCCTCCTCTGTGAGATTATAGTATGAATGAAGCTCTTCTTTATGCTCGTCTATGCGCACAGTGATATAAATGAAGTGTCGATCTATGCAGAACTTCATGAGAGGTATGAACCGGTGCAAGGTGTTTGGCATCATGTGAGGGACAACCTCGATAGCCCTCTTCAATTGGAGATAGTACGTGTGGAATACTGCATTCAATTTCCACTGTTTCCCCATATCGCTCGAGTACCAGAGCATGGTGAACTTCGCAGGGAGTGGCTCGAACAACTCAATGTTTGAGAAGGTCACACCTTTAGGCATATCCCAGGCAATAAACACTATGACGATAAGGAGCCAGCTAAAATGGAACTCATAGCTCTGATCCTGAGCTTCGTGACAATCCAATTCCAGCTGGTTGACTAGGTACTTCGCCTAGTTCATCTGGAGTCCTTCTACACATTTCCCGACGAGGTCAACAACGAATCATGTAACCTGTGTAGGTATTTTTTTTCTTACAAGATTTCCTGTGATCAAATGGCAGGCCAGGTGCACTATGCCATTTTGGATGGAAGCTACCTTGTAGCCTCGTGTCCCCTTTTCTACATCACCATATGTGTCATTGATCCTTTGTGCCAATGCGCGATATGTAGCCTTCCCTAGGTAGAAGTCCTGTGGGTTGGGTCCCTGCATGCTCAATCCGGTGATCCTATGGATCAACGTCGGATCGACTATGATGTGTCGGTCTATCCATAGATAGTCGCCATGGTAGCATGATAGTAGGAGATTAACACACATGTTAACCTCCTGGTGCCTTCCAAAGTGTGGAATCTTCATCACATTCAAGAGAGTGGACTGTGCGAGGTCCATAGTCCATGGCTGGGGGATTATTTTCGAGTTC
The DNA here is from genome assembly GCA_000966675.3 of Picea glauca. NCBI lineage: Eukaryota > Viridiplantae > Streptophyta > Pinopsida > Pinales > Pinaceae > Picea > Picea glauca. The sequence continues at coordinate 54,518 of JZKD02S2407833.1, forward strand.
TTCCCCTTCATCTTGGTCAAATAATTGTAAGGAGCGAGCATGTTGTATTTATTGTGGTCCCCTAGGTTGAAGTCGCCAAATTTTAGTGTTGCGATATTATCTTGCTGCATTCTAACTGAACGTATCCCCTTCGGGAGGTATGCAGTACCCATGGTGTAATCAAAGTCCATCGGGACACTGTCACAACTCACCATGCCAGCCAAAGGCGGGATGTAGTTGGGAAGGATAGTCAGAATTAATTTCACATTTTCCAAGTCATGGCGATGCTTGGTTCTCTTCTCTGTTGTAGGTCGAGATGGTCCGGATCCGTGAGCAGTTGACAGGGAGGCTTGCACTCCTCTCGTCGACGAAGCTTGAGCTTCGACGAACATCACCTTCTCAGCCATAAGGTCGATTAGAACTTCTTCGACAACTTTCTCTACGGTGCTGAGCTCGTCCGACATGCATTCTCAGATCGGATAACTCAGGTGGATGAATGAGTGCTCAGAGAAATAGAATAGGTGTCAATCTCACTAAGCACAACATGGTAGCAATGAGTTGTCTAAGATACAATTCTCAAAAGTGTTTTCAGTGCAACAATCGATGCAATAAGTAGACAACGGTGTAACAGATTTCTCCAATGGACAAGAGGCCTTCATCAATGTGGTTCTGTCCGTTGTGGTGCGGTCTCAATGGTCTGATGGCGATCTTTCTGTCCATAACTATTGTTCTTATCCATTCGGGGCATCGGTCTAACGGTCATAATGAATTCAACGACTATATTTCTTCGCCATGGTGAAGTGCCATGTTGCGCAGTTCTAATATCTTGGTGAAGTTCCAATTTTGCAACCCTTCCTTCTACGAAGTCCCTTCTGGAACATTCTGCAACTTTTCTATCTTTTCTCTCTTCTTACTGAGCTTTCTAGCCTTCTTCCTTCCTTGTCTCGGTATTCCTCTTTCAATTTTGATTCCTATCTCCTTTTTGCATAGTAACTTCGCGATATTGAGATTTTTTCATAGGGTTAGAGAGTAATACTTCTTCTTTGTCTAGGGTAGGTGCTTCATTCTTCTGTGAGTCTTCTTGTGTTCTCTCAACTGCGAAATCCAAGTTTCTGGTTCTGAACAACTTTGACTGGTCCTCTTGTTCCTTCAGTAAGTGTGTTATCTTCTTCATCATGAAGTCTTTTAGTTCTTGCTTCTTCTGTTCTAAGACTTCCTCTTATTTTCTTCTGGCCTGATCCTTCTCAATCCAAGTTTTTCCTAGTAATATAGCAAATGGGGTGTTGTTCTCAATGAATTTAAAAACCTCAAATCTTCCTTTGTCGAAGTTCCATGAGCACTCATAGATATGTGGATGAGTCTTCCACATAGGGTTATCAACTTTCCTCTAAATAATCCTATTCCTCCCAATGAAGGAATCATAGCATGCTTTCCCAAAAATTCCCAAGTTCTTTCTGTCATGATATTCACCTGTGTTTATTCATCTAGAACACAGTCAATGTCAAAGTCTCCTATTCTTGTTTCTATGCATTCTTTTACTTTGAATATATCTGATAAGTTGATATTTCTGTGATCATTTAGGGTTTCTTTCATTTGTAGCAATACATTCTCTCATTCTTTCTGGGGTTCTGCCATGGTCTTAGTTTCTTGACCTTTCTTAGGGTTTTCTTATCTCATATTCATTCTTTCAACCTTAGCAATCATTCTAGGGAAATCCAAAACTTCATGGTCCATATATTTACAATAAAGACAACTAGGTCTTCTACCAGGGCATTCCTTAGCAATATGTCCTAGTATTCTGCAATTATAACAAAGGGTTAATCCTCTTTTTATTTTAAATGATCCCCAGGCTTTCTTGTACTGCGCACTAGGATCATAGTAGCTAACCTCCAAAAAATTATTTTTAGGGTCCTGCATCCATTTGTTATTGCAAACATTCTTTATATGCATAGGAATAACATATCTTTCATCATTTCTATTAGATCTACTCATATCAAATATTCTTTCTTCTAGTTGTGCCCTAGGACAAAATTTATCAAGCATACCTAGATTCACACTTTTGAAACAAAAATTTCCACTTATATTACCTCTTCAATCAAAACTTTTCACTGTTCTTACCTTTATCAGAGCACAAAGCTTCAAGATCTTACCTCTTTTCTTCATATCTGTCTTCTCTTCTTAGCACATAGATTTACAAGTACTACACACTAAAGCAACAAATCTACGTACATAGCTTTCTTTCTTTTCTTCAGTTCCCAACAATCATAGTTTCAGGTCAGATCTTCGCACAGAGCTTCCTTTTCCTCAGTTCCCAATAAACACAGTTTCAGGTCAGATCTTCACACATAGGTTCCTTTTCCTCAGTTCCCAACAATCACAGTTTCAGGTCAGATCTTCGCACAGAGATTCCTTTTCCTTAGTTCCCAACAATCACAGTTTCAGGTCCCGACAACGGAACCATTTGTTGGCACAGAGGCAAACCCAGGGTTCAACACTCAAGAGTGCACCAACAAAACCCTAACTACTGGCCCTTTTGGCAACACCTGCGAAGCAGATGAAGTCTCACCCGAGGAAGAGGCAGGGGTGGTTGTAGGACTCAGATGTATGCAACCTTAGTTGGGACACAGATCTATGATTGTGACACCTTAACATAGCACTTAGCAGTTACAGTTCATCAGTATTTAACTAGTATCTACTTCGCAAATAGAAAACCCTAATTACAGAGACAGAAGTAGTATAATCAAGAACTAAGCATATTCACATAGGTTAGATCTAGCATTCATGCATAATATTAAGCACAAAGCATTAACAGATCTATCTATCATTCATCTATATTAAAGAACTTAAGAAAGTAAACACATCAACACATCAACACATTGCAAAAAGCATAACAACACATGATATATGTGGTTCACACCCATCCTGGGGCTACGTCCACCAACTCTTCTTCTCTATTATTGTCTTCTATCAATCTTCTACATGCAGAGAGCCACAAGATCCCACTCTGCATAGGACAAGAGATCTTGCGTGCACTTCGCTAGCTCCTCCGTCCCTGAGCTAGGTTACAACACAAAGCCTTTACATAGTCCCTTACAGTCACTTCCACTTAGCCTTGCAAGTCTCACACAACATGCACAAAGCATGTACAATATGTACTCAACACTTAGCATCACACACTTGCGTCACCTAGCTTTCTATTTATACATTACAAAATGGGCCTAAACATGAGTAAACCCATGGGCTGACATCCCCATACCCGTTACATAATACCAAAACCAAAAAATCCCTAAAAAGGGGTTGAGATCCCACGATCTTCGCTTCGACTTGTGATCTTCCTTCGAAAACCTTTCAAAGTCTCAAAAATAGGTCAAACATGACCAAGGATCTCCAAAACATGGTCAAGGGCCAAGAGAGGGAAATAGGAATAATTAATTAATTAATAAAATTGAATTTCTGGTGCAACTAAGGGATGGGTGACATGTGTATGGGGGAGGTTTTTCCTAATTAATTAAATGAAAAGGGAATTTAATGAGAATTTGGGAAACTAATTACTTGAAAAAATATATAAAAAGGATGGAGGAGGAGGAGTATGGATCTCATCTTTATGCGTAACATTACGCTGCTGAATTTTTTTCTTGACTGAACTTATCTTGTGGGAGTTGGGATACCCAGCTCGGGTAACGAGTGGTAGCTCGACATTGCAAGGCGAGATGGGTGCTAGTGGTTCTCCGAAATTGTGTGTGTGGCCCCTTTGCGGCTCGGGGTCTCAGGGGGAAGAAGAGTACCCCTAGCGTTGGATGGGAGGTAGTGGTGAGGTCACAATGATCGAAAAGCATGAGTCAGATGGAGCGTGTGCGGGACTATGACTCAGAGCTGTCGCATTTGGATACCGTACGCATGCATTTATTTTTGAATGGTAGATTAATATTGTTACTATGCTTTCATTACTGTACTTATTTTGTGTAAATATTATGTTTTACTCAACATTTTATAATCAATGAACTTAAAGTCATCCCAGCCTTATGCTTGCTGCATTTTGAATTGATTCTCTTGGAAAAACCAACCCTAATTGCTATGAATTTTTTGTGTTGTTTTATTGATTATTACGAAGAGATTTGTGTTTTTCCCTTATCCCTTTAGTCATCAGTCTGTGCCTGAGAAATCGCCCAGGAGCTGAATCGACGGTCGTCACTTCGGTGTTTAAATACCTATAGATTCAAATGCTCTGGTTTTTTGTGCATGGATGATGAGTGGAGGATAAGTTTTTCCTAGATGTCTATCCCTTAATTATCCTTGCGTTGATTGATTCATTCCCGAAGGATTGGTCCTTGCGCCTTCTTGTGCTGAGTATCTCTACGTTTTTGTGTGATTATCTCTACGATTTCTTGGTATAACCTCTGCGATTTTATTAATAAACCCCAACACTTTGTTGGGTATCATCTCTATGATTTTAATAATGAATCCTAGTACTTGGATTGGTATTTTGACAACGTTTTTTTTTGGATGTAGTGATTACTGTCGTAATATATAGTGACTTCGTTTTTTATATACCGAAACAAGGTTTTATTATATATATATCATTCACGAATTTACCCCAATGATTTTACCTGGAATAATCTCATTGATAGAGTTCATATATCTTTTTACATGGAATACCACATCGATTTTACATGGCAGAGTTTCGTTGATAAATTTTTATCTCTTTTTTTTAAATGAATTTACCACAGCGGTATTTTCCTCTTCGCTTTTGAATGAATTTATTTACTCTATGTTTTATGACTATTGACTATGATTTACCATTTTTATAAGTCAACAATGTCTACACAGTGATTTCCTAAACATTTATTGATTGATAGCAGACCATAGCAATTTTAATGACAATGCTTTTTATAACAACGATGTTAATGGATAACATTTTTATTATAATGATTTTAATGGATAACGTTTCTTTTTACAACGATTTTAATGGATAGATTTTTATTGCAACGATTTTAATGGATAGCGTTTTTATAACAATGATTTTAATGGATAGCGTTTTTATAACAACGATTTTTATAACAATGATTTTAATGGTAGCGTTTTTCTTTATATATGTGAGTGATAGATAATGTTTTATTTTTATGTGAATGATAGACAGTGTTTTCTGGGACATTTCACATGGAATAATAAGATTAAAGAAAATTCCAGTAAGCATAACATGTGAAATATGTAATCAAATTAAGGTCAGCTAACTCGAATACTATTAGTATAATGTGATTGAACATTCGTTGTCCCTCATGTAACCTTGAGTTAGAACACGATGAAAAGAATTCAACTATAAATTAAAGTCTGTGGGAATCGATTACCTGAAGGTTAAATACACTGCAAAGTTTAACATTTATTTTTACTTTATTCTGAGATGATTATTTCGAAATAAGTATCAGTTGTTTACCTTTGATACATTGGAGCTAAGCGTCAGGTGTTATAGAGCGTCTTTCCATTATGATGGATTCAAACATTTTGGCAAAAACTATTCGTTTTCGACTTTATTCAGTTTTTCTTAATTAACCCCAAAAATTATGACAACGTTCTCTTTGTTAGAATACAATAGAAAACGTTCTTATATATATTGTCAACGTTTTTTTTTGTGACCTATGACTCTTGAAAAAAATAGATTAATCATCTTCTATTGCCATTGTTCATGTATCCGTCTTACATGTCAGTCTTTTAACTTCTTCCATAATTGATTAAATGCAATGATAATAGCTCACTCATCCACACTTAGACGTAAAGATTAACATTCAATGGTTTATGGTTTGTTGGCAATAGTCTAATAGCTTGCGCAAGATTAATGGTTGAGGGTTATTAAGTTTTTAGATAAACAATTAATAGTTTAACAGTTAAGTGGTAACTATGCGCCTTGCACCTTAAGTCAATTTGTAAGTGGGGGTTAGTCATAGTTGTTTCACCACATAGGTTGCCTTGTAGGAAGCAAGAAATCCTTTGGTAAGTTGCATAATTTAATGTGAGTGTTGTCACCTTGCATATTGTCGTCTTGTTGCTTGGGTGCATGGGTATAGTCTTCTTGTATTTTGTCAGTTAATTCGGTCTCCTAGCGCATTGGATTTTTTCTTGGGTTAGTGGTCTATATTTTTTATGTTGCGTTGGGATTACTGTCATGCCTATCACCTTGTGGCGGCATGATTCATGATGAGGGGTTCATTGCGCGCCCTGATTTATAGAGGCGAATGATAACCTAGCCGGAGTCTTGTGATTCCCGATGTGTGTGTTTGTTCATTGTAATTGATGTTGATACTTGGTTTTGTAATGCCTTAATGTGTTTGGTTTTGCACGCCGTAGATGTTTTCTAGTTACTGGTCGTCAAGCTGTTGTGTTGGGATTGTTGATGTTGTCCTTTAGCTGGTAGGTGTCAACTTCCTTGTGTCAGGCGGGTAGTCGTTTGTTTGCCTATTGATTATCGCATGTTTCATCCAATAACATGATGTGCTAGTGTGATGAGTCGTTGTTGTCTATTTCCTATTCTGTGTGCATTGTGTTCATCGTCAATTTGTGTTGTTTAATGATTCTCATTGTTGCGTTCCTATCCTGCTTAAAACCAAAAAAAAAATTGCACCTTTTCTGTCTCTTGTAGTTGTAACGATGGGGACGTCACATATGGTATCAGAGTGGGTTCAGCCCTACGAATGTGGATCGCCATGCTTTCCACTACAATAAACCTTTGAGTAATAACCTAGCACTAATTAAATCTTTAAGGTGTCCATGCGGTGATATCGATTAGAGGACGCCGTAGAGGTTCGTAGCGTGGTGTCGTGGAAGGAGGTGCGACGGCTCCAGAAGTGCCTGCGCCCTCGGAGTCTAACCCCCAAGGGGGAAGAACAATCCCTTGGGATGGATTCGATTGTTGTAAGGGATGATGATGGTCTGACAAGGTCCTTCCAGATATTTGCAGAGGCCTTGATTCACCATCTGTACTGAGATGAGGCTAGGGCGCCTGTACCCCTGAGGGTCCGTAGCGCACCCTCGCCAATACCATTAGCATTCATCGAGAACTTGAGAGGGATGATTTCTCAAGTCTACGAGTGCCCCAGATGGTGGAGCTGTCGAGGCATGGTAAATTTGGCGATGTTCTTTGCACTACACGACTATACCTCCAACTTGAAGGTCTGCATGGCAGTCTTTCAACTGAAGGGGAGCGCTCTTCTATGATGGAAGATGCTCCTACCGCAATTGAACATGGACTTCTAGTACATGTCATGGGAACTGTTCAAGGAATGGTCCCAGGAGAAGTATCTTTCTGAGGAATTCATTGAGCGTCTACTCAACGAGTTCAATGCCTTGCGATAGGGTAGTCATACGATGCCCAAGTATGAGGCTCATTTTTGGAGCTGCTTCGGTATGCTTCGCACCAATTTATAAAGAAACTTAAGGTCAACAAGTTCATGTTTAGCCTGAATGTTAGGATTCAACTTCTACTTCGGGTGCCAAGAATACTGGACCAAAGAAAGTGTGTTGGAATGCACAGGGAGCCACATTACCAATGCGAATGCCTAGTAGAGAGGACTAGAGCAGATGGATTAGCCGGACCCACTACCATGGGAGATTTGGGAAAGGCCCATAGGATTCATGTAGCGGTGAACAACCGCCAAGTAGAGCACCAGCTGACTGTGCTCGAGACATCAGGTACCGTCGCTGACCAGACCCTTAGTATTCTTATAGATCCCGATGCTACAAAGAGTTTCATTTCTGGTGCAGAGATAAAAAGAATTAAGGTAAAGGTAGTCAAACATGATGAGTTTACATTTTTAGAAATGGCTTAGGGAGCCAAACAAAAGGTTGGTGGGAAGGTTACGGGTTGTAGCCTTAACTTGGGAGAGTTTGTCACCAGGGCCAACCTGTATGTCATGATATTAGGATCTTATGACGTCGTGATCGGTATGGACTAGTTGGAATCACATGAGGTGATACTCGACTGTAAGACGAAACAAATAAGCTTGTTCGATGATGAGGGACATAGACGCGTGATTGTAGCTTAGAACCAGGGAGTTTTCCTAAGGTTCATCTCTTCCTTGCAGCTACGAAAGAGCATGCGTAAGGGGTGTAAGCTTTATGCGATCCTTCCGTTAAAAGAGAAGGGAGTAGCGGAAGGTCTAGAACACCTTCCGGTGGTGAGAGACTTTGCCAATGCCTTCCCTGAGGAGTTACCTGGGATGCCGCTAGAAAGGGAATTGGAATTTACCATAGACCTAAAACTGAGGATTGAATCGATAGCAAGAACACCTTATCGAATGTCGACTCCAGAGTTACAGGAGTTGAAGATGGAACTGAAGGAGTTGTTGGACCTAGGACTTATACGTCCCAGTGTATCACCATGGGGTGCACCTATTATTTTCATATGAAATAAGGATAGATTGTGGAGACTCTTCATTGACTATCGTCAATTGAACAAGGAAACGATAAAGAATCAGTATCCGTTGCCCAGGGATTGATGATCTGTTTGATAAGATGAAGGGTGTGATGGTGTTTTCAAAGATTGACTTGAGATCAGGGTATCACCAGTTACGGATCAAGGAGGATGATGTCCCTAATACCTCCTTTAAGACGAGGTTTGGATATTACGAGTTTATTGTTTTACCGTTTGGACTGACGAATGCCCTGGGGGTATTTATGAGTTTGATGAATGGCGTGTTCCGCGAGTACTTGGAAAATCTCATCCAAGTATTCATTGATGATATTTTGATTTACCCTCAGACGATGGAGGAGCATGACGATCACCTGCGCTTGGTACTATAGTGTCTATGAGAGAAAAAAATGTATGGGAGATTTTCTAAATGCACATTTTATTAATCGAAGATTCACTACTTAGGGCATGTCATCTCCAATGAAGGTATCACTATGGATCCAACAAAGGTCAAGGCTATTATGGAATGGCCTACACTGATGAATGTCCCAAATGTGCGTAGATTCATGCATTTAGTGGGATACTGGCGACGGTTTGTCAAGGAATTTTCGAAGATAGAAAATTTGATCATGGAATTACAAAAGAAGAACAAGAAGTTTGTTTGGACCGAGAAATACACAGAATCATTTTAGAGGATCAAGGATATGTTGACAATGACACCAATACTGAAGGTCCCTGACATGGATGCAGACTTCTTGGTATGTACTAACGCATCCAAGGAAGGCTTAGGCAGAGTCTTGATGCAAGATGATTGAGTGATCGCTTACATCTCGAGAAAGTTGAGAATGCATGAGGAGAACTATGCGATGCACGATTTGGAGTTGGTATCCATTGTTTATTCCTTGAGATTTTGGAGACACTACCTTATTGGATGAAAATTTGAACTAAAAATGAACCACTGTGGAATACAACACATGTTTACGCAAAGCGACTTGAATGCGCGACAACGACATCGGTCGGAATTGCTTAGCGAGTATGATTTTGAGATTTCTTACATAAAAGGGACAGTGAACAGAGTGAAAGATGCATTGAGTCAGAGACCACACATATTTTCGGTGATTGCCTCTTCAGATGAATCTATGTGAACAGATTCTAACTTTATAGCGCAATGATGACTGGTACAAAGAGGTCAAGGATTTTATCAGGAAAAACACAATGATGGTACCAAAATTTGAAGGATTTGCTTGGACAACGATGGGTCATTGATATTTAAAGGTTGAATTTACATACCACCCAATGACGGATTGAGAAGTTTGATCCTAAACAAGGCTCACAGAGCAGTGTGAATGGCTCACCCAGGAGTCAGGAAGATGAGGGTAGACTGTAAACCCTTATTCTTTTGGAAAGGAATGAAGGCAGACATAGTCAACTACGTGGCAAGATGTATGGAATATCAGCAGGTAAAGGCTAAACATATACATCTGACAGGATTACTACAACCACACTATTCCTGAATCGAAATGGGAGGGAATTTCGATGGATTTCATTATTGGATTGCCACTGACGGCAAGGAGACACGACTTGATTTTTGTGGTAGTCGACACTCTGACGAAGAGTTCTCATTTATTACTGTTCATATGATATATTAGGAACTAGACATATCTAGAGTTTACATAGCATGGCGTGCCTAAGAGGATTATATTCGATCGAGGATCGATGTTTACTAGACAATTTGGACTAGTTTCCAAGAGGCATTAGGAACCCAACTTAACTTTAGTACTGTGTATCATCCAGAGACAGAAAGGAAGACCAAATGAACAAACCAAATCCTAGAGGACATGTTGTGTATGCACGTTATGGACCAACAGAAGCGTTGGGAATAGTTCTTTCCACTGGTATAATTTGTGTATAACGACAGTTATCAAAGCACCATTAAGATGGCGCCTTTCGAGTTTATTTATGGGCGTCCATGTCGAACGCCTTGAGTTGGTATCGGCTTGAGGATAGGGTCCTGGTGGGACAAAAAGTGATCCAAGAAATGGAAGATCAATTGCAAACTTTAAGACAAAGGATCAAGGAAGTGTAGGATTGACAGAAGAGTTATGCCAATGTGCATCGTGTCGACCGTAGTTATGATGTGGAGATTGAGTATTCTTGCAAGTGAAACCGCATAAGAGTTCGAACAAGTTTGGAAAGGGTGCTAAAATATCTCCTAGGATCATGAGATCCTGCAATATTGTGGAAAAGAGAAGGCCCGTGGCCTATTTGACTAGCCTTACCTGATTCTTTGAGGCAGACACACAATGTCTTTCATGTCTCTGTTTTGAGACATTATGTTAGTGATCCTACTCATGTTGTTGACATGATTTCATTGCAGGATCGGATAAGGGTGCACTCACGACAGAGACGATCCACATCCTAGACCATTGCATTCGACAGCTACGATGTTGAACCGTAGATCAGGTCAAGGTTCAATGGGACAACTATAGTCTACACTCAGCGACCTGGGAGGACGCATATGATATGCATCAACAGTTTCCATTTTTGTTGATGGGTAGACTTATGATACTATGATGCACTTTATTTCGACACTTATATACTGTGAAACTTTGGGACGAAGTTTATACCAAGAGGGGGTGTATGTAACATCTAGCTCTTGCGCACACTGAGCGAACTTATTCGTTGAGGACACTTGCTTGCCAGTGATCCGAATTATTATACTATTGGTCATTTGATTATGATTATGAGACATTATGGATATGATGATATGATTATTTTGTTGTATTGACATAGACATGTGCTATTGACTGGGTTCTCCTGAGTGTGCAGGACTTTGGACCTCGAGGATGCAAAGGCATCGATGAAACCCCTTGGACTCTATATCGAGTCAGGGAGTGGACTGTTGGGTTGAATATTGTTGATGTGACATATGTACATATGATTGTTATGATGATTGATTATTATTGCCAGAATGATTCATTGATGGATGAAGGCTGATGATAGATTGCCGACCAGACTCACATGTGGAGTAGATGGGTCATGTAGGAAAACCAAATACTTGAGGGAGAGGTGTGGACAACAACCCTACCACAACCTACTAGCACTCCTGTCATGGCTCGAACTATAGCTGAACGATTACCTAGTTCGATAAGACCCATGATGCTGTGAGGGAAGACTGTGACAATCGATCACAATGATTCTAAGGGGCGGGCAATAAGGTAGAGGCCTTATTCCTTAGAGGCCCTTAGTCTCCCACAAGATCACCTGGCGGAGTATTGACTCGAGGTTTTTTTTATGTCTACCAAGTCAGTCAAGAGGCAAGTGGCACCCTTGGAGCACGTAGTGCATCCTGAAGGGCACGTCGCTCAAGGAAAATGGAAAGAAGCGAGTGGCACCCTTGGATCACGTAGTGCATCCTGAAGGGAATGTCACACAAGGAAAATGGAAAGAGGTGAGTAGCACCCTTGGAGTACCTAGTGCGTCCTGAAGGGAACGTCGTGCAAGGAAAACTGAAAGAGGCGAGTGGCACCCTTGGAGCACCTAGTGCGTCCTGAAGGGCACGTCACGATTTTTAATTGGTAAGTGAATAAACCTAGACGACCTTAAAATGAATGAGGTGTTAAGTAAGATTAAAAAAAAAAATCCATGAGAAAATGTCACCTAGCCTAGTGAAATTAAAATCTAGGTCTAAGTAGAACCTGTGGTAAAATAATAATAATAATAATAACAAATAAACATGTAACAAGAAGGGGGGTAAGAAATTCAAATTTATTTATTAAAGTCAAACTTTTAATGGAGGATTAAAATTTAAAAAGGGAATTGGTAGTTTTTATCTATTTTTGCTAAATTAATTTTAGATAAAAAGAAAAGAGGGTAAATGGTTGTTTCATCTACATATGCTAATTTAAATTTTTAGTTAAAAAAGAAAAAGGGGAAAATGGTTGTTTTTCTACACTTGCTAATTTGATTTTTAGTGAAAAAGGGAAAAGAGGGAAACTTAAAAGAAATAGGAAACTAAAGGAAAAAGTGGAAACCTAAATAAAAGGGGAAACATAAAGAAAAATCTGAATGTCTAACTTAGCAAGGAATCTTGCCTTGGGAACTTGCTATTTTTGAACTCAACAAGGTATTTAGTAAGGCGTAAGTCATTTAAGAAGTGTGAGGGAATTTTGGGACACCTAGGAGCATTTTTAGGAATGCTTTTAGGTGGGTGAGGGAAATAGGAATAAATAATTAATTAATAAAATTGAATTTCTGGTGCAACTAAGGGATGGGTAACATGAGTACGGGGGAGGATTTTCCTAATTAATTAAATGAAAAGGGAACTTAATGAGAATTTGGGAAACTAATTACTTGAAAAACTCTATTAAAAGGATGGAGGAGGAGGAGTATGGATCTCATCTTTATGCATAACGTTATGCTGCTGAATTTTTGTCTTGACTGAACTTATCTTGTGGGAGTTGGGATACCCAGATTGAGTAACGAGTGGTAGCTCAACCTTGTGAGGCGAGCTGGGTGCTAGAGGTTCTCCGGTATTGTGTGTGTAGCCCCTTTGTGGCTCTGGCGGGCTCAGGGGGAAGAAGAGTACCCCTAGCATTGATTGGGAGGTATCGGTGAGGTCACATCAATCAACAAGCAGGAGTCATATAGAGCGCATGCATGAATGAGACTTGGAGTTGTCGCATTTGGCTACGGTACACATGCATTTATTTTTGAATGGTAGATTAATATTGTTCCTGCGCTTTCATTTCTACACTTCTTTTGTGTAAATATTATGTTTTACTCAACATTTTAAAATCAATGAACTTAAAGTCATCCCAGCCTTACGCTTGCTGCATTTTGAATTGATTCTCTTGCCAAACCCAACCTTAATTTCTATGACTTTTCTTTGTTGTTTTATTTATTATTACAAAGAAATTTGTTTTTTTCCCGTATCACTTTAGTCATCAGTCTGTGCCTGAGCAGTCGGTCAGGAGCCGAATCAACGGTAGTCACTTCGGTGTTTAAAGACCTATAGATTTAAATGCCCTTCTTTTCTATGCATGGATGATGAGTGGAGGATAAGTTTTTCCTAGCTATATATCCCTTACTTATCCTTGTGTTGATTGATTCATTGCCGAAGGATTGGTCCTTGCGCCTTCTTGTGCTGATTATCTCTGCGTTTTTATGTGATTATCTCTACACTTTATCTCTGCGATTTCTTGGTATAACCTTTGCAATTTTATTGATAAACCCCAACACTTTGTTGGGTATCATCTCTGTGATTTTAATAATGAATCCCAGTACTTGGATTGGTCTTTTGATAGCATTTTTTTTTTGGATGTAGTGACTGTTGTTGTAATATATAGTGACTGCGTTTTAATATACTGAAACCGTGTTTTATTGTATATATATATTGTTTATGAATTTACCCTAGCGATTTTACCTGGCAGAATCTCGTTGATAGAGTTCATATCTCTTTTTACATGCAATACCAAAATGATTTTACATGGCAGAGTTCCGTTGATAAAGTTTTATCTCTTTTTTTTTTTAAATGCATTTACCACAACAGTATTTTCCTCTGCGTTTTTGAATGCAATTATTTACTATGGGTTTTATGACTATTGACTACGATTTACCATTTTTATAGGTCAGCAATGTCTACGCAACGATTTCCTAAACGATTATTGATTGATAGCAGATTGTAGCAATTTGAATGATAGCATTTTTATAACAACGATTTTAATGGATAGCGTTTTTATTATAATGATTTTAATGGATAGCATTTTTTTTACAACGATTTTTATAACAATGATTTTAATGGACAACGTTTTATTATAATGATTTTAATGGATAGCGTTTTTATAACAACGATTTTAATGGATAGTGTTTTTATTATAATGATTTTAATGGATACCGTTGTTATAACAATGATTTTAATGGTAGTGTTTTTCTTTATATATGTGAATGATAGACAATTTTTTCTATTTATGTGAATGATAGATAGTGTTTTCTGGGACATTTCACATGGAATAATAAGATTAAAGAAAATTCCATTAAGCATAACATGTGAAATATGTAATCAAATTAAGGTCAACTAACTCGAATACTATTAGTATAATGTGATTGAACATTCGTTGTCCCCCACGTAACCCTGAGTTAGAACATGATGAAAATAATTCAGCTATAAATTAAAGTCTGTGGGAATTGATTACCTGAAGGTTAAATACACTGCAAAGTTTAACGTTTATTTTTACTTTATTTTGAGATGATTATTTCGAAATAATTATCAGTTGTTTACTTTGATACGTTGGATATAAGCGTTGGGTGTTACAGAGTGTCCTTCCATTATGATGGCTTCATTCATTTTGGCAAAAAACTATTCGTTTTTTACTTTATTCAGTTTTTCTCAATTAAACCCCAAAAATTATGACAACATTCTCTTTGTTAGAATACGATAGACAACATTCTTATATGTATTGTCAGCGTTTTGTTTTGTGACCTATGACTCTTGAAAACAATAGATTAATCATCTTCTATTTCCATTGTTCATGTATCCGTCTTACATGAAAGTCTTTTAACTTCTGCCACAATTGATTAAATGCAGTGATAATAGCTCACTCATCCGCACTTAGACGTAATGATTAACAGTCAATGGTTTAGGGTTTATTGGCAATAGTATAATATATTGTGCAATATTAATGGTTGAGGGTTATTAATTTTTTAGCTAAACAATTAATAGTTTAACAATTAAGTGGTAACTATGCGCCTTGCGCCTTAAGTCGATTTGTAAGTGGGGGTTAGTCATAGTTGTTTCACCACACAGGTTGCCTTGTAGGAAGCAATAAATCCTTCGGTAAGTTGCGTAATTTAATGTGAGTGTTTTCACCTTGTGTCTTGTCGTCTTGTTGCTTGGGTGCATGGGTATAGTCTTCTTGTATTTTGTTATGTTGCGCCAGGGTTACTATCACACTTATCTCCTTGTGATGACATGATTCCTGATGAGGGGATCATTGCGCAACTTGATGGATAGAGGTGAATGATAACCTGGCCGGATTCTTGTGCTTCCCGATGTGGGTGTTTGTTCATTGTAATTGATGTTGATACTTGGTTTTGTAACGCCTTAATGCGTTTGGTTTTACGCACCGTAGAGGTTTTCTAGTTACTGGTCATCAAGCCGTTGTGTTGGTATTGTTGATGTTGTCCTTCAGCTGGTAGTCGTCGACTTCCTTGTGTCGGGTGGGTAGCCATTTGTTTTCCTATTGATTATCACATGTTTCATCCAGTAGCATGATGTGATAGTGTGTTGAGTCATTTTATTCTGTTGCATGTTTTTCCTGTGTTGTGTTCGTCGTCAAGTTGTGTTGTTTAATGATTTTCGTTGTTGCGTTCCTGTCCTGCTTAAAAAAAAAAAAATTGCACTTTTGGCGTCACTTGTAGTCGTAACGATGGGGACGTCACAATTTGTTTGTGGATGGAATTTTATATAGATCTCTTCAACTTAGTGTCCATTTTCACCCAAATTTTAGTCTAAAAGGAACTGATAAATATAGTATCCTTGTCTGAGATGATCCTACTTAGTATCCCAAAGTGCACCTAGACCTATTCCAACAACATGTTTTCTACTTATTTTCCTCTAATAGTATTTTTACAATGCATGAGAATGTACATATTGATGAACGTATCGACTACCATGAATAGATATTCCTATCCATTCTTGGTTGTTGGATAAACACCCACAAAATCCATGGAAATGATTTCCCAAGGTTGAGTATTCCCAACACCAAAATTCCTTACAACCTTGGAGGTGTGCGTCTCTCTAATAAGTTTCAATCTTTCACCTTTAGGAACATAAATCTTGTCTAGATTTTAGACAAACCCATTTTGGAGATGATATTTAGCCTTACTGTAACCTTCTTCTATATGAATTTTTCCCTATAGTTGTTGAAAAACCGCTTTAAATTCCTCATCTTCTATGTATGTCTCTTTGTATGCATCATGTGTGAAAGATTCCATGTGCATAATAGTTCCTAAATATGTAATATTCGGTGTTAGTGGTGTTGAAATCATTTCTACCAACTTATTAGTGCTTCCCTTCTTATACTTAATGAATAGATGAAACTATTGTGAAACCCCCATATACTTGTAATGTTTGACTTGTTGAAGCTTACTATGGGTATGAAAATACTACAGTGGCTAGTGTTCAATGTGGATAATGGTTTATTTTCCCATTAGATAATTCTTCCACTTCTTAACAACTTGAACCAATAAATAGAGTTTCTTATCATATGTAGGGTAGTTCAAAACTCCCCCATGAAACATCTCTACATGATAGCATACTACCTTACCTCCTTGCATAAAAATTGCTCCCATAGCATACCCACTTGCATATGTATCCACTTTGAAATAATTATGCAATTTAGGTAATGTGAGAACTAGTGCTTGAATGATATTTCATTTTAACTTGTTGAAATGTTTTTTTTTTATTCTTTCCCCACTAGAAACTCTTAACAACAATTTTTATGTCTTGTAGTGGTGCAACTACCACTGAAAATGATGCTATGAAATACCATAGGTATTGTGTTGCCCCAACAAAACTCCTAGCTTTAGTGACATTATTAGGAACTAGCCACTTGATGATGGCCTCCATCTTCACCGGATCTATCTTGAGTTCCCCTCCACAAGTCATTTACCCCAAATACACTAATTACTGCTAAGAAAACTCACATTTATTGAGGTTATCCAACAATTGGTGCTTTTTCAAAGTTTCTAACACCTGCATAATATGTGAGATGTGTTCTTCCTACGTAGAGTTATAAACTAATATGTCATCGAAATATATTGTTACAAACAGATATAAATAGGGACATAATACAACATTCATCAATCACATAAATGTAGCTAGTGCATTATATAAACCAAAATACATGACTACAAATTCATACAAGCCTTGCCTTGTATTGAAGGTGACCTTCCACGTGTCTTCTTATTTAATGCATACCTAGTGGTATCCTGATTTGAGATCCAAGTTCATGAAGTAATTGGCATGCTGCCACTGATCTAACAAATAATCAAATCCTATAAAGAAGGTACCAATTTTTGAGCGTGATCTTCTTCAAATATCTATAGTCAATATACATTCTCTTAGTCCCATCGTTATTGAGTACTATGGTGATAGATGACCCACAAGGTAGATTTATTAGTCGAATTACTCCATGCTCTAGTAGCTGCTACAACTATTTCTTCACTTTTATTGCTTCCAAAATAGATTTTCTATACAACCCAATATTTTCTAATGGGGATATAGGAAATAATTGTATCTCATGCTCCACTTCCCTCATAGTTTTCAACCCTTTAGGATCCTAGAACACTCCTTTGTACACCTGCAACAACTCCTCCCATTATTATTTCCGTTATTTGGTACATCCTTCCAGGGATTCCTTTACTCTTATCAATTCCTCCCTTGGATGATTCTCTCTTTACAAAAGAAATACATACTTCTTACTAGAACTGATCAAATTTTTATCTTAGTTAACACTTATAAGAGAGATGTTTGACATTCCTTCGTGTGCATTGATGATGAAATACTTCCCACCCTTATCAAGAAATACCTTTTTTCTCTCCACATGAAGATCACATCCCTCATATAAATGTATGGGATTCCAAACACTACAACAAACATGTCAAGGGGTACTACATATAACTCCACTTAGTAAATAAAGTATGAACTTACAAAAAACTTGATCTTAAACTATTTAGTGACTTTGATATCTACATCCTTTTTCACCTATCCCAATGGATATGGGCTTGGATGATCATGAACTTCGAACCCAAGATTTTTGACCACATCATATGCTATGAGGTTGGCATATGAGTCATAATAGAATATAGCATTTACCTTTGTCTTTTTGAAATAGATATTAATGTGGAAGATGTTTTCCATTTCCTTATCTTCCTTTTGATGAAGACTACTCAGATTCACCTCCTTTTGCACTAAACTGCAAACAATATTCTCATCCACATATGAGCTTCTCTATACCTAGTTTCTTGAATCCTTTCTTATTAGGTTCTTCTTATTGGCATCCTTCTCATGATTCTTTGGATTCAAATCTAGATGTAGCTTTCAACACATTTGTTTGGTTTGACCATCAATATTGCAATGGTTGTAGTAGTTTTTTGGATCCTTTCACTAATGTACAATTGTTTTCGTCTTCTTATCTTTTCCTTTCCATTTCTTCTTCCCCTCCTTAGAAGAATTTGGGTGGTATTTATATTTAGAACCACTTGGATATCCTTTCGTATGGCCTATGCTATCTAGATACCATGCTTGCATATATGCCTAATAAATGGTATTGGGTTTGAAGATCATCACTTGATTTCACAAAGGACTATGTAGACCCCATATATACTAACACATGTTGTGAAGAAGTGATGTCACTAGATTTTGATTTCTCTTTCTTGGGCTCTTTTCTTGTCTATTTTTCTATCTCTTCACTATCTCTTGGTTTCTCTTCAGATCCAACTTCTGAGTTAGAGCCACCAACCTTCCCGAAAGGTACAAAATGTTTTGCTAGATCCATCATGAAGATGGCCATGTTGCAAGAGATAACCAAAACTTGTTCTTCTATCCTAAAAACATTCTCTTCCACTACATTTTGAGTATTTCCATGAACAAACGCATCCCACTTGGCTAGGATTTTGTGACCTCCTTCTTAGGCCAATTCCTGGATCCTACAACTTTCCACAAATACCCTAAAAAAACATGCTCTAATACCAATATGCTATGTAAACTACCATGGATATTCCACTAGAACAACTTGTCACAATAGTTCTTATATTATGATGAAATTTTATAACATGTGGGTTTATTTCCTTAGAGCTCATATTTGTTTTCATTAGTTTATTGGTGAAATTAATTAAATAACTAAAATATGGAAATGCAATAATAGGAATATGAACTCATTGTCCACACAATTGAACACAAGATGTATCCTATGGAACCCAATATGGGATAAAACCCATCTAGAAGATGAGGCCTATGCTATTCTTTATTTTCTTTAGCTATGAAATGCACATACAAAGAAAGAGAGGAACTCCTTATGGAGTTTCCTTTGACATTGTGTCATGAATAGATGCTACAAAATGTCCTACATCCTCTATTATTCTCTAAAAAATACCACTCCTAAATGCTCCACTCAAATATGGAACAAGCACAATACTAAATAATGTAAGAATTTCTCTTCCTTGTGGCCCGATATTTAACATGTCCTGATAGTCATCTAGGTTTATGATTTTTTCATCTTAAACACTCAATTAGTAATAATATTTTTGACCTTGTAGATGGTGGGCCCTTATAATAGTCATCACACATTAAACATTAGACACTAAGTAAATATATGAATATATATGCAATAAAGGATAATATAGTAACACATGTGATAAGAGAACTTAACAAAGGATTAGTTGGAGCTGGTACAACCACTCCAACCATCTCCTTATTGTACAAATACTCATGAAGATGGAATACAAACTCGATTGGATATCCTTTCCACAAATCTCTCTCTCTCTTCTTGAGTGCATGTGTGTTCCTAATATTCATCCTATAATGCATCTCTCTTCTTGAATACATACATGTGATTCCATAGACTAAAACAATATTCTTGAAAGTACACATGTGGCTAGCCCCAAATATGTGAGTAACAGGGGCTGACATGACATCCACAAGTACCATGGTCGTCAAAAAGGTGGGTCAACTTGCAGGAGGTATAACTTTTGCATACGAGCTCCGATTGAGGTGATTTTTTCGTCGTTGGAAAGATATTGATGTATATAATGATGTCAATGGGTAGATATATATCCTTACAAATGTTTTACCCCCAAAAATTCCATTTGATTCCTCAAAATGGACTGGGAAGGTTTTGGTCCCCAAATTTCCAAACCAGGACCTGCCACTAAAATGGGCATTGTAAGCTAATTCCTCAAATATTTCCACCTAGAAAGTATGAAGATAGATGAAAAAGTATATAATCATCCAATCTATATCTTTCGAGATTATGGAATAACACACATTCAAATATTTAGTAACTCATTGCTTGTAGTACATTGGATAATGAAGGAATCAATCTTGAAGAATTTTACACTTCAACCTTTGTTTATGACGTACGATCACTATAGAAATTTGTTTCACATGTTTCCTTTTCAAACATCCATAGGGACAGGGACATGATAGTGAATGGTTTATCCAAAGAAGGACTATGACTAGAGAGTGGTGCCTAGCAAATCATAGAAATCAAAGATGGGTACATATCTAAATTCATGCATAATCCTTGGGTGTAACTTCATGATATTTTATTTTGTAGTTTTTTTGTATAAGCTACAGAAAAAACTTCTAGGCAGAGGTAAAATCATTGATGATGGATGGCATAGTTCAATTTTGTGTGTGTTGATAAAGGAAATAAGAGACAAAGTAAGTAAATAACATAATACCAATTATGAAAAATTTGAGGTCTAAAATGGGCCTCCTAAGAGATATAATAAAACATTATGATTTAGTTATTTTGTAGGGAAGATATATTTACAAATCACCTCTTATGCTATAGTCTATGCAACTATGATTAAGTTAAAGTGAAAAGATATCTAAAAATAAAATTAATAAAAAACCACTCTATTGATGTGACTATAAATAAAAACTCTCTATTGATGTGACTATAAATAAAAACTCTTTTGTATATATGAATTATTTTTAATAAAAAATATAATACTCATATAATAAATAATAATATAGTACTTTTTAAATATAACACATATTATGAACCATACATTCATTCTTTAATTAAGGAATACAAAGTGAAACTAATTAAAAAAATGAATACATGGTTCATAACATAGGTTATATTCAGAAAGTCAAACTAATATATGAATATGTATCCATGTTATATTTCATGAATCCATATATTAGACTAATATATGAATGCATGATTCATAGCATGGATACATATTCATATATTAGTTAAATTAATATATGAATATGTGGTTCCAACTTATTCATATATTAGTAAACTAATATATAAATATGAGTTATATTCATAAAGTCAAATTAATATATGAATACACATCTATGTTATGAATCAAATATTCATATATTAATTAAATTAATATATGAATATGTATCTATGTTATAAATCATTATTCACATATTAGTTTACCTAATATATGAATACATGGGAACTCTTTTGTATATATGAATTATTTTTAATAAAAAATGTAATACTCATATAATAAATAATAATGTAGTAGTTTTTAAATATAACACATATTATGAACCATGCATTTATTTTTTAATTAAGAAATACAAAACGAGACTAATTAAAAAAATGAATACATGGTTCATAACATAAGTTATATTCACAAAGTTAAACTAATATATGAATATGTACCCATGTTATAATTCATAAATTCATATATTAGACTAATATATGAATGCATGATTCATAGCATGGATACATATTCACATATTAGTTAAATTAATATATGAATATGTGGTTTCAACTTATTTATATATTAGTAAACTAATATAAAAATATGAGTTATATTTACAAAGTCAAACTAATATATGAATACGCATCTATGTTATGAATCAAATATTCATATATTAGTTAAATTAATATATAAATATGTATCTATGTTATAAATCACTATTCACATATTAGTTTACCTAATATATGAATATATGGGAACCACATATTCATATATTAGATAAATTAATATGTAAATATGTGATTCATAACATAGATACATATTTATATATTAGTTTAACTTTGAGAATATAACTCATGTATTCATATATTATTTATTTATAACATGGACACTAATATATGAATTGGTGGTTCCATCATATTCATGTATTAACAAACTAATATATTAATGTGTGGTTTCCATGTATTCAAATATTATATATTAGTGTCCATGCTATGAACCATGTATTCATATATTAGTTGAAAACTAATATATCAACACATGGTTTAACTAATATATCAACACATGGTTCATAATATGGGCACATATTCATATATTGGTTTATCTTTCAAAATAAATCTATGTTTTTCTTTAATCGAAACATAAAATATTTTATTATATCATAATAAAGAGTTGTATCTAAACTAGACACATAATAATTTCTAGTGTTTTTCAAAACAAAATAAATAGTTCTCCATTGCTACAAAAATAAGTTTATAATAGACTATATGATTTGCATTCCAAGTTTTCCTGCAAGTAGCATGTTTGAAAAAAACATCTACGATACTATTGAAATGGTAAACCATAGTAATTAATGGAAAACATGGTTAGTATTTTCTTCCTCTTAGCTAACATCTAAGGGGGGAGAGTTATGTTTTTCAATTTCCATTGGTTCCTTTAGTTGATGAACCATTTCATCTTCTCTGAGATCGTCCTGGCCATAATTTTATGATATCCTATTGCTTGAGGCTATGGAGAAAGATTCCTTGATAAGATTTAGAGCCAGATTCCACAACATATTGCATTATGCTTCTAATATATCAATCATTTTCTTTTGATGGACGAGTAAAATAAAAATGTTTTCATGTTGAGACACAATGGTGCTCATTTTCATGCACTTGTGTTGTCACTAAGAACAACAAGGTCCTATTATACTGGATGCTTTCTTTATTCCTTCTTATAAGTCTCTTGAATTCCAGAATGTCTATGTTGTCCATGATAGATATCTCGTCTATCTGATCTAGACAAGATATGGAAGGGACATAGAAGAGGTATTTTCCAAACAAAATAGAGAAGGATCAATTGGGAACCCTACACTCACTTTGATACTTGAAGAAAAAAATAAAAACTATAACATGAGTGTAACATCTCGCTCTTTCACGCACCTGTTGTGACTTATTATTTGAGAACACTTGCATTGATGCAGGAGCATCATCATCAAGGAATAAGAGGAAGACAACTCAGCACCCTAGAGCACATTTTGAAATGATTTTGAATTTAAGAAGGGAATATCACACAAATATATTCAAAATATTGTAATTTAAGAATGTATTTAATGTTTAAGAGATGAACCATCGCATGCGATCGATGGGGAGTGTATTTTCTTTAATGTAGTAAATTGCAATACAGATTCAAAGTGTTTGCTCTTATTTTTTTATCCCAAACATTTATTGTAATAAATCCTTAGTAGTTGAAAGCTTTTAATTTCGATAGGTTAGCTTTAAGATAGTCAGAGGAAAAACTCTAGAATCCATCTTGTATAAATATGTGTATTTGTTGCTCAAATGAGACTGCTGAAAATTAGCTAAGATTTATTGTAGCTGAAGGTTATTGCTACTGAAAGTTGTTGTTGTTGAGAGTTGCTGAGAGATGTTGAAGAGCATTGTATGAATCCATGTACATATCAGTTGAATGAATATAATAGAGAAGCATTGTTCCAAATGTCTGGTGTTGTTGTTATTGAGTCTACCTGAATGAATGAATGGTAGGATTTCTATTTAATTGCAATTATTTGTTATTTATTGTTCTTATGTTATGAATGCATTTACATGGTTGAATATATGAATATGGGAGATATTGGATAAGTTTCAATTGTTTCTCTTCTATGATCATGTATGCAAGGAGTGCAGAGTGTCTGCAAGGTGTCCGTTGACAGATTCTATTTCGAATCAGAAGCTCATAAGAGATAGCGTGAAAATTTTGTTTGCAAGGAGTGCATAAGGGTCCACAAGGTGTGCGTTGATAGAGTCTGTTTCGGCTCAGAAGTTCAGAAGGGAAAATATTGAAGGTGTGCATAGGAGAAAATGCACTCAGATTCATATTGTTCAGGAGGAACAATTGAGCTGTATAAGAACTGTTGCAAGGTGTGCACAGTTGCAGCATAAAGAAGTTGAGTCGTGGAAAGAAAACTTGTTGCAAGGCGTCCATAGGGCCAATTTCAACTAAGTGTCAAAGAAAATATCTAAGGAGATAGAGGTTTCAAGGAGGAACAAGCTCAGGAGAGATAGTGGTGATAATTCTTCAATAGGGAGAAGCCCTTGAAGATTCCTCAAATTAACGAACAAGATTCGTTCAAGGGGAAGCAGGATCATTCCATCCCGTTAGATCTAGGAGAGATGCACAGAGGATAGCCGAGGAATATTTCGGCACTTCATGGTTTAGAGTGTTTGAAAGTTATTAAGAGTGGGGATCATCAAAGTCCCAAAGCAACGAAGAAAATCCTAACCATTAGTTGCAAGGAGACACGTGGCAATGGATTAGGGAATTTGGGAGATAAAGTTTCAGAGGAAATTGTGTGGAGTAAGTGTAATCTTCGCGAAATCATGAAGGCCGAAGTAGAGCTAGATCGTTGGATCCATAAGAACATGCGACAGAGATCCAAGTGTTTCAGAAGAAAGACATTTCGGAAGGAAACAAGGGTGGAGGTCGCAGAAACTGTCGAAGCATGAAGTCACGAAGGGGGCTGGCCCGAGGATATAGCACGCGGTCTTATGAGAAGAAGAGACTAGCAAGAGGAGCTAGCACCCTCCAGTTAGAGTTACCAGAGGCACTAGAAAGTGGCTCTGTGGGTAATTCAAACCTACGAGGTAACAAATCGGGGCCTATGTAAGTTGTTCCAGGGTCTGGTAGAGGTCGGAAAGCTAATTCGGCTTAAGTGTTTTGGAAGATCCTTGAATGGGAGGTCAGAGAACCCCTAGGAGGGGAAGGGGGCTACATCAAGTGGTATCAAATCCTGATTTTATTCTTAGGCAGGAGGAAGGAGAAAAGTTTTTTCTGATACCATCAAGTGGAATCAGAGCCACTGAATTGATTTCTGTAGGCAGGAGGAGATAGTCTAATACCATCAAGTGGTATCAGAGCCGAAATTTGCTTGTATATAGTAGGGAAAGGTGAGAACATGAAAAGAGGAAGTTTGATATCATCAAGAGGTATAAGATACATCAAGTGGTAGCGGTGTGAAAAACATTTCAGCATAATGCAACCTAGAAGATATGCAGAGCCACCTGTAGAAAATCAAGCTATGGAAAGGGATATGATAGAAATTCATGCAAGGTTGGATGATATGGAGACTGTTATTGGATAAATCTGTGAGTGCGGACACAAACCGATCTCCCTAGATCCACCTGGATCTAGAACAAAACAGGACAAAATATACCGCTTTCCCTAGATCTAACTATTGAATTAAATTGGAAGTGAGAAGAAGATATGTACCTTGTAATTTCTTCCTTGGACTCTATTGTTCCTTGCTTCACTCCAATGCTCTTGTGCGGTCAAGACCAAAACAACAAAAACCAACCAAAGTGAAAGAAAATAATATATCCAATAGCTAATCTATACATATGATCAAGGAATTATGTAATAAAGTAGATCTCACTTTATGGGAAAGAAATAT
>JZKD02S2407833.1:86187-101667 GCA_000966675.3 Picea glauca
TATCATATTAATTGAAAGAGAAACTTACAACCAGAGCCTTGATGTCGTAAGGTCCCTTCCTACTGTCCTTCGTTCCCCACACACTTCTTGCTCCAAGGATTCTGAGACCATAGATATGATAGCTACTCACAATCTGTCTTGACAAAGCAAATCTCAAAGCCACTCCAACCAAGCTAATAATTCCAAGCCAACCAAAAGCTAACAAAAGCTCATCCAATCTCAAGCTAACTTTCTCCATGAGAATTCCTCTCTTTTTATAAGTTGAAGAAGATAAGGTGAGGAGGTTAGGATGATCCCACTAAATCATGAAAGCGAGTAAGATCCAAACCATTCGGATGCCACCTCACCATAGAAGCTTCTCCTTCTAGAATATTTGCGAAAACACTCATTTTTCCCACGTGCTGGAATTCTCGCACCCTGGCTATAGTGCAACCTGCGAGAATGGGTCATTCTCGCACCCTGCCTATATAGAAACCTGCGAACACCTCGCACCCTACCTATATATCAACCTGTGAACACCTTGCACCCTGGCTATAGTGCAACCTGCGAGAATGGGTCATTCTCGCACCCTGCCTATATAGCAACCTGCGAACTTCCCTTTTTATAAGGATTTTACATAGGAAAAAGCAATTTCTTTTCTCAGGAGAAGTTCTTCTCCCTTCTCTCTTTAGGAACTCAGGCCACTGACCCTTCTAAAGGCAACATATAGGTTTACATCATTAATGATCATAGAGATGACGAAAATAATGTGTAGCAGAGACATCAAAAAGGAGAGAACCTGATGCTAGAGATGTCAGTGATGCAGAAAGAGAAGAAAGAGAAATTGAAGAAGTTGTAGGAGAATATGTTGTAGAAGAACGTTTGTTGAAAGCGGTTTTCAAGTTGGGAGCTAGAGAAAAGATAGACATCCCAATGTATGAAGGAAATTTAGATGCCGAAGAATTGTTGAATTGGATAAGATCGATGGAAAAGTACTTCGACTATGAAGACGTCGATGACGAGAAGAAAATGAAGCATGCTATCACCAGATTAAAAGGACATGCACTTTTGTGGTGGGATGAACTGTAGGCTGACAGAAGATGCAAAGGCAAGAAAAAGATTAAGAATTGGGATAGAATGGTAGCTAAGTTGAAAGATAAATTCATACCCAAGGACTATTAGATAAATTTTCTCAGGAAG
The DNA here is from genome assembly GCA_000966675.3 of Picea glauca. NCBI lineage: Eukaryota > Viridiplantae > Streptophyta > Pinopsida > Pinales > Pinaceae > Picea > Picea glauca. Next base: position 87,367 of record JZKD02S2407833.1, read on the forward strand.
TTGCAGAACTTGATATAGAAGGGAATGGCAGTAAAAGAGTACATAGAGGAGTTATACAAGATGAAAATTAGGGATGGACAGAGAGACAAAGATGATGAAAAGGTTTCCAGGTATATCAATGGCCTATATTAAATCCAGGATGAAATCAATATGATGACAGTGAGGACAATGGAGGATGCTTATCAGATTGTCCTGAAGGTAGAAGAGAAGTTGGCTAGAAAACAAAGCCAATGAAGCAAAGGAAGAAGTCTAAATAGAGGAAAGGGAATTTCCCATGATAAACCATAGAATCCAAGGTGGAGACTGAAAAACCACAAAGTCACTCAGAAAGAGGAGGAACTTCCTGAGGGAGAGAGTATGGCGAAAGAAATTATTTTCCTCGAGGAAGAGGAAGAGGCAAAGGAGGAGAAGGGAAGTGTTATGCCTCTGGAAAGAGATGACACATGTCTTGGGAATGTATCAATAGAAATAAAGAAGGAGGAGGTGAAGCTCACATTTCATAGGCATAGAACCAGAATGTTGAGGCAGAAGGTACATAAGATGGGAGATCTCTAATGATGAAGAACGTTCTCTTAAATCCAGAGCCAGAGGTTGAAAAACCAGTGTAGAGGAACAATTTTTTAAGGACTTCTTGCAAGACTAAATATAGAGTATGGAAGGTGATAATTGACAGTGGGAGAACTGATAACTTAGTATCCACAGAGATGGTGGAGAAATTGGATCTAGAGAGAAGTGGACATATGACTCCGTATAAGGTATCATGGTTGTAGAAAGGACACCAGGTAACTATAACTAACCAATGCCTAGTTGAATTTAAGATAGGAGGATATAGAGATGATATTTTGTGTGATGTGATTCCCATGAATGTATGTCATGTTTTGTTGGGGAGACCATGGAAATATGACAGGAATGTCATTCATGATGGGGGAAAAAATACTTATACTTTGGAGAAGAATGGTAGGACAGACATGTTACTACCAATAGAGAAGAAGAAAGTAAAGGAAGAATCCAACACAAGTATACTTCTCACGAGTGGGAAGGAAATCCTGAGTGAAGTCAAGAAGGAATAGGAGATGCATCTTTTTGTGGTGAAGAAACTCAGAGTTATTCTTACAAGTAATTCTATGGAGGATCTACCTGAAGAAATTCAGGAGCTATTGGAGAATTTTGTTGATATAGTAGTGGATGAATTACCAAGATCATTTCCACCCATCGGGAGTATCATCCATCACATTGATATAATACCAGGAGAAAGTCTGCTGAAAAAAGTAGCATACAGACTAACACCTCAAGAGAATGAGGAGGTAAAGAGACAAGTCTAGGATTTGATGGACAAAGTTTTGGTCAGAGAAAGCTTGAGTCCATGCACAGTACCAACTGTGTTAAGTCCAAAAAAAGATGGAGGATGGAGAATGTGTAAAGACGCAAGAACCATAAACAATATCACCATCAGGTACATATTTCATTTTCCAAGGATGGATGACTTAATGGATTGTTTGATTTGAGAAAATTATTTTTGAAAGATACATATGAAAAGTGGGTATCACCATATAAGGATGAGAGAAGGTGATGAGTGGAAAACAACCTTAAAAACAAATGAAGGGTTGTATGAGTGGCTTGTTATGCCATTTGGCTTGAAAAATTACCCGAGTATTTTTATGAGGTTGATGAATGAGGTATTGAAAGTTTTCATTGGTAAGTTTTTTATTGTATATCTGGATGATATACTGGTCTTCAGTAAAACTGAAGAAGAGCATTTGATACATCTAACATTAGTGATGAGAAGGTTGTGGCAAGAGAAGTTGTTGATAAATTTGAAGAAATCTTCTTTTATGAAGACATAACTCATTTATTTAGGTTTTATAATCTCATTAAATGAATTGAAGATGGATCCAGAGAAGGTGATAGAAATCATAGAATGGTCGTCACCAAGGAGAATATTCGAGGTGAGAAGATTCCACAGATTAACAAGTTTCTATAGGAAGTTCATTAGAAATTTTAGTGGAATTTGTGCACCAATGATGGATACGGTGAAGAAGAGACGCAAGTATTTTAAGTGGACAGAAGAAGCTAAGAAAAACTTCAGGATATTAAAGGAGAAGATAACAGAACAACCGATTCTGGTCTTGCCATATTTCGGTAAGACATTTCAAGTAAGATGTGATGCTAGTGGTGTTGCAATTGGAGTAGTTTTGAGCCAAGATAATAAGTATGTTGCATATTTCAGTGAGAAGATGAATGACACTAAGAGAAAGTAATCCACATATGATAAATAATTTTATTCCATAAATCAAGACTTGAAGAAATGGAGGCACTACCTTGTTCCAAAATATTTTGTTTTGTATAGCGATAATCAAGCTTTGCAATTCATAACTAGACATGAGAACTTAAATCAAAGACATGCTAAGTGGATAGAGTTTATGCAAAAATTCACTTTCGTTATTAAACATATTTTTGGTAATGGTAACAAAGTTGTTGATGCATTGAGCAAGAGATGTCTGATTCTACATGAATTTCAAGTGAAAACCTTAGGGTTTGAACGCCTTAAGGAGATGTACTATGATGATCCAGATTTTAAAGAAGCATATGAGAAATGTGAAAATCATGTGCTCAGAGACAGAATCCAGTGGACAGAGTATCTGTTTCAATATGGATTTTTGTTTAAAGGTTGCGAGTTGTGCATACCAAAGTTCCCAATGAGAGAAAATATGTTGAAGGAAAAACATAATGGAGGACTAGGAGGACATTTTGTCCATGACAAGACATTTGCACAGTTGAACAGTTCATACTATTGTCCAGGTATGAGGGAAGAAGAGAAGAAATTTGTGGAAAAATGTAATATTTGACAGTATGCAAAAGGAAAGATATATAACACTAGATTGTATCAACCATTGCCTATTCCAGACAGGCCTTGGGATGCAATAAGCATGGATTTTGTGTTTGGATTTCCAAGAACACAAAGAGGAAGTGATTCCATATTTGGAGTAGTTTATAGATTCTCAAAGATGGCACACTTTATACCATGCCAAAAAAATAATGATGCAACACACATTGCAAATTTGTTTTCTAAGGAAGTTGTGAGACTTCATGGGTTTCCTAGGAGTATTGTCTCAGATAGAGACACTAAATTTGTTGGTCATTTTTGGAGGAAATTGTGGAAGAAGCTGGAGACAAAACTGTCTTTTATTTCATCATATCACCCTCAAACGGATGGACAGACTAAGGTGGTAAATCGAAGTTTAGGAAATTTTTCGAGGAGTCTGGTTATTGAACATCATAGCCAGTGGGATCAAATTATGTCACAAGTAGAGTTTGCATATAATGACTCACCAAACAAAAGTACATGAAAGAGCCCATTTTAGATAGTATATGGGATGAATCCAAGAGGAGTATCAAAGTTAAGAGATCTAAAGCAGAATTAATTCAGGAGCGCTGGAGAAGAAGACTTTGCTGCAGAAATGCATAAGCTTAATAATCAGATCAAAGAGCAGTTCCAGAAGAGAAGCAGGGAGTACAAACGTAGAGTTTATCAACATATAAGAAAACTTCAATTTGAAATGGGAGATCAAGTTCTAGCACATATCATGAAGGAAAGGTTCCCAAGGGGAACATATAACAAACTAAAGCTGAAGAAGATAGGACCATGCAAGATCCTAAGGAAATTTGATGAAAATGCTTATGAGATAAAGCTACCAGAATATGTGGTTATATTTCCCATATTCAACGTTTTAGACTTGTATCCTTACAGGGGAGATGACACCATAGAGTTAGAAAATAAGAAAGATATCCAGTGGGAGAAGCAGATGCCTGTAGCAGAAAATCTGCACATGGAGAAGATCATAGAACAAAGAATTGTTAAGAAGACCAGGAGAAAGACATATTTTGAGGATTTGGTAAAGTGGAAGGGACACCCAATAGAATATGCCAATTGGGTAAATGAAGAATATATTCGGAAGCATGGAAAGTTAGTGAAGGAGTTCATGGACAGGAGTCCATGAATTTTTTTCCAGAGGAGTATGATGTAGGAGAATCTTCATCAAGGGGCAAGAGGAAGACAACTCAACACCCTAGTGCACATTTTGAAATGATTTTGAATTTAAGAAGGGAATATCACACAAATATCTAGAAAACATTGTAATTTAAGAACGCCTTTAATGTTTAAGAGCTGAACCATCACATGAGATCGATGGGGAGTGTATTTCCTTTAATTTAGTAAATCACAATACAGATTCGAAGAATTTTCTCTTATATGTCTATCCCAAGCATTTATTGTAATAAATACTTAGTAGTTGAAAGCTTTTAATTTCGATAGGTTATCTCTAAGATAGTGGGAGGGAAAAATCTAGAATCCCTCTTGTATAAATATGTGTATTTGTTTCCCAAATGAGGCTGTTGAAAATTAGTTGAGATTTATTGTAGTTGAAGGTTATTGCTGCTGAGAGTTTTTGTTGTTGAGAGTTGCCGAGAGATGTTGAAGAGCATTGTATGAATCCATGTACATATCAATTTAATGAATATAACATAGAAGCATTGTTCCAATTGTATGGTGTTTATGTTACTGAGTCTATCTGAATGAATGAATGGTAGGATTTCTATTTAATTGCAATTATCTGTTATTTATTGTTCTTATGTTATGAATTCATTTACATGGTTGAATATATGAATCTGGGAGATATTGGATAAGTTTCAATTGTTTCTCTTCTATCAGCCTGTATGCAAGGAGTGCAAAGTGTTTGTAAGGTGTGCGTTCATAGAGTCTATTTCGAATTAGAATCTCATAAGAGATAATGTGAAACTTTTGTTTGCAAGGAGTGTATAAGGGTCCGCAAGGTGTGCATTGATAGAGTCTTTTTCGACTCAAAAGTTTAGAAGGGAAAATATTGAAGGTCTGCATAGGAGAAAACACACTCATATTCATATTGTTTAGGAGGAACAATTGATCCGTATAAGAACTGTTGTAAGGTGTGCACAATTGCATCATAAATAAGTTGAGTCGTGGAAAGAAAACCTGTTACAAGGCATGCATAGGGCCAATTTTGACTAAGTGTCGAAGAAACGCTCTAAGGAGATAGAGGTTTCAAGGAGGAACAAAATCAGGAGAGATAGCGGTGATAATTATTCAATAGGGATAAGCCCTTAAAGATTCCTCAAATTAACGAACAAGATCCATTCAGGGGGAAGCGTGATCATTCCATACTGTCAGATCTAGGAGAGTTGCACGGAGGATAGTCATGGAGTCTTTCGACACTTCGTGGTTCACAGTTTTTGAAAGTGCTTAGGAGTGGGGATCACCGAAGTCCCAAAGAGGAGAAGAAAATCCTAACCGTTGGTCACAAGGAGACACGTGGCAACGGATTAGGGAATTCAGGAGATAGAATTTTAGAGGAAATTGCGTGGAGTAAGTGAAATCTTCGTGAAGTCACAAAGGTCGAAGTAGATATGGAATATCGGATCCAGAAGGACACATGGAAAAGATCCAAATTTTACAGAAGAAAGACATTTCGGAAGGAAACGAAGGTGGAGGTCACAGAAATTGCTGAAGCCCGAAGTCATGAAGGGGGATGGAACGAGGTTATAGCCCATGGTCTTATGATAAGAAGAGGCTAGCAAGAGGAGCTAGCACCCACCATTTAGAGTTACTAGAGGCGCCAGGAAATGGTTGTGCAGGTAATTCAAACATGTGAGGTAACAAATCGGGGCCTGTGTAAGTTGTTCTAGGATCTGTTAGAGGCTCGATAGTTGGTTTGGCTTAAGTTTTTTGGAAGATCCTTGACTGGGAGGTCGCAGAACCCCTAGGAGGGGAAGGGAGTTGCATAAAGTGGTATCAAATCGAGCTGTGGAAAGAGATATGAGAGAAATTCACAGAAGGTTGGATTCTATGGATACAACACAGAGAGAACCTGATGTTGGAGACGTTAGTGATGAAAAAAGTGAATAAAGGGAAACTGAATAAGCTGTAGGAGAAGATGTTGCAGAAGAATGCTTGCTGAAATTGGTTGTCAAGTTGGGAGCTAGATCAAAGATAGACATCCCAATGTATGAAGGAAATTTAGATGCAGAAGAATTGTTGGATTGGATAATATCGATGGACAAGTACTTCGACTATGAAGACGTCGATGAGGAGAAGAGGGTGAAGCATGTTGTCACCAGATTAAAAGGACATGCAACACTATGGTGGGATGACTTGCATGCTGACAGAATATGAAAAGGCAAGCAAAAGATTAAGAATTGGGATAGAATGGTATCCAATTTGAAAGCTAAATTCATACCCAAGGACTATCAGATAAATATGTCCATGAAGTTGCATAACCTGAGACAGAAGGGAATGATAGTAAAAGAGTACACAAAGGATTTCTGCAAGCTAAACATCAGGGTTGGATAGAGAGAGAGAGATGATGAAAAGGTTTCTAGGTATATCAATGGCCTGAGATATGAAATCCAGGATGAAATCAGTATGATGACAGTGAGGAAAGTGGAGGATGCTTATCAGATTATGATGAAGGCATAATAGAATTTGGCTAGGAAACAAATCCAGGGAAGTAGAGGAAGAAGTCTAAACAGAGGCAAGGGAATTGCCCATGATAAACCACAAAATCCCAAGGTAGAGACTGGAAAACCACATAGTCATTCAGAAATAGGAGGAAGTTCCCGAGTGAGGCAATATGGTGGAAGAAATTATTTTCCTCGAGGAAGAGGAAGAGGTAGAAGAGGAGAAGTGAAGTGTTATGTCTGTGGAAATACATGACACATGTCTTGGTAATGTCCCGAGAGAAATAAAGAAGGAGGAGGTGAAGCTCACATTTCGGAGGTGCATAAGCAAAATGTTTAGGTAGAATGTGCAGAAGATGGGAGATCTATGATGATGAAGAAGGCTATCTTAAATCCAGAGCTAGAGGTTGAAAAACCAATGCAGAGGACTAGTTTGTTTAGGATTGGTTGCAAGACTAAATATAGAGTATGCAAGGTGATAATTGACAGTGGGAGCACTGATAAATTAGTATCCACAGAGATGATGGATAAATTGGAGCTGGAGACAACTACACATCTGACTCCATATAAGGTCTCATGGTTGCATAAAGGACACCAGGTAAATGTAACTAAACAATGCCTAGTTGAATTTAAGATAGGAGGATATAGAAATGATATTTTGTGTGATTTGTTTCCATGGATGTATGCCATGTTTTGTTGGGGAGACCATGGCAGTATGACAAGAATGTCATTCATGATGGGAGAAAAAATACTTGTACTTTGGAGAAGAATGGTAGGACACACATGTTACTACCAATAGAGGAGAAGAAAGTAAAGGAAGAAGCCATCACAAGTATACTTCTCATGAGTGGGAAGGAACTCCTGAGTGAAATCAAGAAGGAACAAAAGATGCAATTTTTTGTGGTGAGGAAACCTAGAGTTATCCTTAAAAATATTTCTATGGAGGATCTGCCTAAAGAAATTCAGGAGTTGTTGGAGAATTTTGTTGATATAGTAGTGGATGAGTTACCAAGCTCATTGCCACCCATGGGGAGTATCATCCATCACATTGATATAATACCAGGAGCATTTCTACCAAACAAAGAAGCATACAGACTAACACATCAAGAGAATGAGGAGGAAAAGAGACAAGTCCAGGATTTGATGGAGAAAGGTTTGGTCAGATAAAGCTTGAGTCCATGCGCATTACCAACTGTGTTAAGTTCGAAAAAAGACGGAGGATGGATAATGTGTACATACTCAAGAGACATAAATAAGATCACCATCAGGTACAGATTTCCTTTACCAAGGATGGATGACTTAATGGATTGTTTGAGTGGAGAAAATTAATTTTCAAATATAGGTCTAAAAAGTGGATATCACCAGATAAGGATGAGAGAAGGTGATGAGTGGAAAACAACCTTCAAAACAAACAAAGGGTTGTATGAGTGGCTTGTTATTCCATTTGGCTTGACAAATGCCCCAATTAATTTTATGAGGTTGATGAATGAGGTAATGAAAGATTTCATTGGTAAGTTTGTGATTGTATATCTGGATGAAATACTAGTCTTCATTAAAACTAAAGAAGAGCATTTGAGACATCTGACAATAGTGATGAGAAGGTTTCAGCGAGAGAAGTTGTTGATAAATATGAATAAGTCCTCTTTTATAACGACATAACTCATTTATTTGGGTTTTTTAATATCTTAAAATGAATTGAAGATGGATCCAGAGAAAGTGAGAGCAATCATAAAATGGTCGTGACCAAGGAGCATATTCAAGGCGAGAAGCTTCCATGGATTATCAAGTTTCTATAGGAAGTTCATTAGAAATTTCAGTGGAATTTGTGCACCAATGATGGATACGGTGAAGAAGAGACAAAAGTATTTTAAGTGGACAGAAGAAGCTAAGAAAAGCTTTAGGATATTAAAGGATAAGATAACGGAACAACCAAATCTAGTCTTGCCAGATTTCGGGAAGACATTTCAACTAAGATATGATGCTAGTGGAGTTGGAATTGCATCTGTTTTGAGCCTAAATAATAGGCATGTTGCATATTTCGGTGAGAAGTTGAATGAAACTAAGAGAAAGTACTCCACATATGATAAAGAGTTTTATGCCATAATTCAAGCCTTGAAGAAATGGAGGCACTACCTTGTTCCAAAAGATTTTGTTTTGTATAGCGATAATCAAAATTTGAAATTCATAACCAGACAAGAGAAATTAAATCAAATACATGCTAATTCAATAGAGTTTATGAAAATTTTCACTTTTGTCATTAAACATATTTTTGGTAATGCTAACAAAGTTGTTGATGCATTGAGCAGGAGATCTCTGATTCTGCAGGTATTTCAAGTGAAAACCTTAGGGTACTAAACGGTTCTGTTGGCAATGGGGAATTCTGCCTGGGGAAGGCACCTCTCACTAATTATCACAACTACCCCACTAGAGTACTGAATAGGCTTGCTGGCAGTGGGTTCTGGTTGAAAAATGTCTCATCTATACTTGCTTGATTGAAAAATTCACTTTTTGTCATCTAAAACAAAAAGAGTAAAGGTCATTATTGGCTTTCATGAGATACAAAACTCCAGATTAATTAGCAACATAATGTCCATTTGAGAATCACCCTAAGTCAACTTACCGATCTAACATCTAAAGCCTACACTATCTAAGAAGGAAACTTCTTAAGAGTTGAGCCCTAACCAGGGAGTCTAATCTACTTATACTGTGAAATTTATCTATAACATACAATGATAGTAAATTTCTGAAGCAAGTTAGGTGGGATCTGTTCTTCTGGCAAACATATAAATATTCCCTGTTTCACTGCTGAATGCTACCTTTGCCAATAATCCATCAAAAGAAGGGCAAATTCACTTTTTAGGTATTAGATCATATGTTAGGTGATAAATGTACTTCTGGAATTTGATTGGTTCCTTTTTCTCTTATCATCTTTTCTCCATTATGATACAAAATGTTAAATCTTCTTGCATACATATATACAACATCTTTGGCATGGGGAAAGGTCAAAGATCCCCTTCATAACTCTTTTCCAAACTCATATAATCACCCTGCAGAACCAAATACAAAAGAAGATAAGCACAGAATAACAAAAGTACAGGATATTCTCGTACCAAGTTTTCAAGAAGCTTCAGTCTAAAAGGATGAATTCTGACAATTTACAAGCAGTCACACATGTTATGGGTATTAATCATACAAAGGTAAAAGCAAAGGTAACATGGTATTTATTTTCCTATGCTCATAAAACTACAATAAGTATGAAAAGATATACTAGATCTTATGACCTTAGTATTAAACCCATGCGCCTATCCCTCATACCCATATGCCTAAACCTAATCAATCCTCTCATAGATCTTGAACATGGTTAAGGGCAAAAATCATATCAAAATATGAAGCATGTATAGCAATGATAAGCCACAAATATATTTCGTCCTTAAGCAATTCACGAACCTATCTTATATCATGAACCATGATCTAACATCAAATTCACTACCCGAACGTCCAATCACCTATCCCAAAATGATGCCTTAAACACCCAACGTCTTGTCCTCATCATTACAGTAACGAGTAGAAATGAAATGGATTATCTTGTGGTGAAGCCATCCAGATAAGCCTCACCTGGTCATAAATTGTCCTTACGACATCCTTACTTAAGCTTACCATTCACATTACCAACAAAATCACCATATTCCCCCTTGTCATGAGCTTTCTCCAGTCTCGAGCCTACTCCTTTTTGGTACCAAACCCTTACCTCATGAATTGAATAAACCCTTGTTCTATAGCCCGATCCTTTTCTCACAACTTATAATGATGGTGGTTAGTAGACACAAATTGATCTTCCAAATTTATAGGGAGACCGAGGAGTTCCAATTATGTCAAGAAAAATATGCTAGATCGGGGTGGATATCGTTTCTGGAAAAATTTACAGGCTGGCACGAGAAGATATCTCATCAATTTATTCAGAGCTATGATGGAGAGATTGCACATATAGGAAATCTACAACTGATAATCAACAAATAAACCTTAAGGGAGGTCATGGAACTACCTAGCAGAGGAGCCAAATACTTGAAAGGTGTAGGAATCAACAAAGAAACGTGCCAATGATTCTTGAAAGAAGATCATCAACACCCTGACTGGAAAAAGGGGATCCCGAGGAACTACATCAAGGAAGAATTTCATCCAATGATTACTAGTATTCAACGATTTGTCACTTGTGAGGGAAGGTATGTTGTGACCTTCATATATCATCTTAGGCTTCTATTACATTTTGAAGGAGGCCCTGAAATCGATTTACCATATTTTCTATGGATGAGTTTGAACAAAATGGTAAGAGGTGTTAAATCCATGTCCAAAACAGAGAAGACTAGCATTTACCATCAAAGTCTCATTAAAATGCTAGTTTTACATGAGCTTAGGAAACATAGGATTAGTTGGAAAACCCTTATCACACAACACCTTCCCACAGAAAACAAACATGTGGAGGAAACCCAACATGCTCCAAAGAAAATTAAGGAACCCCAAGAGAAAAAGAGCAAGAAGGATAAGACAACTCCACCATCATCTAGGGCAGTGAGCCAACATGAAAAAAGAGGATCCTCTTCCACAGTCAACAAGACTTTTAAAAGCTCTGAATCAAAAGGTAAAAACAAATTAGTAGAGGAGACTTCAACGGTGGCAGTTGAGAAAGAGGGCCATCAGAAAATGATGAAGAAAGGGAAGCATAGCTCAAAAACTAAAAGTAAATAGTCTATGGCACAACCCCCTGTCACCATTTCAAAATTAGAAAAGAAGAAAAGGAAGCTTGTGAGAATCCCTGATCTGGTACCTCCTTGTAAAAGAACCACGGGAAGCATGGAAAAGAAGAGAAAACCAATAGCTAGTCCTCATAAACAGGAAGATCCAATCGATCTTACCTCCCCTTCTAAGGATTTACCAATCCAATATGACATCCCTAGTTTGACCGAGGAGCAAGCCACTATTACTTTATGTGGGAATAGGGAGGAAGTCAAGGAAAGGGAGTGTCTCCAGCCAGTGATGATGGAGTCAACAAAGACCTTGAAAAAATAACAAATGAAGAAAAGGATTGGGGAACTGCAAAAACAAAATCAGGAACTCCAACAAGAAGTAAAGGAATATCAACTCTTGGACAGGTATATCAAAAAGAAAAATGAGCAATTGAAAGAAACCAACCAACAACTTCAAGATGACCATGAAGAGACCTATAACAATCTCAAGAAGGTATTAAGACTCCTACAATACGTTAGGGTCATCAAAAGGGAGCTGAAAGAAGAGGCTTCAGCCATCAACATCATTAATCCACCAAAGTAAAGAACACAGTCTCAAGTTTTGAAAATTTTTGGGTTTTTTTTCAATTGCATGAGGACATGCAATGATTTTGGAATGGGGGAATGTTGAGACCTGAAATTGACATACCCATTACCCTATTATACTCTTCATTTATACTTTTTTTGGCCTACCTAAGCTTGGGTGAATGACAAGAACGCTACCATTAGCCAGTAAGGTCATAAGGTAAAGTATGGTTAATTCATGCATTTTGTGGTTTATTGAGTTAGGGAATTAAATATTTCATGTACTAATGCTTCAATTTGTCATATATATAAATCTTTGACCTCTAGATATCCAGCATTCCTGTACCAGCTCATCTATCCGGTACCTGCGCACCAAGACTGATGTTGTCTGAATCCGGTACCAAACGCATCCGGTACTAAAATCTCATCTGTTGTGATCTGGTACCAACGGCCACGCATTGTTATGATCTGGTACCACCTTTTGCACACTGTCATGATCCGGTACCATCTACCTGTTATGATCCAGTACTAATATAGAAGAGCCTAATGCACTAAGTTAAGTTCCAGATCTCACCTAAGCCAATTGGTGGATGTCTATTTTCTTTAGCAAGGCTATGATAAGAATAGTTTGTTGATTGCCTCATCCTCATGCACTTCGTGTCATGAGGATGAAGATAAATATGTAACCGAATGATTGAACTTAACAACTGATTGATTTGCAAATCACTTCACCTCCTTGTGTTTCACGATTAAGACTATTAAATAGTCGTGGCAAGGATAATGGAAGAGAGAAGAGTTAGCATATTACCAATATGTAAAGCAACGTATGATAGTACATAACATATTCTGAGTGAAGATTAATGGAATGTCATTTTATCTCCATATTCTGATTATCTATGATTAAGTGTGAGTTGAGTTGTTAATGAAAGTTTGATTTTATGTTTTGAAATGTGAGTAAGAGTAATGTGTGTGTTGAAGACAAGCCTTCTGTAGATTTCAGTAGCTGACCTGTTGAAGCGGCAAGGGCCCACCTCCCAAAAAAGGTCATCCTCTTCGTAGATTAGCATTAGAATTTGTTTTGAGTAGTATAAACATTAAATTAGCTAAAGCTTTAACTCTGTTAGATCATAGCAATACAGTTTAGACTAGGATTTCCATTATATAATTGTTGAGAGATCTTTAATTGCTCTGTTTTTGCATATGCCATGTTTCTGTTCTCATGAATTCGATTTCCTTGAGTGATCATAGATGTTGGCAGCAATAGTCAAAACTATTTGGATAAGAACTAGTGAAGTTCATTGTGAACCACAACAGAACCAACATATTGACTATTGAATTACCCATGCTATGCTTTGATGATTGATGTGTGATTTCCTTTCAGAAGTGTGGATTGCATAGTTAGTTTTCTGGGTCAGATAGCAGAGTTGATCTGTCAAACCAAATCCATCTCATACTTGCATGTGCCATAATGGACTAGATAGCCTCTCTGTGAAAGACAACCAAAGTGTATTGCAGTTTGTTATTTTGATTTGTTTCCAGCATACATAATCTAGTTTAATTCTATACTCGTGACATTAGAAATTACCTTTCTTACTGGTGTCTTGTAACTTTGTTGATTACGAATCCCAGATTGATATTTAATGAGTGCATTATACTAAACATATAAGTAGCACAATATTTTGGCGCCATTGCCGAAGAGTTGCAAACAGTAGGAAGTGATTTTTAGCTTAGATTGTTTGCATAAATTTTAATGTTTTTAAAAGGCTGCTTGAGGGAGGAGGATAAAACATTTAAGACGTGAGTGAAGAGCCACGCGACAACTAGAGTGGGGTTCTCCCAAGCCAGGTTGCCTTCTTATCTTCTAGATAGAATTAGGATTTAAATTCAGTTAAAGAATCAAATTTCCATTTTATGCATAGATATAGAGATAACAAGGGTAGATTTGTAAGCTCCAAAGATTCAAAAACAACCCCCCCACTAATCCAACTGACACTAGTGCAAGAAAAATTACACCAACAAAAAATTCAAGGGGAGCCAACGAGGCTCCAGAAGGAGAACCTAAAATGGAAGAATCAGTATTGGGACAGGCAGAACGTGAGTTTGCTGAACATTTAGGAGACATAGAAAATCCAATTTCTGAACCATCCATCAGTAGAATAGCAGAAGAAGAAGGAAATGCAACCATGGAGACTGAGACCTTTGGGTTTCTAATCTTGGATATTTCCAGAAACATCAGCATGAAGAATATCCCACTATCATCGTTACCCACTTTCAGAGGTATGTCAACTGAAGAACAAGATTTATTTTTATTCGAGTTTGACATATTATGTAGAAGATATAACTACTTAGACGATGCCCAAAAACTTAATCTTTTTCTTGCTACAATGAAATATTCAGCCTTAAGATGGTTCATGAGCTTAGGAGAAAATACAATCCTTTCTTGGGATCAAATGAAAGACACATTTTTACAAAAATACCAAGACTATTGTAAGGATAATGTTAAAAA
>JZKD02S2407833.1:123411-149497 GCA_000966675.3 Picea glauca
AGAATTTGTTTATGTTTACGCCTTAGTTTACTAATGCGTTTGTCACAATGTGGAGATATGATTTCCTTATGATTGGATCATTTGCGTGCAATGATCGATAAGTGAATATATTAATCTAGAAATGGATCATGTGCTTACCTTGATAATGATTTTGATTATTGTAATTTGATGAATGATTTAATCACGCGCCTGGAAGTTAAGTAGATGTTTGTTTGCGCCTAAAAATTTAAATAAGTAGGTTATTGTGCCTCAGCTTATGTCATTGCTAGATGAATTTAGTATTTAAGTCCTCTTGCGCCATGGAATTGTATGTTAGATGTGTTGGTTTATTAGAATGCTTTTGCACCTGGATGATCATTGATGATGTTTTTAGTTTAGTTGGCTTGGACTTGATTGTGTTGTGTGGGATGTAGACACCTCCTTGTTCCTTAGAATAGTCTCCAGCCCTGAGACCTTAAATGGTCAAAATCAATGGGAACCTCATATTGAGCATTGCTTATGTATCCTAGAGGTCCTAACCTTGTAGAGTAGGATGGGTGGGTAGTCATTTTATATTCTTTATCTGATGAGTGTTGTCTTAATTTTCTCCAAGCTTGATGTGCTAATCTGTTATGCCTTTTATGTTTATGTGTCGCTATCCTTCATTGACATATTGATTGCATTGTTATTTATTTCAGTGATGAGTAACGGTTTATGCTGTTACTTTGTGTCATTGTTCATTTATGATGATGGTTGATTATATGTCGTTACTAAATTGTGGATGCGCCGGTTGCAATGTGATTTATTACGACGATGTGTCATGTGTAATTCATTCATTATGATGTCGTGAAGCTGTGTTTCTACGATTTTATTGTTGACATTATTTTCCTAATGCTTTTAAAAAAAAAAAAATTCTATTGTACGTTGTTTTTGTGTCGTAACGGTCAGGGCCATTACATATGGTATCAGAGTGGGTTTGACCCGCGACTTGGGATCATTACATCTTCCACTGAATAGACACTTGATTATAAATTGTCACCAATTAAATTAATTTGTATTCGTGTAGGTAATCATGGTTAGAGGACATGGCAGAGGCAACCAATGTGGTGCTAGGGGAGGAGGCATGAGACCTCTAGTAGCATCCATGCCAAAGGGGTCTAACCCCCAAGGAGAAGAACAAGTCTTCGGCTAGGAATAGATAGTTGTGGGGGATGTGGTTGGGTTGATGAGGTCCTTCTAGAGGATTTTAGAGGCCCTGATTAGCCGTCTGGATAGAGGTGAGGCCAGGGCATCGATACTCCCTAAGGGTACACCACACACCCCAACCATTACTAGTAACATTCAACAAGAACTCAAGAAGGTCAATTTTCCTGAGTTCTTAGGTGCCACGAATGGCGCAGCCGCCAGGGAATGGTTGGAGAATATGGCGATGTGATTTGAAATTCATGACTATAACTCCAACATGAAGGTTCACATGGCAGTATTTCTGCTAAAGGGGAGCTCTCTACGATGGTAGAATATGCTCCTTCCACAAATGAACATGGTCATCGAAGACATGTCATGGGAATTGTTCGAGGAGTGGTTCAGGGAGAGGTATCTATCAGAGGAATTCATTGAGCATCAGTTCAGTGAGTTCAATGCCTTGTGATAGGGTGGTTGTATGGTGCTTGAGTACGAGGCCCATTTCATGGAGCTTCTTCAGTATGCTCTGCATCTGAACACCGAGAAGCTTAAGGTCAACAATTTTGTATTCGACCTTAATGTCAACATCTGTTCAAAAGAGAGGATTTTAATGCCTCAGATGTTGCATGATTTTTTCTAGAAGGCCCTCATAGCTGAGGAGGATCTCATCAGTGGGGATTATAGAAGGACTCCAACAAGACCGACATGACAGGTGACATATGACGCACAAAAGCATCATACACCAGCTAGAAATCCACCAGGGTATCAAGGCACTCTGAGAGGATCCACATTCACGAAACCACAATGATTGGCACCTTAACAGTGGACTCCCTAAAGAGGACCACAATTCCAGAAGCAGTGTCAACCGCAACAACAACATTTCAGGCATGTTCAGTAGAACAAACTAGGGTTATAGGCTTGTGGGCCATCAACTTCTACTTCGGTGACCAGGAGTATTGGACCGAAGACCAGATGTTGGACATGTGGAGATCCACATTACAATCATGAATACCCAGTTAAGAGGGTGAGAGAATCCATATCGGCTGGACCCACTACCATTGGAGATTTGGGCAAGGCCCATAGGATTCATGCAACGATGAATAACTGCTAGGCAGAGAACCATTCTACTGTGCTTGAGACATAATGTATCATTGTTGACTAGACCTTTAGTATTTTAATAGATCCAGGGGATACACAGATTTTTATTTCTAGTGCAGCGCTAAAAAGAATTAAGGTAAAGGCAGTCGAATAGAACAAGTTTATAAGATATGTAGAAATGGATTTGGGAGCCAAACATAAGGTTGTAAAAAAGGTTACGGGTTATAGACTTAACCTGGGATATGTTTTCATGAAGGCCAACCTGTACATCACGATCTTAGGATATTATGATGTCGTGATCGGTATGGACTGGTTGGAATTGCATGAGGCAATACTCAACTGTAAGACAAAGCGATTGAGTTTGGTCGATGGTGAGGGACAAAGATATGTGATTGTAGGAAGGAACCAGGGAGTTTCCTTAAGTTTCATCTCTTCCCTACAACTTCATAAGAGCATGCACAAAAGATGAAAGATATATGTGATCCTTGCGTTGAACGAAAAGGGTGTGGAGGAAGGAATATAAAACCTTCCAGTAGTACGAGAATTTGCAGACATCTTCCCAGAGAGGTCACCAGGATTGCCGCAAGAGAGGGAATTGGAATTTACAATCAATCTAAAACCTGGGATTGAACCAATAGAAATAACACCCTATCGGATGTCGACCCCTAAGTTACAGGAGTTGAAAATGCAACTGAAGGAGTTGCTGGACCAAAGAATTATACATCCAAGTGTGTCACTATGGGGTGTGCCTTTTATTTTCATACGGAAGATGGATGGGTCATGAAGACTCTGCATTGACTACCGTCAATTGAACAAGGAAACGATCAAGAACCAGTATCTATTTCCAAGGATAGATGATTTGTTTGATCAGATGAAGGGCACGACGATGTTTTCGAAGATTGAATTTAGATCAGGGTATCAACAGTTACGCATCAAGGAGGAATACATTCCTAAGACCTCTTTTAAGAAAAACTTTGGACAATAAGAGTTTACCGTTTTACCATTTGGAGTGACAAACACCCCAGGGGTATTCATGATCTTGATGAATGGGGTGTTACGCGAATGCTTGGAAAAGTTCTTTCAAGTATTCATGGATGACATTTCAATATATTCTCAGACGATGGAAGAAAATGATGAACATTTTCACTTGGTACTACAGTGTCTATGAGAGAGAAAATTGTTTGGGAAACTGTCGAAATACATTTTTTATCAATCGAAGATTCATTACTTAGGGCATGTCATCTCCAGTTAAGGAATTGTTGTGGATCCAGCGAAGGTAGAGGTTATTATGGAATTGCCTGCGTCGATGAATGTCCCATAAGTGCATAGCTTCATGGGTTTAGTGGGATATTATCGATGGTTCGTCGAGGGTTTTTCGAAGATAGAAAATCCGATTATGGAATTGCATAAGAAAAACAAGAAGTTTGTATGGACTGATAAATGCGTGGAACCGTTTCGACGACTCAAGGAGATGTTGATGAAAACACCAATACTAAAAGTCCCTGGCATGGATGAGGACTTATTGGCATGCACTAATGCATCCAAAGAAGGCTTAGGCGGATCCTTGATGCAAGACGGTTGAGTGATCGCTTACATGTCGAGAAAGTTAAGAAAGCATGAGGAGAACTATGTGATGCATGAATTGGATTTATTATCCATTAAGTATGCCTTCAGAGTGTGGATAAACTACCTGATTGGACAGAAATTCGAACTAAAAATGAACCACTGTGGTTTACAACACATTTTTATGCAAAGCGACTTGAACACACGATAAAGGCGTTGGTCAGAACTTCTTAGCGAGTACAATTTAGAGATTACCTACATAAAAGGAACAATGAATATAGTGGTTGATGCATTCAGTCATAGACCATGCATATTTTCAATGATACCTCTTCAGACGAATCTAGGTGAAAATATTATAACCTTACAGTGCGACGATGACTGGTATAAGGAGGTTACGAAATTTATCGGAAAAAGCACCATGTTGGTACCAAAATTTGAGGGATTTAATATGGACAATGCCAGATTAATGAGATATAATAATCAAATTTACATACCGCCCAACGACGAGTTGAGAATTTTGATCTTAAACGAATCTCATAGAGTAGTGTACATGGCTCATCGAGGAGTCACGAAGATGAGGGGAGACCTTAAACCCTTATTCTTCTGGAAAGGAATGAAGGCGGACATAATCAACTATGTGTAGAATGTCAGCAAGTGAAGGAAGAACATAGACATCCAACAAGATTAATACAACCAGACGCTATTCCAGAATCGAAATGGGAGGTCATTTCGATGGACTTCATTGTTGGATTGTTGTTGACAGAAAGGGGGCATGACTCGATTTTCATGATAGTTGACACTCTGATGAAGAGTGCTCATTTTATCCCTATGCTTACAATGTATTAGGCACCTGACATAGCTATATTTTTCATCAAAAATATTGTGAGGTTGCATGGCGCTCCTAAGAAGATCATATCTGATCAAGGATTGGTGTTTACATGATGATTGTGGACTAGTTTCCAAGAGGCCTTGGGAACCCAACTTAACTTTAGTACCGCATATCACAAGGAGACAAAAAATAAGACATAAATAACGAACCAAATCTTGGAGGACATGTTTCCCATGTATGTGATGGACCAACATAAGCATTGGGAAGAGTTCTTTCCACTAGTCAAATTTGCATACAACAATAGTGATCAAAGCACCATTAATATGGCACCATTTGAGTTGCTTTATGGGAAACCATGTCGGATGCCTTTGAGTTGGGATCGACTTGAGGATAGGTTCCTGGTAGGACCAGAAGCGATCCAAGAAATGGAAGAGAAAATGAAGATGATAAGACAAAGGATCAAGGAAGAGAAAGATCGACAGAAGAGTTATGTCGATGCACATTGCACTGACTACAATTATGAAGTTAGCGATCGAGTCTTCTTGCGGGTGAAATCGCACAAGAGTTCGATCAAGTTTGGAAAGGGAGATAAAATCTCTCCAAGGTTCATGGGACCTTTCGAGGTTATGGAAAGGAAGGGGCTCGTGGCCTATCGACTAGCCTTGCCTGATTCTTTGAGGTGTACGCACAATGTTTTTCATGTATCTATCTTGAGACATTATGCTAGTGATCCTACACATGTGATTGACATGAGTTCTTTGCAGGTATTGGACAAGGGTGTGATCACTGTGGAGCCAATCCGCATTCTGGACCATCGCATTCGACATCTAGGGAATCCAAAATTCGATCAGGTCAAGGTCCACTGGGACAATTATAGTCCACACTTGGTTACCTGGGAGGACACATATGATATGCGTCAACTGTTTCCATTTTTGTTTGATAGATAGACATTTAGATATTATGAGATGCTTTATTTTTTCACTTGTATACTGTGAAACTTTGGGACGAATTTTAAAACAAGAGGGGGTGTATGTAACATACCACTATTTCCTGCACCTGATGTGACTTATTCTTTTAGGAAAATTGAATGCAAGTGATCTGGTTCATTCTATGATGAACTGATTCGCTTATGGATTATGATGATGAGATTGTGGATTATGATGTTATGTTATGTTATTTATGTATAGACAGGTGCTATTGACTGGTTTCTCCTGAGTGTGCAGGATTCTTGATATATTCGAGATGTCGATGGCATCGGTGGACCTCCTTGGAATCCAAATCAAGCCAAGGAGTGGCTTGTATATGGCTTGGGTATTTCTCTTTATGCATATGTGACATGTGTTCGGGTATATCATGATGATGTTTATGGATAGATGACATGTTTCATTGATGGATGCAAGATGACAATTTCTTTCTAATAAGACTCAAATTAAGAGTAAATGGGCCATGCACAAAAACCATATATATTGAGGGAGAGGTGTGGCAGTAGCCCTGCCACATCCTACTAGCAGTCTTGTTGTGGCGCAAACTGTAGGTTAACAATTACCTAGTTCGAGAGATCCACGATGTTGTGAGGGAAGACTGAGATAGTCGCTCATGAATATTCTAAGGGGTGCACAATAAGGCAGGGTCCTTATTCCTTAGAGGCCCTTAGTCTACCACAAGGTTTCCTGACGAAGTATTGACTCCAAGGATTGGACGTCTACCAAAATCAATCAAAAGGCGAGTGACACCCTTGGAGCACGTAGTGCGTATTGAAGGGCACGTAGCATAAATGAAACATGAATGAAGGAGAGTGGCACCCTTGGAGAACGTAGTGCATCTTGAACGGAACGTCGCAATTTGTAAACACATGATTCAATGAACCTAGGTACCTAGAAAATTATATCTTACTTTGACTTAGTCAGCCTTAAAATATTTATGTATGAGTAAAGTTTATAATTATAATTTTTCCCTTAAAAAAATATTTTCTAAGCCTAGTTGAAATTAAGGCCTAGGTCTAAGTAGGATTTGAGGACTAAAATTTAATTAATCAATTAATAAAGGGGGGGGGGGGGGGGATGAAGAAAAATCAAATTTAAAATTTAGAGAAATAATTTATCAAAAATTTAATTGTTGGTTATGTGTAAAACTTGCTAATTTAGAACTTAGACAAAAAGGGGAAAATTAAATGCACAAGGAATGTGGAACATAGAAGGGAATCTGGTCTAGAGAACCTTCCAAATTAGAACTCAACTAAATTTTAAGAAAGGCGTCAGTCATTAAAGGAAATTGAGGGAATAAAGGGACAACAAGGAGAATTTTTAGGAATTCTTTTAGGTGGGTGATGGAAATTGACAATTTAATTTAATTAATGAAATGAATCTATGGTGAAACTAGGGGATTGGGTGAAAAGTTTACGACGAAGATTATTTCCTAACAAAAATTTAATAAAAAATAATTTAACGTGAATTTTGGAAAAGGGACACTAAGAGAACTCTATAAAAGAATTGACAGAGGAGGGGAATGGATCATGTCTGGTATGCGTAAGGTTATGCTGCAAGATTTTTCTTGATTGATTTTTCTTGTGGGAGGTTGGATATCCATATCAGATAGAGAGTGGCAGATTGACCTTGAGAGGCGAGCTGTGAGCTAGCTTTCTTTGGTTTGTGTGCATGGCCCCTTTGTGGGTCGAGGGGCTCAGGGGGAAGAAGAGTACCCCTAGCGTTGGCTAGGAGGTAGAAATAAGGTCTTAGTGGTTAGAAAGTAGGATATGGATGGAGCGAAAATGCAAGACAACCACTTCAGATTCTTCGCCTTTGGTTATGGTACACATGTGTAAATAATTTCATTGGTATATTAGTTAGAATATTTGTATGTGGATTTAGATATTGATGAATATTGCAATGGATTCTAGAACAATAGTTTTTTCAATATTGCAATACAAATTGGCATTGATGGCATTGGCACTGATGTAATCAAACCATCCATAAGATTACAGTGTAGAAGAGTGTGAGTGTAATCAAGCAATAGACTTGGACAGAAAAGAAGACAGAGTAGAGATCATGATGGCAACATGACTGTGATGAAGAAGAAGAGACTAACACTATGTACATAGATTATTGAAATAGAGTGTACAAAGCCTCATCTATGGAATCAAGTAGAAGAAGAAGATACTAAAATTGTAGAACTTCAAAAGGAAAGGTTTAAAGAGGAAGAAGCTAATTGTTTTGGAGCATGTGAAGAAGATGTTGAAGCTACTTCAGAGGAGGAAGATTTTGTTCCTAAAGAATAGTTTATGTGGAGAAAAAAAAAATGGAGTCTTGGTAAATGACATTTATCTTCCACCAGACTATCCACAAGTCCCACATATGGTAACCTTTCTTACAATAGGATGTGTATCGGTGGTCTTTAATCCAAATCTATATACCAATGGAAAGGTCTCCTTAAGTTTGCTTGGAATATGGAGTGGTCTAGGCTAGCAACCCGGGAAGTCAACTCTTTTGCATGTTCTTGTATCAATTCAGATCTTGATCAGATGTAAAGGAATTGACGACAGTTTTTGTGTTGGGAGGCATGATTCAGGAATAAGTAACTATAAAGAAGATGCACAATTACATTCTTGAATAGATTGGAAGGTTAAACAGTGAGGCAATAGTTGATTTAGTTGAAGATAAGAAATGGATGGAAGAAGGCTCTCATAAGTTTCCATTTAGACATCTTATTTTTCCAGAGAAATACCCACCTCCAACTGAGTTTCTATACTTGCAACCACTTCCAGTGTCCGCGTTAAGAAATCCTTCATACAAAGCACTGTATTAATAGTTTAGACACTTCAATTCTATTCAAACTCATGTATTTACAGTCCTCTATAACTCAGATGATAATGTTTTAGTGGCAACACCTACTGGTAGTGGGAAGACTATTTGTGTTGAATTTGATTTACTATGATTGCATAAAAAAGGCACAGAAAACGTATTGCAATGTGTCTATATTGCTCCTATAGAATCTCTTTCCAAAGAGAGATATCGGGATTGGGAACAAAAATTTGGAAAAGGATTGGAACTAAAAGTAGTTGAACTGACTAGTGAATCTGCAATTGATTTGAATCTCCTTGAAAAGGGTTAGATAATAATAAGCATACCAGAGAAATGGGATGCCTTGTATTGGAGATGGAAGCAATGCAAACTGGTTCAAAAATTCATACTTTTCATTGTGGATAAACTTCATTTAATTGGCGGAGAGGGTGGTTCAATCCTCGAGGTAATCGTATCCAAAATGAGATATATTTCAAGCCAAATTGAAAATCGTATCCTCATTTTGGCTTTTGACATGAAAGTTACTCCAGAGGCTCTTGAGAATGTAGATGAAAACTGAGCAATCGATCGATACAGAGTATTGTGTAAAGACTCAACAACCGTCCAATCAAGATATTGACAATGCTTATTAAAGTTCCCCTTGAGGATTAGTCCCACATTCATAATGCGAAAAAGGTTGTATGTGTTTATATAGCCAGCACTCTACATAGCTTATCGATGTGTATTGCAAGCGTATGGTGGGGGCTCTAGGTTCTTGGAATCCTCAAGAAGATCACCAGCCTGGATCCTGGGACGACCTGTCAGGCTCCCTACCTTTTGGTCAAAGTGACTAAGACATTGGAAAAATATTTTTTTTTATACACTACTAATGCAATGGTCATATGAGTGACCACGGGCTTAGAAGAGTCTATTACGTTAGTTGGAAATGAAAATTCCAATTCTGTCGGAGTTTTTGGCTCCAAATGACAAGTCTGGAAGGTCACCAAATGCATGCTACAATGTTAATAAACTTTCAAAAATGGAAAAGCGTTATTACTGTCAGAGTTTTGGCATAACTGCCATTTGTGGTGGTTCACCAAAAAAAAAGTAAAACCGTGCACAACACCACAGATTTAAACTTTCACGATTTTGGTAAAATCACAAGTTCACGATGAACGTCTATCATATGAAGATATTGAAAGAGCTATTACATCTCCATCACGATTGTCAAAAGGTTCACATGCTACCATTTTTAGATGTCCACCAAAGTTAATAAAACCATGCAAAAATTCAAAGACAATGACCTGTTAAAAACATAGTTAAATGATTCTTTGTTAATCATTCATACATTAAAAAAAAGGATGAAACAAAATCGAATAGGAATAATGACAATATTATGTTAATTGACTAATAACTAAAGTTTTAATATAAAATATCAAGGATCATGGGAAAAGTGGATCACAAGTACAATATGATGGCTTTTTTTGTGAATTCTTTGAAGATCAAGAAAACTGAAGATAAATATGAAGATGGTGATGCCTACTGAATGGATTCTGATGTTGAATAAAACAATGACACTGGTGCTGATGCTAATGAAGGGAATGGTCAAAAGGAGGATCATCCTACATCCTGGAAAGAACATAGACACAATGGATTAATAACTGTGTTATTAATAATCAAAGGTTATTAGCCTAAAAATGAAGAGGCATGTTAGTTATGAAAAGTTATGTATCTATAGAACATACATATTGTTTGGTGAAAAGGTGTGATGACAGACCTATATTGCTATCACTAAAATTCTGTCTGCAACATTTCATGCAAATGGTTACATGAATAAAACATCTCCAAACACCTACTAGTTCACCTGCAACACCAAAAAATCATTTCCAAGGGGCAAAAACTATACAACTGGTCAAAAATTGACATGCGCTAAAATACTAAAGGAAGCGCACACATAGTGCGTGAGTCAAAGAAGCACGTAGAACACACAATGCGCCATATGCATGACTGTGTACGAGAAAATCTGTGCACTCCTGTGAACAATGCATTTATGGTTCTTGTCGGCCCCTCACCCACTTCTGAACCAACTCCCAACTTGATATGACCCTCAAATATGAGTTGAATCCCAATGGGGGGCTGGTCAAAGACCTAAGGGTGCCCTAAAGGGCCCCTTTTCCACACTAAGAACTGGTTGAATATTGCCTCAAAGACATGCTATAAATGGAGGCCATGGGTGCACTAAGAATTTAAGAATCTCATAGTATTTTTATGCTACCTCTATCCTCCCTCAAGAAACATCTTTTCTTCTTGGAGCATTCTAGCAACATCTGAATAATCTATTCACCTCACCTCTTGAGGGCATAGGCTTGGATTTCTTCACCATTTTATTTCTAGTTTATCATTGTAAGAAGAGCTCTCAAATAGGGGACTCAAGATCCCTCCCAAGGAGGAAGAGGGGATCCATAAGTCCTCCTTTCTCTATGGTGTTTGCCAACTAATATATTTATCCATTGGTGGCATAATCATTGGTCATTTAGTTGATTTATTTTGGTTCAAAGTTTCTTATGCATTTTAGTTTTATTTCCTTACTTATTTATTTAGTTGTTTCTAGTTTAGTTGTTTGTTTATTTCATGTGCTTGGATTGTTTAATTCATACACTAACCTTTGTCTTGTCTAGCAGGCCCAACTAGCCTTGTAAGTGCCCTTTTTTTTCTCACCCAAGTGACGAAATGACCACAAGACTAGACTTTCCAACCCCTTTCATCGACCAAATTATTGATGATTGTTCCGACCAAGAGGCCTTTTCCTTCATGGATGGGTTCTCCAACTACAATAAAATCCAGATCCATCCAGCAAATCAGTACAAAACCACATTTACCACCCCATGGGGTACTTTTTCTTATCATGTCATGCCTTTTGGACTCAAAAACATCGGTGCCATGTTCAAACACGATATGAATTACGTTTTCCATGATCTTGCTCACGTCATCCTCACTTACTTGGACGACCTCACTACTCAATCCAAGAAACGAACTTGACATCTAGATGACTTATGAGTTGTCTTTCAATGATGTCTCCAGTACAATATCTGCTTGAACCCCCTCAAGTGTTTATTTTGCATCACCATCGAGCACATCCTTGGGTTCATCGTCTCCCAACACGGCATCACAGTAGACCCCCTCAAGGTCCAAGATATCACATAAATTCCACCACCTAGGAATTTGCATCAACTGTAGAGACTACAAGGCAAAGCCAACTTTTTACGACGCTTTGTCACATATTACTCCACTCACGTGCATGGTTTTTTTTTATTACTGCATCATGATATCCCATTTCGATGGAATGAACATGACCAAAACACTTTTGACGACTTAAAAGAGATTCTATCCAATGCCCCTTTGATTAATCCTCTCGACTATGATCGTGATTACATCCTCTACTTATCGGCCTCAGTCGTCTTAGTAGTTGGATTTTTTGTCCAACTAGGGGATGATGGCTACGAGCATGTTATTTACTACATCAGTAAAAACTTTTCAGGACCACCCTTGAAGTACAATCATGAGGAGAAAATCACCCTCGCAGTTGTCCTTGCAGTCCAAAAACTATGCCATTATATATTTCTTCATACTACCAAAGTCCTGGCAGATTCTAACTCCATGGAGTACTTGCTTGGTCGAAGACAAATTAATGGAAAATTTTCCCAATGGATCATCATACTTTAGGAATACGACCTAGAGTTTTCCACTCCCAAAAGCAAGAAAGCACTTGTTCTCGCCAAACTCATCACATTGTTTCCCTCATACGCTACAAGTTCACCCATCAACACAGATTTTCCCAATGAAAACCTCTTCTACATCCCCTCGGATGACCCCTGGTATGGAGACCTTCTCATCTACCTTCTGGCACATAAGTTTGTGTCTCATCTCTCTCGAGATGATTGTTGATGCCTTCTCCATCAAGCCCCTTGGTACCTCCTCATCGGTGACGTTTTGTATCGACGTGGGGTCAACACCATACTACATCGATGTTTGATCATCGACGAAGAAGACATAGTCTTGAACGATTTCCATAGAGGCGCCTGCGGTGGCCACCTCTCAGGTATGTCCACCACCCAAAAAATAATTCAATTTGGATACGTCTGGCCCACATTATTTCATGATTGAATCCACACGCTCAAGTGTTGCGACAAATGGCATCTTTATGCAAACAAAGCACGAGTGCCACCCTCTCTTCTACATCCAGTCATCACTATCGCCCCCTTCTACAAATGGGGCATATACTTCATGACTTGCAATAATCCATCTAGCAATGGACACAAGTACATCATTGTGGAAATAGATTACTTTACCAAATGGGCCAAAACGATTCCTACCTTCAACAATACCGTTGACACAACAACGCATTTTTCTTCAACCACGTCATTACCCATTTCAGACTCCCACTATAGTTAGTCTCTGATCACAGTAAAAACTTTGAGAATGAGATCTTTGTCGAACTCTCCTCAAGGTTAGGATTCTCCCATGATTTTGCCTCCCCATACTACCCTCAGTCCAATGGACAGGTTGAGGCTGTTAACAAAGTCCTCAAAACCATGTTGCAACGCACTGTCAACAAACATAAGACCAATTGGCATCATATGTTGTTTTCAACATTATGGGCTTATCGCATGACAGTCAAAATTTCCACCGGTTTTACACCGTTTCATCTCATCCATGGGATTGAGGCCACCCTCCCCATAGAGTGTGAAATTCCCACGTTGCGCACCGCCATCGAGCTATTACTTGAACTTAGAATCATTGGATGAAGATCATCGGTCTTCATTACATAACAATGAGGCAGCTAAAAAATGGTCTAAAGCCACCTTTGACTGCCATGTCAACCTTCGCTCATTCAATGAAAGAGATCTTGTCCTAGCCTATGATATCTCTCACGATACTCTTGACCATGGGAAATTCGAGTCATTATGGCATGGAACCTACATCATCCAACACTGCCTCACTAAAGGCGCATACATACTGACCTCTCCAGAAGGCTATCCTCTCAAAGAACCCGTCAACGGGTTGTACCTAAAGAAATTTTACACTTGAGCATAGCCATTCTACACTAGGATTTTTCTTTGTACACATTTGTAGAGTTTTTAGTCTTCTTTTTTCTCCTCCACTCCTCATGTATGATATACCATTCGTGTTATTGACAGATGTCTCTTCCATCGGCCTACCACATTGGTTAATTAAGTACTTTGATTACTGATGCACCAATTATATGTGTTAAATGATTTGAGAGTTTGTCTTCCTGCGCTTATGGATTTTTATGATGGTTAGATCTTATGCTTTTGCGCAAATAAAAGTAATGAATGTATTTACCCTGCGTCGATGATTAGCTTGATTGATATTAGAGTTCTTTTGTTTATAGATTTCATATAATGATTGATAGTTAAATATTTTGACTTCTTGCGCAATGGATTTTATGTCATGTATGATGGTTTAGAATTTGTTTATGTTTACGCCTTAGTTTACTAATGCGTTTGTCACAATGTGGAGATATGATTTCCTTATGATTGGATCATTTGCGTGCAATGATCGATAAGTGAATATATTAATATAGAAATGGATCATGTGCTTACCTTGATAATGATGTTGATTATTGTAATTTGATGAATGATTTAATCACGCGCCTGGAAGTTAAGTAGATGTTTGTTTGCGCCTAAAAATTTAAATAAGTAGGTTATTGCGCCTCAGCTTATGTCGTTGCTAGATGGATTTAGTATTTAAGTCCTCTTGCACCATGGAATTGTATGTTACATGTGTTGGTTTATTAGAATGTTTTTTCACCTGGATGATCATTGATGATGTTTTTAGTTTAGTCGGCT
Source organism: Picea glauca (assembly GCA_000966675.3). Lineage (NCBI taxonomy): Eukaryota > Viridiplantae > Streptophyta > Pinopsida > Pinales > Pinaceae > Picea > Picea glauca. The sequence continues at coordinate 137,709 of JZKD02S2407833.1, forward strand.
TGGACTTGATTGTGTTGTGTGGGATGTAGACACTTCCTTGTTCCTTAGAATAGTCTCCAGCCCTGAGACCTTAAATGGTCAAAATCAATGGGAACCTCATCTTGAGCATTTCTTATGTGTTCTAGAGGTCCTAACCTTGTAGAGTAGGATGGGTGGGTAGTCATTTTATATTCTTTATCTGATGAGTGTTGTCTTAATTTTCTCTAAGCTTGATGTGCTAATCTATTATGCCTTTTATGTTTATGTGTCACTATCCTTCGTTGACGCATTGATTGCATTGTTATTTATTTCAGTGATGAGTAAGGGGTTATGCTGTTACTTTGTGTCGTTGTTCATTTATGATGATGGTTGATTATATGTCATTACTAAATTGTGGATGCATCGGTTGCGACATGATTTATTACGACGATGTGTCATGTGTAATTCATTCATTATGATGTCGTCAAGTTGTGTTTCTACGATTTTATTGTTGACATTATTTTCCTAATGCTTTAAAAAAAAAAAAAATCTATTGTACGTCGTTTTTGTGTCGTAACGGTCAGGGCCATTACATATGGTATCAGAGCGGGTTCGACCCGCGACTTGGGATCATTACATCTTCCACTGAATAGACACTTGATTATAAATTGTCGCCAATTAAATTAATTTGTATTCGTGCAGGTAATAATGGTTAGAGGACACGGCAGAGGCAGACAACGTGGTGCCAGGGGAGAAGGAATGCGACCTCTAGTAGCATCCACGCCAAAGAGGTCTAACCCCCAAGGAGAAGAACAAGTCTTCGGCTAGGAATAGATAGTTGTGGGGGATGTGGTTGGGTTGATGAGGTCCTTTTAGAGGATGTTAGAGGCCCTAATTATCCGTCTAGATAGAGATGAGGCCAGGGTGTCGGTACTCCCTAAGGGTCCACCACACACCCCAACCATTACTAGTAACATTCACTGAGAACTCAAGAAGGTCAAGTTTCCTGAGTTCTTAGGTGCCACAAATGGCGCAGCCACGAGGGCATGGTTGGAGAATATGGAGATGTGATTTGAAATTCATGACTATAACTCCAACATGAAGGTCCACACGGCAGTATTTCAGCTGAAGGGTAGCGCTCTACTATGGTGGAATATGCTCCTGCCACAATTGAACATGGTCGGCGAAGACGTGTCATGGGAATTGTTTGAGGAGTGGTTCAGGGAGAGGTATCTGTCAGAGGAATTCAATGAGCATCAGTTCAGTGAGTTCAATTCCTTGTGATACGGTGGTCGTATCGTGCCCGAGTATGAGGCCCATTTCATGGAGCTTCTTCAGTATGCTCTGCATCTGAAAACCGAGAAGCTTAAGGTCAACAATTTTGTATTCGACCTTAATGTCAACATCTGTGCAAAAGAGAGGATTTTAATACCTCAGATGTTACATGATTTTGTCTAGAAGTCCCTCATAGATGAGGAGAATCTCATCAGTGGGGATTAGAGCAGGACTCCAACAAGACCGACGGGACAGGTGACATATGATGCGCAAAAGCATCATACAACAGCTAGAAATCCACTAGGGTATCGAGGCACTCTGAGAGGATCCACATTGACGACACCAAAATGATTGGAGCCTTAACAGTGGACTCCCTAAAGAGGACCACAACATCAGAAGTAGTGTGAACCGCAACAACAACAGTTCAGGCATGTTCAGTAGAACAAACTAGGGTTACAAGCTTGTCGGCCATCAACTTCTACTTCAATGACCAGAAGTATTGGACCGAAGACCGGAGGTTGGACATGTGGAGATCCACATTACAAGCATGACTACCCAGTTAAGAGGGAGAGAGAATGCATATCATCCAGACCCACTACCATTGGAGATTTGGGAAAGGCCCATCGGATTCATGCAGCGATAAATAAATGTTAGGCCGAGAACCATTCTACTGTGCTTGAGACATAAGGTATCATTACTGACCAGATGTTTAGTATTTTAATAGATCCAGGGGCTACAGAGATTTTTATTTCTAGTGTAGCGCTAAAAGGAATTAAGGTAAAGGCAGTCGAATAGACCAAGTTTATAAGCTATGTAGAAATGGATTTGGGAGCCAAACAAAAGGTTGTAAGAAAGGTTACGGGTTATAGAATTAACCTGGGATATGTTTTCATGAAGGCCAACCTATACGTCATGATCTTAGGATATTATGATGTCGTAATCAGTATGGACTGGTTGGAATTTCATGAGGTGATACTCAACTGTAAGATGAAGCGGTTGAGTTTGGTCGATGGAGAGGGACAAAGACATGTGATTGTAGGAAGGAACTAGGGAGTTTCCCTAAGGTTCATCTCTTCCCTACAACTTTGGAAGAGCATGCACAAAAGATGCAAGATATATGTGATCCTTGCGTTGAACGAAAAGGGCGTGGAGGAACGAATATAAAACCTTCTGGTAGTACGATAATTTGCAGACATCTTCCCAGAGGGGTCACTAGGGTTTCCGCAAGAGAGGGAATTGGAATTTACCATCAAACTAAAACCTGGGATTGAACCAATAGAAATAACTCCCTATCGGATGTCGACCCCTAAGTTACAGGAGTTGAAAATGTAACTGAAGGAGTTGTTGGACCAAAGAATTATACGTCCAATTGTGTCACTATGGGGTGTGCCTTTTATTTTCATACGGAAGAAGGATGGGTCATGAAGACTCTGCATTGACTACCATCAATTGAACAAGGCAACGATCAAGAACCAGTATCTGTTGCCAAGGATAGATGATCTGTTTGATCAGATGAAGGGCACGATGATGTTTTCAAAGTTTGAATTTAGATCGGGGTATCAACAGTTATGCATCAAAGAGGAATACATTCCTGAGACCGCTTTTAAGACAAAGTTTGGACATTACGAGTTTACCGTTTTACCATTTGGAGTGACAAACGCCCCAGGGGTATTCATGAGATTGATGAATGGGGTGTTCCGCGAATGCTTGGAAAAGTTCTTTCAAGTATTTATGGATGACATTTCGATATATTCTCGGACGATGGAAGAAAATGATGAAAATTTTCACTTGGTACTACAGTGTCTACGAAGAAAAAATTGTTTGGGAAACTGTTGAAATGCACTTTTTATCAATCGAAGATTCATTACTTAGGGCATGTCATCTCCGGTGAAGGAATTGTTGTGGATCCAGCGAAGGTAGAGGTTATTATGGAATGGCCTGCATCGACGAATGTAACAGAAGTGCATAGCTTCATGGGTTTAGTGGGATATTATCGATGGTTCGTCAAGGGTTTTTCGAAGATAGCAAATCCGATTATGGAATTGCATAAGAAAAACAAGAAGTTTGTATGGACTGAGAAATGCATGGAACCGTTTCAATGACTCAAGGATATGTTGACAAAAACACCAATACTAAAAGTCCCTGGCATGGATGAGGACTTATTGGTATGCACTAATGCATCCAAAGAAGTCTTAGGTGGATCCTTGATGCAAGACGGTTGAGTGATCGCTTACATGTTGAGAAAGTTAAGAAATCATGAGGAGAACTATGTGATGCATGAATTGGATTTATTATCCATTAAGTATGCCTTGAGAGTGTGGATACACTACCTAATTGGACATAAATTTGAACTAAAAATGAACCACTATGGTTTACAACACATTTTTATGCAAAGCGACTTGAACACGCGATAAAGGCGTTGGTCAGAATTGCTTAGGGAGTACGATTTTGAGATTACCTACATAAAAGGAACAACTAATATAGTGGTTGATGCATTGAGTTAGAGACCATGCATATTTTCAGTGATACCTCTTCATATGAATCTACGTGAAAATATTATAACCTTATAGTGTGACGATGACTGGTATAAGAAGGTTACGAAATTTATCGGAAAAAGCACCATGTTGGTACCAAAATTTGAGGGATTTAATATAGAAAATGCAAGATTAATGAGATATAATAATCGAATTCACATACCGCCCAACGATGAGCTAAGAATTTTGATCTTAAACGAAGCTCATAGAGTAGTGTACATGGCTCATCGAGGAGTCACGAAAATGAGGGGAGACCTTAAACCTTTATTCTTCTGGAAAGGAATGAAGGAGGACATAGTCAACTATGTGTAGGCTGTCAACAAGTGAAGGAAGAACATAGACATCCAACAAGATTAATACAACCAGACGCTATTCCAGAATCGAAATGGGAGGTCATTTCAATGGACTTCATTGTTGGATGGTTGCTGACGGGAAGGGGGCATGACTCGATTTTCGTGATAGTTGACACTCTGATGAAGAGTGCTCATTTTATCCATGTGATTACAACGTATTAGGCACCTGACATAGCTATATTTTTCATCAACGATATTGTGAGGTTTCATGGCGCTCCTAAGAGGATCATATCTGATCGAGGATCGGTGTTTACATGACGATTGTGGACTAGTTTCCAAGAGGCCTTGGAACCCAACTTAACTTTAGCACTGCATATCACAAGGAGACAGAAAAGAAGACATAAATAACGGACCAAATCTTGGAGGACATGTTGTGCATGTATGTGATGGACCAACATAAGCGTTGGGAAGAGTTCTTTCCACTGGTCAAATTTGCATACAACAATAGTGATCAAAGCACCATTAATATGGCACCATTCGAGTTGCTTTATGGGAAACCATGTCGGATGCCTTTGAGTTGGGATAGACTTGAGGATAGGTTCCTGGTAGGACCAGAAGCGATCCAAGAAATGGAAGAGAAAATGAAAATGATAAGACAAAGGATCAAGGAAGAGAAAGATCGACAGAAGAGTTATGTCTATGTGCATCGCACTAATTGCAATTATGAAGTTAGCGATCGAGTCTTCTTGCAGGTGAAATCGCACAAGAGTTCAATCAAGTTTGGAAAGGGGGATAAAATCTCTCCTAGGTTCATGGGACCTTTTGAGGTTGTGGAAAGGAAGGGGCTCATGGCCTATTGACTAGCCTTGACTGATTCTTTGAGGTGTATGCACGATGTTTTTCATGTATCTATCTTGAGACATTATGCTAGTGATCCTACACATGTGATTGACATGAGTTCTTTGTAGGTATTGGACAAGGGTGTGATCACAATGGAGCCAATCTGCATTTTGGACCATCACATTCGACATCTAGGGCATCAAACATTTGATCAGGTCAAGGTCCATTGGGAAAATTATAGTCCACACTCGGCTACCTGGGAGGACACATATGATATGCATCAACTGTTTCCATTTTTTTTGATAGCTAGACATTTAGATATTATGAGATTCTTTATTTTGCACTTGTATACTGTGAAACATTGGGATGAAGTTTAAAACAAGAGGGGGTGTATGTAACATACCGCTATTGCGTGCACCTGATGTGACTTATTCTTTTAGGACAATTGCGTGCAAGTGATCTGGTTCATTCTATGATTCATTGATTCACTTATGGATTATGATGTTATGTTATGTTATTTATGTATCGATAGGTGCTATTGACTAGTTTCTCCTAAGTGTGCAGGATTCTTGATAGATTCTAGATGTCGATGGCATCAGTGGACCTCCTTGGAATCCAGATCAAGTCAATTAGTGTCTTGTATATGGCTTGGGTATTTCTATTTATGCATATGTGACATGTGTTCAGGTATATCATGATGATGTTTATGGATAGATGACATGTTTCATTGATGGATGCAATATGATGATTTCTTTCTAAAAAGACTCAAATTAAGAGTAAAGGGGCCATGCACAAAAACCATATATATTGAGGGAGAATTGTGGTAGTAGTCCTGCCACAGCCTACTAGCACTCTTGCTGTGGCGCAAACTGTAGGTTAACAATTACCTAGTTCGAGAGATCCACGATGTTGTGAGGGAAGACTGAGATAGTCGCTCATAAATATTCTAAGGGGTGCACAATAAGGCATGGTCCTTATTCCTTAGAGGCCCTTAGTCTCCCACAAGGTTTCCTGACGAAGTATTGACTCCAAGGGTTGGACGTTTACCAAAATCAGTCAAAAGGCGAGTGACACCCTTGGAGCACGCAGTGCGAATTGAAGGGCACGTAGCATAAATGAAACATGAATGAAGGAGAGTGGCACCCTTGGAGCACGTAGTGCATCTTGAGGGAACGTCGCAGTTTGTAAACACGTGATTCAATGAACCTAGGTGCCTGTAAAATGATATCTTACTTTGACTTAGTCAACCTTAAAATATTTATGTATGAGTAAAGTTTATAATTATAATTTTTCCCTTAAAAAAATATTTTCTAAGCCTATTTGAAATTAAGGCCTAGGTCTAAGTAGGATTTGAGGATTAAAATTTAATTAATCAATTAATAAAGGGGGGGGGAGGGGGATGAAGAAAAATCAAATTTAAAATTTAGAGAAATAATTTATCAAAAATTTAATTGTTGGTTATGTGCAAAACTTGCTAATTTAGAACTTAAACAAAAAGGGGAAAATTAAATGCACAAGGAATGTGGAACATAGAAGGGAATCTGGTCTAGAGAACTTTCCAAATTATAACTCAACTAAGATTTAAGAAAGGCGTCAGTCATTAAAGGAAATTGAGGGAATAAAGGGACAACAAGGAGAATTTTTAGGAATGATTTTAGGTGGGTGAGGGAAATTGACAATTTAATTTAATTAATGAAATGAATCTATGGTGCAACTAGGGGATTGGGTGAAAAGTTTATGACGAAGATTATTTCCTAATAAAAATTTAATAAAAATAATTTAACGTGAATTTTGGAAAAGGGAAACTAAGAGAACTCTATAAAAGAATTGACAGAGGAGGGGAATGGATCACGTCTGGTATGTGTAAGGTTATGCTGCCATATTTTTCTTGATTGATTTTTCTTGTGGGAGTTGAGATATCCATATCATATAGAGAGTGGCAAATTGACCTTGAGAGGCGAGCTGTGAGCTACCTTTCTCTGGTTTGTGTGCATGGCCACTTTGTGCGTCGGGGGGCTTAGGGGAAAGAAGAGTACCCCTAGCGTTGGCTAGGAGGTAGCAAGAAGGTCTCAGTGGTTAGCAAGCAGGATATTGATGGAGCGCAAACGCAAGACAACCACTTCGGATTCTTCGCCTTTGGTTACGGTACACATTTGTAAAATTTTTCATTGGTATATTAGTTATAATATTTGTATGTGGATTTAGATATTGATGAATATTGTAATGGATTCTGGAACAATAGTTTTGTCAATATTGCAATACAAGTTGGCATTGATGGAATTGGCACTGATGTAATCACACCATCCACAAGATTACAGTGTATAAGAGTGTGAGTGTAATCAAGCAATAGACTTGGACAGAAAAGAAGATAGAGTAGAGATCATGATGGCAACATGACTGTGATGAAGAAGAAGAGACTAAAACTATGTACATAGATTATTGAAACAGAGTGTACATAGCTTCATCTATGGAATCAAGTAGAAGAAGAAGATACTAAAACTGTAGAACTTCAAAAAGAAAGGTTTCAAGAGGAAGAAGCTAATTGTTTTGGAGCATGTGAAGAAGATGTTGAAGCTACTTCAGAGGAGGAAGATTTTGTTCCTAAAGAATAGTTTATGTGGAGAAAAAAAAAAAAATGGAGTCTTGGTATTTGACATTTAGCTTCCACCAGACTATCCACAAGTCCCACCTATGGTAACCTTTCTTACAACAGGATGTGGATCGATGGTATTTAATCCAAATCTATATACCAATGGAAAGGTCTCCTTAAGTTTGCTTGGAACATGGAGTGGTCTAGGCTAGCAACTCGGGAAGTCAATTCTTCTGCAAGTTCTTGTCTCAATTCAGAGCTTGATCAGATGTAAAGGAATTGATGACATTTTTTGTGTTGGGAGGCATGATTCAGGAATAAGTAACTACAAAGAAGATGCACAATTACATTCTTGAATAGTTTGGAAGGTTAAATGGTGAGGCAATAGTTGATGTAGTTGAAGATAAGAAATGGATGGAAGAAGGCTCTCAGAAGTTTCCATTTAAACATCTTATTTTGCTAGAGAAATACCCACCTCCAACTGAGTTGCTATACTTGTAGCCACTTCCAGTGCCCGCGTTAAGAAATCCTTCATACAAAGCACTATATCAACAATTTAGACACTTCAATCCTATTCAAACTCATGTATTTACAGTCCTCTATAACTCAGATGATAATGTTTTAGTGGTAACACCTACTGGTAGTGGAAATACTATTTGTGTTGAATTTGATTTACTATGATTGCATAAAAAAGGCACAGAAAACGTATTGCAATGTGTCTATATTGCTCCTATAGAATCTCTTTCCAAAGAGAGATATCGAGATTCAGAACAAAAAATTGGAAAAGGATTGGAACTGAAAGTAGTTGAACTAACTGGTGAATCTGCAACTGATTTGAAGCTCCTTGAAAAGGGTTAGATAATAATAAGCATACCAGAGAAATGGGATGCCTTGTATTGGAGATGGAAGCAATGCAAACTGGTTCAACAATTCATACTTTTCATTGTGAATGAAATTCATTTAATTAGCAGAGAGGGTGGTTCAATCCTCAAGGTAAATGTATCCAGAATGAGATATATTTCAAGCAAAATTGAAAATCGTATCCTCATTTTGGCTTTTGACGTGAAAGTTACTCTAGAGGCTCGTGAGATTGTAGATGAAGACTGAGAAATCGATCGATACAGAGTATTGTGTAGAGACTCAACAACCATCCAATCAAGATATTGATAGTGTTGATTAAAGTTCCCCTTGAGGATTAGTCCCACGTTCATAATGCGAACAAGTTTGTATGTGTTTATATAGCCAGCACTCTACATAGCTTATCGACGCGTAGTGCAAGCGTATGGTGGGGAATCTAGTTTCTTGGAATCCTCAAGAGGATCACTAGCTTGGATCCTGGGACGACCTGTCAGGCCCCCTACCTTTTAGTCAAAGTGACTAAGACATTGGAAAAATATTTTTTTTATACACTACTAACGCAATGGTCATATGAGTGACCACGGGCTTATAAGAGTCTATTACGTTAGTTGGAAATGAAAATTCCAATTCTGTCAGAGTTTTTGGCTCCAAATGCCAAGTCTGGAAGGTCACCCAATGCACGCTACAATGTTAATAAACTTTCAAAAATTGAAAAGCACTATTACTGTCAGATTTTTGGCATAACTGCCATTTGTGGTGGTTCACCAAAAAAAAAGTAAAACCTTGCATAACACCACAGATTTAAACTTTCACGATTTTGGTAAAATCACAAGTTCACGAAGAACGTGTATCGTATGAAGAGATTACAAGAGCTATTAAATATCCATCATGACTGTCAAAAGGTTCACATGCTGCCATTTTCAGATGTCCACCAAAGTTAATAAAACCCTGCAAAAATTCAAAGACAATGACGTGTTAAAAACACAGTTAAATTATTCTTTGTTAATCATTCATACATTAAAAAAAAGGATGAAACAAAATCGAATAGGAATAATGACAATATTATGTTAATTGACTAATAACTAAAGTTTTAATATTATGATTACATCCTCTACTTATTGGCCTCAGCCGTCTCAGTAGCAGGAGTTTTTGTCCAACTAGGGGATGATGGCTGCGAGCATGTTATTTACTACATCAGTAAAAACCTTTCAGGACCACCCTTGAAGTACAATCATGAGGATAAAATCGCCCTCGCAGTTGTCCTCGCAGTCCAAAAACTACGCCATTCTATATTTCTTCTTACTACCAAAGTCATGGAAGATTCTAACCCCATGCAATACTTGCGTAGTCGAAGACAAATTAATAGAAAATTTGCCTGATGGATCATCATACTTCAGGAATACAACCTAGAGTTTTCCACTCCCAAAAGCAAGAAAGCACTTGTTCTCACCAAAATCATCACATCGTTTCCCTCATACGCTACAATTTCACCCATCAACACAGATTTTCCCAATGAACACCTCTTCTACATCCCCTCGGATGACCCCTGGTATGGAGACCTTCTCATCTACCTTCGGGCACATAAGTTTGGGTCTCATCTCTCTCGAGATGATTGTCGACGCCTTCTCCATCAAGCCCCTCGGTACCTCCTCATCGGTGACATTTTGTATCGACATGGGGTCAACACTATAATCCATCGATGTTTGATCATCGACGAAGAAGACATAGTCTTGAACGATTTCCATAGCGGCGCCTGCGGTGGCCACCTCTCAGGTATGTCCACCACCCAAAAAATCATTCAATTTGTGTACGTCTGGCCCACATTGTTTCATGATTGAATCCACATGGTCAAGTGTTGCGACAAATGGCATCTTTATGCAAACAAATCACGAGCACCACCCGCTCTTCTACATTCAGTCATCACTATCACCCCCTTTTGCAAATGGGGCATATACTTCATGACTTGAAATAATCCATCTAGCAATGGACACAAGTACATCATCGTGGAAATAGATTACTTTACCAAATGGACCAAAATGATTCCTACCTTCAACAATACCACTGACAAAACAATGCATTTTTCTTCAACCACGTCATTACCCATTTTGAAGTCCCACTATAGTTAGTCTCTGATCACAGTAAAAACTTTGAGAATGAGATCTTTGTCGAACTCTCCTCAAGGTTAGAATTTTCCCATGAGTTTGCCTCCCCATACTACCCTCAGTCCAATGGCCAGGTCGAGGCTGTTAACAAAGTCCTCAAAACCATATTGCAATGCACTGTCAACAAACATAAGACCAATTGACATCATATGTTGTTTTCAACATTATGGGCTTATCGCATGACAGTCAAAATTTCCACCGGTTTTACACCATTTCATCTCATCCATGGGATTGAGGCCACCCCCCCCATCGAGTGTGAAATTCCCACGTTGCACACTGCCATCGAGCTATTACTTGAACTTAGAATCATTGGATGAATATCATCGGTCTTCTTTACATAACGATGAGGCAGCTAAAAAATGGTCTAAAGCCACCTTTGACCGCCATGTCAACCTTCGCTCATTCAATGAAAGAGATCTTGTCCTAGCCTATGATATCTCTCATGATACTCTTGACCATGGGAAATTCGAGTCATTATGGCATGGACCCTACATCATCCAACACTGCCTCACTAAAGGCGCATACATCCTGGCCCCTCCAGAAGGCTATCCTCTCAAATAACCCATCAACAGGTTGTACCTAAAGAAATTTTACACTTGAGCATAGTCATTCTACACTAGGATTTTTCTTTGTACACATTTGTAGAGTTTTTAGTCTTCTTTTTTCTCCTCCACTCCTCATGTATGATATACCATTCATGTTATTGACAAATGTCTCCTCCATCGGCCTACCACATTGGTTATGTTGACGGAGCTAGCCGCTGGACACAAAATCTTGCTTTGGCCGCTTGGTCCCTCTACACCCCCTCACATGAACGACTCCACTCAAGCTTCATATGTTTGGGCTCAACAACCAACAACCAATCATAATACATAATCATCATTGGAATCCTCACCGAGGCTATTCACCACCACATTTGTCACCTTAACGTCTTAGTAGATTCCCAACTCATCGTCCTACAACTCAACAATGTATGTCGTGTCCACGATCCTTGTCTCTTCTGCAAATACCTGCATGTTATACTCTTATCTCGACATTTTGATTCAATTACATTTACACATATTCCACGACAATTTAATCAAATAGTAGATAATATGGCTAACCTAGTGTTAGATTGGAATTTATCACATCAAGACTTCATCACACATACATAAACAATCAAACATCTGTCACATCATATAGATTAGACATCATAAAACCATCACACAAATATCATCACATGTAAACATCACGGAGATCCCAAACATGTATATATATATATATATATATATATATATAT
>JZKD02S2407833.1:149547-164225 GCA_000966675.3 Picea glauca
CAAAATGGGTGTCACACTACCCTATACAAAATGGGCTTGCAGGTCTATATAAATACAAAAATATACAAATAGCACTCATGGTGCCCCCAAAGTGCCACCACTAGGTCCTCTATCCGCAGGAGGTGCCCCACTAGCTGGGAGTCCTTCAGGTCCAGGGGGTAGTCACCCAGTCATCGCCGCCCCCGCTACAACTACTCTGTGGATCAGGGTCTGAAACCCTGCAGGACCACCCACACTCTGCTCCAGGACTCTCTCATCCTAAATATGGGACCACATGCCCTCTAGCACACCCTACAGTACCACCTCCAACCGACGTCGGAAATCATCTAACCCCTCGTCGGCCTCTACTAGAGGAACATGCGATGGTCGTGCACCTGGATCATCAAATCTGTGCCTTTGGTCGAATCTCACCTCATCTACTAGCCTCACACTAGCCTTTTCCCTTCGGTGTCACACTCCCACCCCCATCTCTACCCACAACGTCTCACTGTCCCCTGGCGAACGGACTCGCCCACCACCTTCGCTTCTCGGCCTCACGGTCCCACATCTGCAAACAAAAAAACAAATATAGGATCAACATCCATCCCTACATCAACATATGATACACTATGAAAATCACAAAACATGAATACACCAACATACCTCTCTGGTCCCAATCTTCTCCAGGAGGCAACACCATGTCCGGGTCATGCCAAAAATCCATCCCACCATATGGGAATCGCAGTATAATCTCTGGCATATGGCGCCACACACATGCAAATGTGATCATAAAATAGTGTCCACCCTCCCCCCCTCCATGACGTACCAAAATCGATGCCCACCGCATCAGTCGTGGCTCTCGTGCCCCTGCAGTCGACAACAACACTCTAGGGTGCAACATGGGCACCCTCTCCAGAAACCACGCCACCAACATAGATTTGAAAAAACAATTACCGGGGTTGGTGGTACGACACCAGTGAATGTTCCCCATCATCTTGGCATGCATCGTCAATCCCTAGGAGAAAAAATACCCATCCAAAAATCTCTGCATAATCCTCAGTTGACCACCACTGATCCGCTAAGTAGCTAAGGATTTGTAAATCCTCACAATCATCGTTGCGTTGCACTAATGAAAAAGTGAATCCATCGCCTCAATATGGAGAATTGAACTTGACATCATGTTCTTCCTTGAAGAATAAATCCATGCCAAGTCTACCAAACATACATCCCCTAGAAACTAGGGATCATCAGGTAGGGCCATTCCCTGAAAAGAGACCCCGTCAAGAAATAGACATCCTCAACAACTGAGAATGTCAACTGCTAACCCCGCACAATGAAGCACCGCAAATCAATTCTCAACATTGAAATCAAATACTACATCAGGTACTCCTACGCCTATATCAGTGGGCAGTCAAAGAACTTGAGCAACCCACAGGCTGCCAAGAGTCTCTGAATGCTTGGATCCTATCTCACTGCCTCCTGGAGGTGTTCCCAGTCTCGCTCCCTCGAGTGAACTGGCATGATCAACTGGTCACCTGCATTCACCCATAACACACTTGATTATAAATCATCATTCATCAAAAATCTTCAAAACATGCAAGTTTCCAAAACCCCTCAGCTTTGCCTCAAGTCCGCGGTTGTCACTCCCACAGACGTGCATATATGCGCACCTATTCTTCGCACAGATGTGCATCAAAGTGTAGCTGTCTAAGAAACATATGTGCATTAATACGCATCTGTCGCACCCATAGGTGCGCATTCATGTGCACCTATTCTCTACACATTTGTGCACTGATACGCAGCTATCTGAGAAACAACTGTGCACAGTGCACGACTATAATTTGAACAAGCACACACCAAATGCACACCTATTTTTCCCACCCATGTGCCCCCATGCGCTGTTGTATTCAACACAACTACACATCATGAGCAGGAGAGGAAATTATACCCACGCATCTCAGCGCAGGTATCCTTCCTTCTCACGTGCATTGGTAGGCCCACCCCTACAAAATACCCTAGTACGACCCTCCGTACGACCCCTACCCAAAAAATGGAAACTAGCTAATGTGTAGGAGGATGGGACCACTAACCCGACTCTCGCAAATCATGAATCGACTGACTCGAACTCCCGTAATCTCAGACACTCCTTCAAATACTCATGCCAATTCACTATAGCACCGGGTACAAATGAGGTGGAATTGTGGGCCCCACAACCATATATAGTCCCTTTTGCCAAACTTCCACACTCAGTTACGAGAGCTCAAAGTCTCTATCTTCTAATCTGTCTTCAGCCATGGGATCAGGTTCCCACCACCTACATAGTCACATTCTCCAGGTCACCATCTTCACTCGATCCCATGGGAGAATTTTTCTCACATCGCGTCCAGGTATGCATGCTCATATTCAGAATTAACAAATAATTGTTATATGATATTTATCTTCAGATATTGTTCACGTTGGGTATTTGGTTTTCACGTGTACAGGTACTTGGTCATCACAACTCATCATAGAACCTTTAGGTATATAATCAACACTGGCATGTAATCATTCCCTTTGAATATCAATTGCATCTCCCAGTCACACCCTCCACCATCTGCCTCTAGGGTTCCTACCTCCGGCTTTGCAGTACTGTCACCTACACTGCACTTTGGTATGGTCACCTGGTAGATCTCTTCCCCACATGAGTTTTCCCATTCATATTCCCCCTTGGCACTTTGAAACTCATGCTACTTTCACCCCTAGGGATGGGAGTCCTAATAGTCTTATGCATTTTCGATAATCAGCCACATACTCCTTCTCATCATTTTGCTAGCTTTCCCAATGGACTCCCAGGTTATATCCTCACGGTTTTATTTTGACTGCACCTTTGTATTATCATTAACCCTCCATTTCATCCACAATCAATTTTCCCATCTGTAGATTTCCCTCCATTCATTTACCTCGTACAGAAACTCACACATGGGCCCCCCACCCTCCAATTCTCCACACAACTTGTGCCCTCACATGCCAAGCCATCTTGCACTAGGGAACCTATTTCTGTATCTGTAAACTCACCATAAATTATTCTTTATTTATTTGGTAATTGTAAAAAAGCCTTTGTTTCCCGCATTTACTTAGGTTTTTAGCGTCACCCTTGACGACCTTCTTTTTTCTGACAAAGAAACCCATGTCTCCCTTGGTCTGGGCATTCACTATCCTCTCCTCATGTTGATATCGTCCATAAACCCTGAGTATCCCACAATTCATGTACCCCTAATCTCTAAGTTTGTCCACTTTGTCACGCCTCTAACACAATTTAACCCCATGTCTAGTCATCCCCCTGACACTAGTTACAGTTTCACGATTGTTTCCAATCATCCTTCAAAAATACCCCCAACCAAGGGCAGGCTTGAGTCTCACCGCATCTTGACTTCTTTCATGTTCTCTATCAGTTCCTGATTTTACCTAGTGTATTTCATGAATCCCGTTGCTTCTTGGAGTCGTGTGTCCCTTTATGTCGACATCTGCACAGTTTCCAGAAGGGAGACAATATCTTGACGCTCATTACCTTTCGAGTGGGGAGTCTCATACAGCGTAGGGAGAACCATCATTTCGCTCTGAGGTCATTGACCCCCCTGATATTCAACTTCAAAACAATCTCATGTTACGGTGGGTCTTACTATGTGACTATTACAGTTGTTTATACTAGCCAAAGACCTCTGAATTTGTTAGGCCATCAATGCCTACGAGTCATCGACATTTCTTATAGGCATCCTTGCCTCTTTTCAGAGTATGTTCAGCATCAGAATTTCATCTTTCATTATCAAACCGCCCCAGAGGGCGCTGCAGTTATCTACATCAACATACAACTTCAGTTAATGTCTTACATTTTTGAGTTACATGACATGAGCATGGGACATGCTCACCTTGTTTGTATACATATTTTATTTCTCTACCTAGAGAAAGGTTTGGGTCCAACAGTTTCCCCTCTCCCTCTGACAGATATCTCTTGTAGTTCCTATCAACACTCTTCATTACAATGGTACTCTTAGTAGACGAAAAACTGATGTATTTTGGCTATACATATGATCCTAACCTCACACATTAGGGGGCATCTATTATCACTTAAATTTTGTCCGCAACATTGCATACAAATGGTTATAGGAATACAACATCTCCAAACACCTATTAATTCACATGAAGCACCAAAAAATCATTTCCAAGGGGAAAAACCTATACAACTAGTCAAAAATTGACATGCGCTAAAACACTAAAGGAAGCATGTGCACAGTGCGCGGGCCAAAGAATCCTGTAGAGAACACAATGTGCCATATGCACGACTATGTATGAGAAAAGTCACGCACTCCTGGGAACGACGCATTTATAGTTCTTGTCGTCCCCTCACCCAGTTTTGGACCAGCTCCCAACTTGATTTGACCCTCAAATCTGAGCTGAATCCAAATGGGGGGCTAGTCAAAGACCTAAGGGTGCCCGAAAGGGCCCCTTGTCCACACTAAGAACCAGTTGAATATTGCCTCAAAGACATGCTATAAATGGAGGCCATGGGTGCACTAAGAATTTAAGAATTTCATAATATTGTTATGTTGCCTCTATCCTCCCTCAAGAAATCTCCTTTCTTCTTGGAGCACTCTAGCAACATCTCAATAATCTATTCACCTCACCTCTTGAGGGAATAGGCTTGTATTTATTCACCATTTTTTTCTAGTTTTTCATTGTAAGAAGAACTCTCAAATAGGGGACTCAAGAGCCCTCCCAAGGAGGAAGAGGGGATCCATAAGTCCTCCTTTATCTACGGTGTTTGCCAACTAATATAGTTATCCATTAGTGGCATAATCATTGGTCATTTGGTTGATTGATTTTGGTTCAAAGTTTCTTATGCATTTTAGTTTTATTTCCTTAGTTATTTCTTTAGTTGTTTCTAGTTTAGTTGTTTGTTTATTTCATGTGATGAGATTGTTTAATTCATACACTAACCTCTGTCTTGTCTAGAAGGCCCAACTATACTTGTAAGTGCCCTTGTTTTTCTCACCCAAGTGATGAAACAGACACAACATATATAATTGCTAAAGATTAGAAGAAGGATAGTGTGTCTCTTATTGAAGATAGAATATTAAATGAAAAGAGATAGAGTAGAACAAATGAATTCCAGTGCTTGACAGAGAAGATTACCATAGGACTGTATATATCATTTTTAGATTGTTGAACAAAGGGAGGATGGGAGGTGCTAGGGTAGGTTGAATCCTACAAGGGAGTAGGTGATTCCTTGTCAGTTGTAGCTGACTAAATAGGGGGTCGAATCCTCCTACCAGTTGGAGGTGGTGAACAGGGGTGTGGGTGCATCCTGATCAGTGGGTACTGATCTAAGAGGAAGACCATCTTTCTTCTATGTAACTTGTAAAACAAAATTTTGCAGTTAATAGAAAAGTGTTTTTGGTTTTCCCAATTGGGTTCCACGATAAATTTTGTGTTAAAATATTGATTGTATTAACAAAAGAAAAATTGATAAAATTATTCTGTCACTGATTCACCCACCCCCCTCTCAGTGACAAGATCTAGTCGTTCAATTGGTATCAGAGTAGGTCTCTTCACTAAAGGTTTAAATCACTTGAATAGAAATATACATCGGGATGGACCAACAATTGAAGATGTCATCAAAATCCCCCTTATTTGATGGTGAATACTACAGTTTTTGGAGTGTTAGAATGAAAAGATATTTGATGTCCACTGGATTGGAAGTATGGACATTAGTTGAAAAAGGATATGATGTTCCAAAAGTCACTCTCACAGAAGAAAAAGATAAGAAGAAATTTTGGGAACATGAAAAGGATTTAAACACACTACAATATGGACTGAGTAAAATGATCCTTGCTAAAGTACTAAACTATAAAACTACAAAACAACTCTCGAATAAATTGGAAACTATATATGCAGGAGATTCCAAGGTAAAGAGGGCCAAACTTTAGACTCTCAAAGTACAATATGAAGGCCTAAAAATGAAGGATGAAGAAAATATCTCATAGTACTTCAAAAGAGTTGATAATATTGTTAATGCAATCAAAGGTTTGGGAGTAGAAGTTTCAGACAATGAGTTAGTTCAAAATATACTAAGAAAAATTCCTCTGTTGTATAATCCTAAAGTGTCCACTCTTGAAGATCGAGAAAATCTAGATCAACTCACCATTGATGAATTGTATGGAATCCTCACAACCTATGAGTTAATATTAGGTCATGAGAGGCAACTTTCAAGGTGCTCAAAAAAAAAAAAAATACTAGAAGAAAAAAACTCAACCCAACCATCATGAAGAATCTAATGTAGAAGAAGCCAATTTTATTAAAAAACTTAAAAAAGGATCAGGGAGGTATAGAGGCAATCTTCCTTTTAAATTTTGTAGCCAAGTGTTTCTATCCCAATAAGGACCCTGAATATGAAGAAGACACAAATAAACAATACAAGAAGGGAAAACTCAACTACAAGAAAACGTTTTACAAAGGGAAAAATAATTTTTACTCAAAAGAAGAAAACATTAGTTCATCAAAGTCTAGTGCCAATGATGACGATGAAGTCATTTTTCTAGGTATTGAAGAGCCTAATGAGATAGAATAAATTGAGCATAAGAAAGATTTAGAAGATGAAGCAGAGGTTAATATGGAAGAAGAAATTCTCAGTGCCCTGGATGAATTAAGAAGATACAAAAACAGATATAGACAGCTGAAAAGTTTTGTAGTTGAACAAAAGGAAAAACATGAACAAAAAGAAAAAGAGATGGAGAAACTCATGATCAACCTGAAAAACCAAATCCTAGAAGCAAATAGGATGGAAGAGAGTCTGGAAAAGTCTCTTAAAGATAAACAAAGAACCTATGAAATAATGGAGGAAGAATTAGTTCACATAAGAAAAGAACTTGATTCAAAACTCATTCAAACAAGATATGAAAATAGCTCTAAACTCTTAGATAAGATTATTACCACACAAAGGGATTCAATTAACAAAAATGGAGTAGGTTATTCTGAAGAAGAAAACCAAGTTAACTCAAAATCTTATGCAGTTTCTCTCCTCCGTACATTCAAGAAGAAAGATGAATAAAAGACAAGTAATGATCAGAACTCCAGAGGACTACTTCCACCCATCAAGAAGGAATATAAGACGACACCAAAGAAGGTTTATCAAAACATGTATCCTCACATTTATTTGGTTATTTATCTGCATTCTCTAATTTCAAACACAAAGCTATGAATTCTAGAGCATATGGAAGGAAAAACTTGAGGGTTAAGAACTATAGCCTTAAAGATAACCAAACAGTAAATCAAGTTAAAAGAAGAAATTATAACTCCTTTGCACCTCTACAAGAAGGGAACCTAGAATTCTTCAGATGTCATAATTATGGACATAAAGCCAGTAGTTGTAGATTAATGGAAGTCTCAGAGAAACCAAAGTTCATTAGAGAGCAAAAGAATCTTTGGAAAGAAAAAACATCAAAAGAGGAATGTCTTATTGCCTTGAAATCCCAAGATAAAGAAGATATCTGGTATGTTGACAGTGGGTGCTCAAAACATATGATAGGAAACAGTAACAAGTTTTTGAACTTAAAAAAATAAAAGGGTAAAGTTACATTTGGTGACATTGCTTCAGGTAACATACTTGGGAAAGACACTGTGGGTTTGGGAAAAGACAAAGCCAAGGATGTGTTGCTTGTTGAAAAATTGAAACCTAGCCTATTAAGTGTCAGACAAACCTGTGATCAAGGGAACATTTGCATATTTAATTCCCATAAATGTGAGATTAGGATAGAGGACACATGAAAATCGGTTGGTACTTCTCCTAGAACTCCTGAGAATGTATTTATACTAAATACAAATTTGAATGAGGAGTGCCATATAAATTTAGTATATGAAAGTTAGCTATGGCATCGAAGGTCGGGGCACATTAACTTTGATAATTTAGTGAAAGTCAACAATCTTGCGGCAGTAAGAAACTTGCCAAAGATCATAAATCCCTCAAATCCTATGTGTAGACATTGTCAACTAGGGAAGAAAACTAGAATAAGGTTCAAAACAAAAGAATACTCAACCTCAAAACCTTTAGAGCTTGTTCACACCGACCTCTGTGGACCTACAAGGACCAATATTTTTCAAGGAGATTCCTACTTTATGTTGTTCATTGATGATTTTACTAGAATGGGTTGGGTATGTTTTCTCAAATAAAAATTAGAAGCACTTAACAAATTAAAAGATTTGAAGACCCTTGTTGAAAATGAAAAAGAGAAAAAAATCAAATGTCTTAGATCAGACAGCGGTGGTGAGTTCACCTAAAAATATTTTGACCTCTTCTGTTAAACTCATGGAATTAAAAGACAATTCTCTCCTTCCAGAACACCTCAACAAAATGGGATTGTTGAGAGAAGGAATAAAAAATTCCAGGAGGCTGCAAGGACTATGCTCAATGAAGCAATATTATTTGATGGATATTGGAGGGAATATATAAGCATTGCAGTATACATATTGAACAGAGGTCATCTTAGGATTAATACTGATAAGACTCCTTGCTAACTATGGTTTGGGAGAGCCCCTTCAGTAAAATACTTCAAGGTCTTTGGAAGTAAGTGTTACATCAAAAGGCTTGATGAGGATCTCAGAAAATTTGATGCTAGATCTGATGAAGGTATCTTTCTTGGATATGCTTCTACCAAGAAAGCATATAGATGCTACATTATTAGATTACACAATATTGTTTAGAGTGCAGATGTCAAGGTGGATGATTTAAAAACAATAAGGATCAAACATCAAGAGACTATACTTGACAATGACGATGAAAATGATGATGACTGAATTGGTACATAGGCCGAAGAAGTAGAAGAGAATAAAGAAGAAAAGGAAGAGGATGATATGGATACTAGTGAAGACGAGAAATATATTCAAGAAGAAGAGATAAGAGAATAATCCCCAAGAAGAGACACAAAGACACCTTCAAGAATGACTCAAAATAATCATCCTGAAGAACTGATTATTGGAAATAAAAGTGATGGAGTGCAGACAAGAAGACAATTGTTGTATCAGACAGAAATAACAATTTTGTCACATATTGAGCCTAGCTCAATCAAAGAGGCATGCAAAGATGAGAATTGGGTCAATGCTATGAATGAATAGTTGAACCAGATTGAAAAAAATCAAACTTGGGAACTAGTTCCAAGACCAAAAAATAAGAATGTCATTGGAACTAAATGGGTGTATAAAAACAAAGTGGTTGATAATGGGAAAGTAATTAGGAACAAATCTAGATTGATATGTAAAGGGTATGCTCAGGTTGAAGGGGTGTACTTTGAAGAAACCTTTGCACCTGTGGCCAAATTAGAGGCAATTAGGATGTTCTTAGCCTTTTCCATCTACAAAAAGTTTAAAGTATACGAGATGGATGTCAAGTCAACATTTCTCAATGGAAACTTAGAAGAGGAAGTCTATATTGAGCAACCAGAAGGATTTCAATTAACTAACAAATGAGACTATGTCTGTAAACTAAAGAAATCGCTTTATGGGATAAAACAAGCACCCAGAGCATGGTATGCAAGGCTAGATTCTTATTTACAAGTACAAGGCATCAAAAGAGGATCATTAAATAGAAATCTTTATTGTAAAATTGTTGGTGATAACATGATTATTGTGGAAGTATATGTTGATGATATTATATTTGGGAGTGATGATGAAAAAATGAGTAAGGACTTTTCTAGGAGAATGCAACAAGAATTTGAAATGTCCTTGCTTGGTGATCTGAACTCATTTCTAGGATTACAAATAGTATAGTCCAAAAGATGATTCTTTATCCATCAGTCCAAGTATGTTAAATATATGCTTAATAAATTCTAGTTAGAGGATTGCAAACCTATTAATACACCTATGACAACTTGATGAAAACTAAGAAAGGAAGATGAGTCCAAAGCTGTAGATCAAAAACACTACAGATAAATGATTGGAAGTTTACTCTATGTAACAACTTCCAGACCAAATGTCAAGCAAGTTGCTGGGATGGTGGCTACATTCCAAGAAACACCAAAAGAGAGCCATGTTCAAGCTGTGAAAATAATCTTTAGGTATTTAAAAGGAACCATAGATCTTGGTTTGCGGTACCCTAGCAAGGATTCATTCACTTTAAGGGCCTATTCAGATGCAAATTGGGTAGGTTATGTAGATGACATAAAAAGCACAAGTGGAGAAGCATTCTTCTTGGGAGAATCACCGGTAACTTGGATAAGCAAGAAAAAATCCTCAATTTCTTTGTCTACCACTGAAGCTGAGTATATTGAAGCAGTAGAATGTTGCACACAAGTGGAATGGATGAAACAAACCTTACAAGACATCAAAATAGTGTTTGAAGAACCTACTACTATCTATTGTGATAATACAAGTGCTATAAGTCTCTCCAAGAACCTTGTCCATCACTCCAAATCAAAACACATTCCCATAAAATACCACTATCTAAGAGATTGGGATGAAAACAAGAAAATTAAATTGGAATATGTCCCAACACAAGAACAGGTGTCAGACATTTTCACAAAACCCTTAAGAAGAGTTGTATTTGAATATCTCAGGCAAAGATTGGGAGTAGTCTCCCTTCCAAACTAATTTCTCAAGAAAATAATACATCAATTGGCATCAATTCAAGGGGAGACAATGATCAAAGTCATGGGGATTCATTCAAACCTTTTCCCTTGATGTTAAAGGGGGGGGAAATGAAGACAATATTGCCATCAATTCCAAAGGGGGAGATTGTTGGCAATATGGAAATACAGTTTGGAATTTATGGCATTGGCACTGATGTAATCACACCATCCACAAGATTACAGTGTAGAAGAGTGTGAGTGTAATCAGGCAATATACTTGGACAGAAAAGAAGACAGAGTAGAGATCATGATGGCATCATGACTGTGATGAATAAGAAGAGACTAACGATATGTAAAAAAAATATTGAAACAGAGTGTACAGAGATTCATCTATGGAATCAAGTAGAAGAAGAAGAGACTAACATTGTAGAACTTCAACAAGAAAGGTTTCAAGAGGAAGAAGTTAATGGTTTTGGAGCATGTGAAAAATATGTTGAAGCTACTTCAGAGGAGGAAGTTGTTGTTCCTAAAGAACAGTTTATGTGGAGACAAAACACAAAATGGAGTCTTTGTATTTGACATTTATCTTCCACCAAACTATCCACAAGTCCCACCTATGGTAGCGTTTCTTACAAAAGGATGTGGATAAATGCTCTTTAATCAAAATCTATATACCAATGGAAAGGTATGCTTAATTTTGCTTGGAACATGGAGTGGTCCAGGCTGGCAACTCGGGAATTCAACTCTTCTACAAGTTCTTCTTTCAATTCAGAGCTTGATCAGATGTAAAGGCATTGATGACAGTGTTTGTGTTGAGAGGCATGCTTCAAGAATAAGTAACTACAGATCAGATGCACAATTACATTCTTGAATATATTGGAAGGTTAAACAGTGAGGCAATAGTTGATTTAGTTGAAGATAAGAAATGGATGGAAGAAGGCTCTCAGAAGTTTCCATTTAAACATCTTATTTTGCTAGAGAAATACCCACCTCCAACTGAGTTTCTAGACTTGCAGCCACTTCCTGTGTCTGGGTTAAGAAATCCTCATACAAAGCACTATATCAACAATTTAGACACTTCAATATTATTCAAACTCAGGTATTTACAGTTCTCTATAACTCAGATGATAATGTTTTATTGGTAGCACCTACTGGTAGTGGGAAGACTATTTGTGTTGAAATTTATTTACTACGATTGCATAAAAAAGGCACAGACAACGTATTTCGATGTGTCTATATTGCTCCTATAGAATCTCTTGCGAAAGAGAGATATCGGGTTTGGGAACAAAAATTTGGCAAAGAATTGGAACTGAAAGTAGTTGAACTGACTGGTAAATCTGCAACTGATTTCAAGCTCCTTGAAAAGGGTCAGATAATAATAATCACACCAGAGAAATGGGATTCCTTGTCTCGGAGATGGAAGCAGTGTAAACTGGTTCAAAAAGTCATCCTTTTCATTATGTATGAACTTCATTTAATTGGCGGAGAGGGTGGTCTGATCCTGGAGGTAATCATATCCAGAATGAGATATATTTCAAGCCAAATTGAAAATCGTATCTGCATTTTGGATTTTGATGTGAAAGTTACTCCAGAGGCTTGTGAGCTTGTAGATGAAGACTGAGTAGTTGATCGATACAAAATATTGCGTAGAGAATCAGAAACCGTCCGATCAAGAGATCGACGGTGCTAATTAAAGTTCCCCTTGAGGATTAGTCCCACATTCATAATGCGAAAAAGGTTGTATGTGTTTATATAGTCAACACTTTGCATAGCTTATCGACGCGTAGTGCAAAGGTATGGTGTGGGCTCTAGGTGCTTGGACTCCTCAAGAAGCTCACCAGCATGGAGCCCGGGATGACCTGTTAGGCCCCCTATCTTTTGGTCAAAGCGACTAAGATGTTGGAAAAATATTGTTTTTTATACACTACTAGCGCGACGGTCATATGAGTGACCATGGTCTTAGAAGAGTCTATTACGTCAGTTGGAAATGAAATTGCCAATTATGTCGGAGTTTTTGGCACAAATGCCAAGTCTGGAAGGTCACCAAATGCACGCTACAATGTTAATAAACTTTCAAAAATTGAAAAGAGTTATTACTGTCAGAGTTTCGGCATAACTGCCATTTGTGGAGGTTTGCCAAAAACAAAGTAAAACCCTACACAACACCACAGATTCAAAATGTCACGATTTTGGTAAAATCACAAGTTCATGGAGAATGTGTATCCTATGAAGAAATTGAAGGAGCTATTAAATCTCCATGATGACTTTCGAAAGGTTCACATGCTACCATTTTCATATGTCCACCAAAGTTAATAAAACCCTGCAAAAATGCAAAGACAATGACCTGTTAAAAACACAGTTAAATGATTCTTTGTTAATCATTCATACATTAAAAAAAAGGATGAAACATAATCAAATAGGAATACTGACAATATTATGTTAATTGACTAATAAATAAATCTTTAATATAAAATACCAATGATCATGGGAAAAGTGGATCACAAGTAGAAGATGATGGCTCTGTTTGTGAAGTCTTTGAAGATCCAGAAAACTGAAGATAAATACGAAGATGGTGATGCCTACAGAATGGATTTTGATGTTTAAGAAAACAATGACACTGATTCTAATGCTGATGAAGGGCATGGTGAAAAGGAGGATCAGCCTGCAGCCTGGAAAGAACATAGACACAATGGATTAATAATTGTGTTATTAATAATCAAAGGTTATTAGACTGAAAATGAAGAGGCATGTTAGTTATGAAAAGTTATGTAACTATAGAACATACATATTGTTTTGTGAAAATGTGTGATGACATGCCTATATAATTGCTAAAGATTAGAAGAAGGATAGTGTGTCTCTTGTTGAAGATAGAAGATTAAATGAAAAGAGACAAAGCATAATAGATGAAGTCCATTGTTTGAAAGAGAATATTACCAGAGGATTGCATATATCATTGTCATATTGTTGAACAAAGGGAGGCTGGGAGGTGCTAGGGAAGGTTGGATCCTGCAGGGGACTAAGTGCTTCCTTATCAGTTGTAGTTGACTAAACAGGTGGTTGAAGACTCCTACCAGTTGGAGCTGGTGAACAAGGATGTAAGTGCATCCTTGGGTGTTGATCTAAGTGGAAGAACATCTTCCTTCTATGTAACTTGTAAAAAATAATTTTGTAGTTAATAAAAAAGTGTTTGTGGTTTTCCCAATTGGGTTCCACTATAAATATTGTGTTAAAATATTGATTGCATTAAAAAAAAATGATAAAATTATTCTGTCACTAATTCACCCCCTCTCAGTGACAAGATCTGGTCCTTCAAGTAGTTGGTAATTTCAATTAAGATTGTTCTATTCAATGAAATAAAAATTCGTTCGATTTATTTAAGAAAAATTTATGGTTATGATTTCCTATATAACACTCACACTCATCGATTTATTCACTGGTGTGACTAGATTGCTTTTGTTTCCTCAAACTCTCATCGATTTGTTTTATTGTGGAATATTTCCTCGTCCTGGAGCATTCCTTGCTTCGGATCTTCCTTGGTTCCTCATTATGATTTTTTCCTTCTTGTCTGCTAAAGTCAATGGTGGTTCTGTGCTTATTGGGCAAGTTATTTATCCCTAATTAAGCCGATAGGCGTCCCCCTATCAACATTGCACGATTAATCATGCTTTTAATTACTAAATTTAATCTGATGGTCAGGAATTCAAGATGCTGGCATATTCTTCGTCTTACATCCAAATCAATGAATGAGAATGCAATAACTAACTCCCTTGCATTTATAAAATCATACGTTTATCATGTTTACTTTTTCACTTTTACTAAACATGATTAAAAAATTACTGTAACAATATATGATTGCCACGGGTTTTTGTAAAATTATTTATATGAGATAGGCCGCAGATTACAGTCGCCACGTATGGAAGACAGGCGCAGGCCGCGATTGATATACCACATTTAACAGTGAACACGATTTGGATGTGAAGCGTTTAAGTTGTGGTTTCAGTTGCGGCGCGCGGAGAGTCGTGGAGTGTCGGTTGGAATACTTGGAATGCGAATGGTGGAATTTATGCTTTGCGCGAACAGATCATTTGCATTTACAGCATTTTTTCG
>JZKD02S2407833.1:170524-206607 GCA_000966675.3 Picea glauca
CCGATCGGCGTATATCAACCACTTTTTACATAAATGTGGTTGTTGCTAGTTTATCTCTGCTCTCAAAATGATTTCACCCGGCCCTTCTTTGGTCTTTTCCATATTTCTTTATTGGTAAGCACCACAGCATTACCTCCTCCTCTTGCCCAGTAATTCTCCTTTGTTGTCTTGCGAATGCCCTGGCCTTCCTTGGCGTTAAATACCAAGCTTATTCTTGGTTTATGGAGTGAGAATCGTGCCTTATTGCAGTGCTTACTCCCTGCGGTTAAATCCCGATCATATTCATTGTGTTTGAGTGATATTCACGCCCACACTCAGACCTCACACTGTTGCTCAACCCCGAGTCCCTTCGTTGTGTTCGGCGCGAGAATTGCTCCCACGTCAGAGATTCCTCCTTGAGGGTTTCCCTTTGTATCAACTATGTGTGTATGCGTTTTATTTAACCTCAGTGAATTGATATCCTCTTTGCTTTTTCCCTTCCGCAACTGTAATTATCTATGCATTTTAACCTCAACAATTGGCATTTCTCTTAGCGTTTATCACCTCAGCCATTGATGGTTTCTGTATGCGTTTTCACCTCAGCAAGCTGGAGTTTCTCTATGTGTTTACCCATGCGACCTCCTTGCAAATGGCCTTGTGCTTTGCATTTTTCACCCAATTTTCCCTTGACTTTTCCCAGCAATATTTTATTTTATCCTGTGTTTTTCTTAGTGTTTTAACCACTGATGTTCGTCTCTCTCCGCAACAAACTTCATGGTGGAGGTCCCTACGTCTTCCCAGTTAAAAATAAATTAATTTATCTCTGTATTTCATTAATTTCTCCCATCTCGACAACCCTCTTCTTCCTCAGCGTATTGACAGGTTTTCCTCAGCGGATAGACAGTCTCTTCCTCAGTGTGTCGACAACCCTTTCCTCAGTGAATAGACCGTCTTTTACCTCTGTTGATAGATATATTTTCCCTCTGCGATTTGACAGTTTTTCTCCTAGCGAAATGACCTCCCACCTAGCGAAATCGTAGCCACACTGATGCTTCGATTAGGCGTGTACCTCAGCGAATTTGGGGCGCTAAATCCCATCGTTTTTCCCTCTTAAGTTTAATGATTTTATTTTCAGTTTAATATTTTTTTTAAACGCAGGATTTGGTTAATGAATGGTTGTTTCCTTGTATCGCTATATTTCACCCTCACCTTTATATTCTTTTTGTAATTATATAAGGACGATAATTTTTCATTAATGCGTTGTGATTTAATATTATTATGATGATCTATTATTGAATCTGTTGTTTATTGGTTAATGATGCTATGTAAATTTTAATGACAGCCAGTTTAATAATCATTGTTGAATAAATAATGTTATAAAGGTGTATTATCGATTATGATTGTTTTATTGAGTAATGATGATTGTGTGATAATTATTGAATGCGATTATTGTTCAACATTCATATCAATGACGAGGAATATGTATAATTATAACTACACTAGTAGGGGTGACACCATAATAGCACTAGCGATGAAGGTAGGCGTTAGACATTAGAGTGGCACAATAATGGATAATGAATGGAGAATTTGGACTCATGGACATGTAGCCCTTGGTTTAAATCGATGGATTAAGTGTTATGTTTTCTTGTGCCATGATTTAGGGTGGTTATTACTGGTTGTGTTTGGAATTCTTGTGCGCAAGGAATTTATGATAGTAAATGATTGTTAGACCTTAGATATATTTGTGCAATAAATTAGTTAATGTACTCTTGCACCTCAATTTAATATGTTGTGAAATTAAGGTAGGTGATTAATTAAGTACTTTGATTACTAGCGCACTAATTATATGTGTTAAATGATGATTTTAGAGTTTGACTTACTGTGCTTATGTATTTTTATGATGGTTAGATCTTAGACTTTTGCACAAATAAAAGTAATGAATGTATTTACCCTGCGTCGATGATTAGCTTGATTGATATTAGAGTTCTTTCATTTATAGATTTCATATATTGTATGATAGTTAAATATTTAGACTTCTTGCGCAATGGATTTTACGTCATGTATGATGGTTTAGAATTTGTTTTTGTTTACTCCTTAGTTTACTAATGCACTTGTCACAATGTGGCAGTATGATTTCCTTATGATTGGATCATTTCCGTGCAATGATCGATAAGTGAATATGTTAATCTGGCAATGGATCATGTGCTTACCTTGATAATGATGTTGATTATTGTAATTTGATGAATGATTTAATCACGCGCCTGGAAGTTAAGTAGATGTTTATTTGCACCAAAAAATTTAAATAAGTAGGTTATTGTGCCTCAGCTTATGTTGTTGCTAAATGGATTTAGTATTTAAGTCCTCGTGCGCCATGGAATTTTATGTTACATGTGTTAGTTTATTAGAATGCTTCTGCGCCTCGGGGGGCTCGTTGTGCTTGATTGGAACAAATTTATGTGACCACCCAAGTATGATGTTTTGATTGATATAATATCTTTTGTAAAGGAGTTTTAGTTGCAGATACCTGAACAACAAAAATTGTTGCAGGCATAAGATGTTTTATTGAAAGCCACTCCGGCCAAATGATTGGCTTCACATAAATAAGGAGTAGAAGATTTTTCGCAGTTGATGCAGGAGCATCGCTCCACCTTAGCAGCATGCCAACATTCCACCTCATCAACACGCATTCAAGGAGGGGAGAGGTGCCAACCCTCTCATTTTTCCCTCAAATTTTAAATTTCAAATGTAATCTTAAATGCAATTAATGTTTGTAATGTTGGAAGAGCCAACTTATTTCCTATGTACAAGATGTATATAAGGTCGCCTTTAATGGCTGACAAGATGATGGGATCTAGATCCAATTCAGAATAGATGGCCATTGAATGTAATTCAATGTAATTAATGAGAGTTAGGTAGCTTGGAGGGAAAGGATCGAGGATCCCCTCTTTTGAAAAAAGATCTTTGTATAAAATTTCATTAGTAGGTTAGGAGATTCGAGTAAGGATAGGAGAGAGTTGAGATTCTGTAGTAGTTCAAGCTCACACATTTGTAACCAAACATTCTGATATTAAAACAAAAGAATAGATTTTATTGTTTATGAGTTTCTGTGTGGTGAATGTTTAATTTATGTTGAATGTGTGTTTATGAATTTATGTTGTAGATGTATGTGATAGGTTTCATCTGCAGGAGGAAGATAGACTTCTCTATCTTTGAGAATTTTTTGGATTTTTTCTGTGTTCTTTAGGTTGTGCAATGAGTGCACGACAGAGTCTTGAAACTTTGTAGCTGGTGCAAGGACTGCGTATCTGAAATTCGAGTCAAATTCAGAGGAGAACGTGCCAGGAGGGCACACCAGAAAATTCACAGTCTCAGAGAGGGGCCTCAAGGTTACTGAATACCTTGGAAGAGAGATTGTGCAGAGGAGGCACAGAGATATAGGGTTATTGAATACCCTGGAGGAAATTCTATGTAGGAGTAAACGTAGTACATAATTGTTGAAGATTCTGTAGAGCTCTGGAAGGAGGGAATTGAGCAGGTGCAAGTGAGAACAAGGTGAAATATGTTCCGAGTTTAGAAGAGAGAAGGGTCAGAGGAGGACACTCACAGAGTTGTTGAACACTCTGTAAGCTCAACAAGTAGTTCTTTGAGCATAAGTTACCAAGAGGGAACATATATCCCTTTGAGGAACAAAAGGGACAGAGACCTCTGAGCAGTTGAAGCTCAAGGTGAAACAGAGTTGCTGAATACTCTGGAGGAAGACCTATGCAAGGAATGCACCAGGCCAACACTCAGATGAAGTGTTGAAAGAAGACCATCTGAAGGCCAGTCAAGCACAAGGAGGGCTCCATAAGTAAAATAGTTTCACTTTACAATCTTAGGAGGAAGAGAGCATAGCGTGTCGAGAGGGCATCAAGAAATCCTTTGAAGAAAATTCGAGGGCCGAGACCCTTGGAGATTCTAGCAGGCTAAATCTCGGGAGAAGTAGCGCTTTCAACAGTACCAGAAGAAAACAAGTCATTTGGATTTGCAGAGAGAAGTTCAAAGGGGCGATCCCTTTGAGTTTTAAAGAATTCAAGCTCAGGAGGGATAGTGTTTCCCAGAAGTGCAAGTCGAGACCCAGTGGTCGAGCTCGCAAGAGGTTCAAAGGTCACCGCCTTTGACACTTGAAATTTCTTCCAATTTGGGGGAAAGATAAAGCTCATGAGGGAGAGAAACCAGAGTCATCGATTCCCGACAGGAGAGTAGATATGGACTGTCGGATCATGGTCCACGATGAATAAGGAGCACACGGAGGAGGAAATAGATCCCATTCATAGGATATGAGCATGAAGGATCAACAATCGTTTGATCCAGAGGTAAGTGCACAAGTCTTAAAACCTTCAAAATTTCACAAGAGAGCGGGATAGCAGAGCCCCACAGTCCCGAAGCCAGTC
Source organism: Picea glauca (assembly GCA_000966675.3). Classification (NCBI taxonomy): domain Eukaryota; kingdom Viridiplantae; phylum Streptophyta; class Pinopsida; order Pinales; family Pinaceae; genus Picea; species Picea glauca. The sequence continues at coordinate 174,937 of JZKD02S2407833.1, forward strand.
GGGACCGTCCATCGTCTAGAGAGACAGGTGGTAGCAGGTCGAAGAGTTCATGAGAAAGAGATCCGAAAGATCTGCGTGGAGAAGAAGGTAAAATTGTTGAAGCTCCAAAGAGCAGAGTGGATCCTAACAGTTTATCATTAGGAGGGATGTGGCAGCATATCTTAGAGTTCGCAGAGAGAAATTTGAAAGGATTGGCGTGGAGAAAACGGAAATATTCGCGAAGTCACGAAGAGAGAAGTGGATCAGGACCGTTGGATCCAGAAGGACACGTGGCGGAGATCCGTGTGTTTCGGAGAAAAGGTACTCCGAAGGAATTGGGGTGAGTGTGAGACAAGAACTCCTGAAGATCCGGGAGTCGAAATAGATCCCGACCATTTATTTCCAGGGGACATGTGGCACCAAAGCATGCGTTCGGAAAGGAAAAGGTAAGTTTGGGAAGAAAGACTCCCGAAGGGTCGGAAGCCAAAGAAAATCTGGGTCGTTGATCCTGCGGGGACAGGTGTCACCAAATCATGCAGTCCGGAGCAGGAGCACTCCGGAAGAAAGTGAGTTGACAAAGGTTGAGGAGTCCCGAAGGCCCAAGGGCCAAAGTCACTCTTGGTCATTGATTTCATGGACATGTGGAGAGAAGATGTTACCTCTGTTAGCTCGGTGCTCCAGAAGTGTAAGGTGTTGGAACAGGCAGAATGGTTGAAGCCCAAACTCCCAGAGTCATTGTGAGCCATTGATTTGAGAAGGGTTATATACCGTCTACCCTGTCATGGATTCAACACTCTGCGAGTTCGTTAAGTAAGAGGATTCATGGAGAATTATTTCTGAATTTTGCTGAGGTGTAGTCCGAAGCGGATCGCAGTTGTTTGTTGTTGGATAAGAGACAACCGTCGATTCTCACACTAGTTGTGTTCCTTGTTTCGGAGTTCGGGGAAAGATGATTCAGTTGTCGTGGGAACGACCCAAAGCTGAAATTAGAAGCGCTCAGGAGATTAAGCTCCGGTTCATAGCCCGAGGTAGCCTGAAGGAAAGGGCCTAGCCCAGGAGCTAGCACTTGTTGTTATTTAAATTTCCAAATAGGGAGCAAGGGATTAGTAGGAGATCATGGGTCTCACGGGACCCATGCATAAGAGAAAAGGGGCATACGTAAAGTAAGTTTCGGTTCCAGCAGGTGCCCGAAGAGCTGATTCATCTCATAGATTTGAATATCCTTGACCGAGAGGTCGCAGAGCCCCCAGGAGGGGAGGGGGCCTGCATCAGCAGTGTAAAACATTAATGCAAGTTAGATTTGGTATCTAGGTTGAGTATACTACACAAAAATATACATGAGTAAGTGGCCCAACAGATCCTATTTCACAGTGCAGAGAGATATGGAGTTTGATACTAAAGGAGGAATGGATACATAGGTTCATATATACATTGGATACGATCCCCAAGAATTGGTACCTGGAACTAGAAATGCATATAGAAACAATGAACTGGGATGAGCTAACCCAAATATTTAAGATAACATTTACGTTTGAAAATGAATCACCATTAGTAGATGCATCTTTGCAGGCCATTAGAAACAAGATTTTTTTAGGAGAAGGGCCAATGGATGTAGTACATGTGTGTAGTGTGCATAGAGCTTCGATGACAGTTCATGAAATACTAGAATGTTATAATGTTGTTAAAGAAGACCAGGATAATGAGGATCCAAGAAATATACAAATAACTGAAACTGAGGGGTAACACACAATAGAAGGGCTAGAGCTTGGATTTGTTGCATATGCAAAACCATTAAGGGCGTGTAAGGTGAATATTGAGACAAAAGAGAAACCAAATTTCATGTAGATAGGTGACTATTGTAATGATGAAATTGTGGAAAATATTTCAGACTTACTGCTCAAGTATCAAGATCTATTCCCAACCACATTTTCATAAATTAAAGGGATAGCTGGTGAGTTAGGAGAAATGAATATGAAGCCAGATACTAAGCCAATAAGATAGAGACCCTACAGACTGAACCCAAAGTACAAAGAGAAGGTAAACGAAGAGATAGATCAAATGTAATAATAAGGAATCATTAACCAGTAGTAGAATAAGAATGGATAAATCCAATGGTACTACAATATAAGAAAATAGGGGGAATCAGAATTTGTGTAGACCTAATAAAGTTAAATGATGCATGTTTGCATGGTCCATTTTCGACACCTTTTATAGATAAAGTGTTAGAAAATGTATGGGGGAAGGAGGCCTACTCTGTCACAGATGGATTCTTAGGATATCACCAGATAAATATTGTGCAGGAGGACAGACATAAGAATACCTTTGTGATAGAGTGGGGAAGCTACCAGTGCAGAGTGATTCCTTTTGGGCTGAAGAATGCACCGACAATTTTCTCTAGAGTAGTGGTCACAACCTTTAAGGAATTTATCATAAGTTCCTTGAATTTTATTTGGATCATTGGACTGTGTTTAGTCTATTAACCGGTCATATAGAATTACTGCGATTAATTTTGGATAGGTCTAGATAGTGTCAGATTTCATTGAATTTGAAAAAATGTATTTTTTGCTTTCCTTTTGGAATTTTACTGGGCCATGTTGTATGTAAGAAAGTTTTACTAGTGGACCCTACCAAGATTGTGGTGATTATGGAATTACCACCACCTACATCGGTACGACAGTTAAGAGCCACATTGGATCATAAGGGATACTATATGAGGTTTATTAAAGGATGTGCGCAGATTACGAAACCCATGGAAAAGTTGTTGAAGAAAGAAGCTAAATTCTAGTGGAATGAGGACTTCCATAAGTATGTGTTTTGCAACAATAAAAATTGAATGGTGAAGTCTTGTGAGGACTGGTGAATGGAAATCAATTGAAACTCGATAGGGACGGTTGACCTCCCACGCACTAAGATGACCTGCACAAGAACTTATGTACTATAGTCATGTATTATCGTAGGATAAATAAAAAGAAAATAAAGAAAAAGTGGAAAAAAAAAAACAAAAACAAAGTTAAAACAACAAAAAGTAAGTAAGTTACAACAAGAGTAAGTGCACAGAAGAAGTGAGTGTTGCGCAAATAGAAGAAGTGAATTACACGCAAAAGGAAGAGAGGGTGAATAAATCATTTACAAAGGTTTGAAAAGAGATTATGTAGGTACCAATGGAGGTGGCTACTCCATTGGAAGAATATGTAGCAAATATCAGTGAAGCCATCTAGGGATTCCGAACGAAAAAATGTTAACTTGGAAACACGAATGAAACCAAGCACACTACCATAGGAAAGAGACCAAAGGGAGAAAACTGTAAGCACAACAGTGGAGAGCATAAAGACTTTGGAAGAATAATGTGCTAAGTGGTACAAGGAAAGGACAAAAGTATAGAATTAGCTATCAGAATATGCAGAATTGCAGAGTATTAAACAGAAGATTCAAACTGCGCAAGGGAAGGCTCAAAATATTAAGGAAATCATGAGCAGTTTTCCACTAGTCGAGAGGATGATGACAATGCAAGAAAGTAAGAGACTCTACTCTGATATGAACGAGTTGAGGGATGAGAAACAATATCGCACACAACACATAGAGACGCTACAAGAAGAAGCCTTATAGGTCATAGAAGAGATAGCAGAAGCACAATGCGGGATCAAACAAGCAGTGGAAGAAGCTGAAGAGAAACAAAAGACTCATATCATTGCAGACTTAGTAGAAACAATTTTGGTAAGTGAAATAGAGGTCAAGGGGGAAACCAACACAACAAAGGAGGTTTTTTAAAAATCGAACGAGAAGTTTAAAAAGTATTAAGTGCCTCGGGACAATCCATGGGTGAGTGTTGGGGGCTTGTTGGATAGACATTTTGGAGGAGAAGAACTAAGTTTTGGAGCTGCTTCATAGAGGTAGGATCGACGTGCGCGTGAAGGGTGCAGTGGGAAGGGCACAGTGTGAAGGGAGAAAGTTGAAGGATGGAGTTAATAGGATAAAATCATCATGCTGGCGCAAAAATAGGAAAATCAGCGTGAAGGCACAAAATAAAAAAAAGCAGCATGTTGGAGAAAAAGTAGGAAAACAACTAGGACCTATTAGTTTTTTGGGGTAAGCAATTAGGGTTTTGAGCCCTAGTTCTATGTATAAATATGTAATGGGTCGGAGAAGAATAGGTTTTTGAGAGTCAGAGTTTAGGCTAAGAGTAACATTTTAGGCTAAGAGATTAGCTTGCTTATGATTGAGGATCTATGCTCAAGGTTGTGGAGAGAGTTTGCAGATATAGGATTGCATTACAAAGTAGCTAGGCTAGAATGAGGATTATAATATGTTTTATATATTGTAAGCGCACTACACAAGCTTGAGGTGATTACTGCATACATATTAATATATAAGTCACCCGTTGTGGACATAACCCAAGGATTGGGTGAACCACAGTAAAATCATGTGTCTAAGTTTGTTGTATTGATGTGATTGTCTGCATGTTATCTTTATGCACATTAGTATAGATATCATTAATATCTGATTGATGTGCAATAATCATGAGTAATTCAGTGGGTTAGTTATGTGGCGATTCATGTTATATTGTTTCTACATGATAGGGTTTGTGGTATTGAATGAATCTTACATGGGTTATTATTGCATAATGGTTATGGTAAAAGTAATGAACTGTTAGTTAATGTAAGTCACGCAAAGGGTTGTTTACTAATAAAAGGATGTTGAATAAGTATACTATGCACAAGGTGAATAAGTATTGATGGTTATCTTGAGAGCCTCCCATCCCCTCATCCCTGCAGAAACCTGGTTCTTGCAACCCCATTAGATTCCTCAGATGAGACTTCACTTGCATGCAGGTGATATTGAAAGGGCCAATATCTAAAGTTTTTGTTGGTGGAACAACTTTAACCTAGGGTATTATAATCGCGCACCAATAAAAAGTAACATACCACTGTTAGAAAAAATCACATTTAAAATTTAATAAATAAAATTATATATTTGAAAGATAATTTGGTTTCCTACATTTCATATTCTTACACCATATTCAAATTAGTTGTAAAATTGCATTGAATAATCCCTCCAAGTCAACAAAATGATATTTTTCCATATTTGCATTGCCACTAGTGCATAATGAAAGACCATCATTATCTTTCACTCACCTTATTGTTTCATTTAATTTGGAGATAGCATATCATTGTTTTCTTTGTAGGAGGAAGAGATTTGCATGAGTACATAAAGTAGTCCCTAAACCTCTCTAATTGAATTCATATTTTTTCCCTCTAAATCCTTTTATATTTCCTTCTTTTTTCAATGGGTTAGATTAGTTGAAATTGACACATAGTTAAGCATCGTGTTCTCTTTCTTAGGGGAGATATTTCCTTCTTTTTTCAATGGTTTAGATTAGCTAAAGTTAACACCTAGCTAAGCATCACAATCTCTTTCTTAGTGGAGAAAAAAACACTAGACATCCCTCCTTAGATTGTTTGCACCATAGTAAAAAGAGATGATCGACCTAACTCTTGTTGTTTAATACCTTAATTGGGTAGAAAAGAGGAGTTATCTTGGTTTGTATATGATTTTAGTTTTTTCTATTTCTTTCTTACTAGTAGTTAATAAGAGAACAAAAGAAAAAGAGGATAATAAACCCTAGTTTAGCATCCTTTATTAATTGTTAATCATTTCACTTGTTGTCCAAAATTAACCAAATAAATTCCTCTCACCTAAAATTTAATAAACCATTTCACTTGTCTAAAATTATCATAATAAATTCCTCACACATAAACTTTAATAGATATAATACTCTAACATAATGGATCCTTGATAAAATTAGCAACCTTTCATTTCATATATTTCTCAGATTCTCTTAAAAAATGGGCAGTGATTCCACCTATTTTACAAGTTCTCAAGCTTAGACATTGTCCCTCTCTTTGGTAGTGTGGTAACTCACTTTAACTAAAAATATAACAAAATATTTTCTCCCATGTCCCTCTTAAAATTATCCACATATATTGTATTGATGGTAAGAGATGTGTTCTCTTTTAGTTTACAATATTGATCAAATCCTATATTTTTCATGTTCTACTTCATGGAATATTTAAAATACTAGAGGCATGGGAGTATTTATCTCTTTTAGGAAGAATTACGATACATCTCCTTTATCAATTACACCAATCCATATAAGTAATTGGTCATTCTTCCATGTGAAAATCATTGTCTTCAAAGTTTACTCATATGCATTTGATATGTACAATACATATTATGCACTCTTAACTTATCTGGATATTGCTTAAGAGATTGGTTTTCCTTTTACACATATTGTGCACTCTAACTTCTTTGGATACTACTCAAGCGATTGGTTTTCCTTTTGTTTTACCTTGTTCTCTTGGATCTATTGTCTTAAAAAAAATCCCAATATTGATTAAAACAAACTTTAATCACTTGCAATCTTAATAGATTTTCTTACAATGTCATGAACCACATATTATCATCTTTCAAATAAAATAGAAATAACTTAATGTTTCACTTATAACTCTAGCATAAAACTTTAAATTTATAATGAGCCAATGTTCATGAAATTTCTTAATAAATTAAGAAAGTTATAAAGGTCAAATCATCTTTGTGTTAAATGTTTTCTTGCTATCTTAATAGATTTTCTTACAATGTCATGAACCACCTCTGGGCATCTTTCAAAGAAAATGGAAATAACTTAATGTTTCACTTATAACAATGGCATAAAACTTCCAATTTATAAGGAAAATGCCAATGCTCATGAAATTTATTAATAAATTAAGAATTTTCTAGAGGTGAAATCAACTTTGTGTTAAATGTTTTATTTATTTTTTACAAGGAAATAGAAGAAACAATTAAAATCACATTATATTTATCATCATTATTAGTCCCTATCGAAGGAAAGCCAAGGAATTTAGTATTTGGACTTTAGTATTCGATACGGCGTTGACCATCAATTAGTTTGCATTTGACTACAATTTTTTTGCAGTCCAAAATTGTACATAGGAAAAAAAATTTATTTTTTTATAATATTTAAATTGATTTTATCAAACATACCGTTGACTAGGTAGATCAGAATCTTATTTCCAAGCTCATCTTAAATAAGGTAAGTTTTAATCTATTATAAGTCTTTAAATAGGATCTAACATAATGTATTTTTTTGCAATGTTAGATAACATAATTTTATTTAAACTCTTTATGAGGATGATGACGAGTTTATTGAATACTTGCAAACACATATATCTCCTACAAACTCTGACCAAATTACCACCACACCTTTTCAAGGAAACCATCTAGAAACCATCTTATCACCACGATATTCAATGCTTATCTCCACGAGACTCAACACATTTGCAAGACAAAGGCATTATTTAATTCAGATAATGCTTATGTACTTCAAAAACCCTACAACGTCGCCTAAGATTTTTTCTCTACCATCTCTCTTTGAATGAGATTATTCCAACATTTCACTATGGATGCAAAGAACAACTCTCTGATGTCTCCAAAGGCTAGTGAGCAATTGTTCTCAGCCCACCAACTTGCTAGTGAAGATGTAATGGAAATGTTTTTGAACTCAAAAAGCACTCTCCAATTGTCATTGTAGTTGTAACTATAAATTATATAGGTGTAATTGTACATTCTATTACAAGGACTTTCAAAGAGAAATACTATAAGTGTAATTGTACATTCTATTACAAGGTCATTCAAAAACAAATTCTATAGGTGTAATTGTACATTCTATTACAAGGTCTTTCAAAAACATATATATTCTATAGGTCTAATTGTACATTCTATTACAAGGTCGTTCAAAAACAAATTATACAGGTGTAATTGTACATTCTATTACAAGGTCGTTCAAAAACATATACAGTATATAGTGTAATTGAAGATTTTCAAGCAGTTATATGTACCCGTAGATAAAAAAAATTGGATGCTGACTAGGCTTACAAAGTGTACTACAAAGTAAATTAATTTGAAACTTTCAATAAAAAAAATTGTATGAAATAATATTTATTTCTTCATTCTCACAAAATATAGTATTGTATATATGTATAATTCCCGAGACCATACCTAGAGGTTTATAATGGCTTAAAAAATAACACAATTCCAAACTTTCTATGTTATTCCTCATCATGTGGAATAGTTTTGGGTCATCATATGGAATAGGTGGAATAGTTTTGGGTCAATTTCAATTTTTCAATTAAATTTTTTTTGTGTGAAATAATTTTTATTTCTTCATTCTCACAAAATGAAGTATTGTATATTGTATATATGTATAATGCCAAAGACCATACCTGGAGGTTTATAATGGCCTAACACATAATACAATTCCAAACTTTCTATGTTATTCCTCATCATGTGGAATAGGTGGAATTTACGAACTTTCTATGCTATTCCTTATGATGTGGAATAGGTGGAATAATTTTGGGTCATCATGTGGAATAGGTGGAATAATTTTGGGTCAATTTCATAGGAATCATCTTCTCCCCATATTGCTCATTTTTATAACACATATATGGATGTCATTTAACTTGTTACTTGTTGTTATAACACATATATGGATGCCATTTAACTTGTTACTCGTTGTTATAGCACATATATTGCTCATTTTTATAGCACATATATGGATGTTGTTTAACTTGTTACTGTTGTGCCTACCTTCTGATAAGTGATAATTTCGTGAAGCACTTCCCATGACCTTTCCCATGACCTTATATTTCCCCATGACCTTATATAATAATAATAGGGTCGTATCTCAAAATTTCTTCATCAGAGCTCGATATGCTTATTGAATCAATATTCCATCAACACTAAGGTAAGTGTCTTTTGATTCCTTTTCCAACTTAACATCCCTAATCTCATTTTCTCTAAGTGTGTAAAATGAAGAGTTGGCCTTATCATTTTCTCTTAAGGGAGGAATTCATCCAAGGATTTAAAACAAAGATTTGAAATAGCTCCCCACACTCCTTAAAATGCATATCTAGGTGCAAACACAAATTATATTAAACTTCAATGGTAACAGAATCCACGGTAATCAATGAATTAACTCTATTTAAATCTCGCCAAAATTTTAGCCAATATTGCATCAAACATTTTATAAATATCCTTATTGAACTTAAATTCACCTATAAAAGTAATTCATACCTCTTTCCCTAAAAGTGAAAAACCCACCAAAGAATTCTCAACTTTATTTATAAATTAAAATTTACCCACATGTAATTATCTTCAACTACATAACATTATTAATGCCTACCACTAACTTGCTTCCAATGATTATAGACAGGAAGCAAATTATGCAATAACGTCATGTGTTTCTTTGGAAACCATGTATGGTATTTTTTCAATATTAAAATATGATATTACACAACATTTATAGAGATAGAGACGACCTTCTTTGTTCAACCATATTATTTTCGGGAAACAAGTTTTGCTACACATCTCATGTGTCAACAAAAATTAAATACACAACAATAAATAATCCTACACCTTAGTATCAAAAATTAAAATACATGTATAGTCTAGATCTAGAGAGAACTTGGAGATAAATATAACCTCGAGCCACAAGTGAAAAATGTTACAAGAACCTGCATCTGGGAGAATCCATGTGCACTGATTGACTTCCACCATCAATTATGTGGATAAGTATTAAAAAATCATTGTTTGTTTTACTCCTACATATGCATATCTACTACACTTACCTTCACAATAGGAAATCAACTGCAATTGAATATTAAATTACAAACTCGATATCACATGATATCAGAGGCAACCTCATAGCCGAGGACACTTATTATACTCATGGACATGTGCAGCTACAACTTGTCCTTGATATGTTAGTTTTAATTTAACTATTATGCCTACAGGTTGTTGTTGGTAACCATATCCAAGTAACCATTTCCAACAAGCACCACATGGTTATCATATCCTGTACAAACATTCATTGTTGCAAGTTGTTGGAACCTTGTTGCAACAGGATGTTGCTGATAAGGCTAAGAATTATATTGCAGCTAATAGTCGGAAAGGGGTGTTGCATGATTTTGTTGATAAGTTGTTGTTGACATCGTCTGGTTTTGTCAAAAGGGACCAACTCCAGTAGATACTTGTCGGGGATAATTCCCTGACATATCTTGTGGGTAATTGTATTCTATGTTCTACCAATATAAACTCAAACAAATTTAGAAAATACGCTTTTCTATGAAAAATCATATAATAGCCAGTTACTCAGAACTTCCACAATCTTCCATGCAGCTGAGAAAAATATAATTTAAAAACAACTTAGAAACGTACTTGGATTTGTGTTGCAGCTTCCATTTGATCAGTAGTATGCTTCTGATCAACATTTGGTGATATGGTCGTAATGCATGTATCACATTTGGTGATATTTGGTGATATGGTCGTAATGTGATACATGCATTACGACCAACATTTGATCAGTAGTATGCTTCTGACCAACAACTTGCTACAACCACCAAATGTGATACATGCATTATGACCAAAACACACAATTCACTATGATAGTCCAATAGTCCAAATGTCACTAGGTATTGGAAAATGGGAGGGAAATGACATAATCTTCATGCAACATGTATTCATGAAGAAGACGGGTGTTAACTCTACATGAGATTTCAAATAATTTCACCTATGTGTTTGCAGGTTTCAATTTCCCAATGCTTTGTTTTGTTTCCTTCTTTTTTTAATATCGCTTTGATAAAGTATTTTTTTAATTTCTCACTCCAGATGTCTTGAAAAAATATGAATGTGTAATGTGAACACCATAACTTGTAGAGTTTGTATGTGGAAAGTATGTCCAATAGGTTTGTCGTTAAGCGACACATATATAATTTCCAGTAACAACTGACACATTGGTTTTAATAACATGACATATATGAATGGTGACAGAATTGGAATCTCCTCGATGGAGGTTTGGGTTAAGAGAAATATTTGAATATTTCCATGAATTTGGGTAGTTGCCTCTAGTGGAAGGCCTAAGTCTGAAAACTATCATTTTATAAATATTTGCATAGTCGAAATAATACTTTCATGCTTCCTAATAAAATATAATATAATATAAGTTGCATGAATGTTTGTGCAAGCTACGTAATATTTTATATCATAGGCCTTTCGATTCCTGCAGCTTAAAAACTTTGTTATCGTTCTTTTTCTATATACAATCCTTGCTAGACACTTTGCAAATAGTTTTTCGTTGGATTGTTATTGAAGTACCTAAATTTATTTACAAATTTTATTTAGTGTAATTTTTTAGTTGTTAGATAAACTTTAAACATCCAATATTAACTCTTGATTTATATGTATTTCAAGGGAATTAAAAAAATTAAGCATAAATTTATTGGTTTTGTGTTTAAAAAGGCTAGTTAAGGCACAATTAATATTGTTATAGTTTATATAGAATATAAACTAAGTGCATTTATAGACAAGACTAGGTATTTTCTTGCATTACAATGCGAGATACTTGAATTCAAAAGGGATTTTCTAAGGCATTGAAACAAAAATCATAACACGATCTTCACTAATACTACATGTACTTTGTATAACAATAGAAAGGTTTGGACAGAGAAAATTCCCTTATGTCACCTTCAGAGCATAAGTGCATTTACAGACAAGACTAGGTATTTTCTTGCATTACAATGCAAGATACTTGAATTCAAAAGGGATTTTCTAAGACATTGAAACAAAAATCATAGCACGAGCTTCACTAATACTACATGTACTTTGTATAACAATGGAAAGGTTTGGACAGAGAGAATTCCCTTATGTCACCTTCAGAGAATAATATTCTAGAAGGTAGGCTCTCAAAAGTTTTCTTGGTGGAATTTTCAAACGTGGAGGGGTTATGTGCTTCTGTAGTTGCTTCTGTTTTGAGAAGATTTTCTTTCTATGTATTTTTAAATATTGGAAATACAAGGATTTGTCACAAAACATCCACCTGAATGGAGAAGGCCTCTTGCATAGAATGTTAATGATATTTGCATGTTTTCTGGAGATCTATTGAGTGGGACTTTCAACCTAGTATATAATACCATAATTTGTTTTCTTAATTGTTTTTATTAGCACCAAGACTTTAAGCATATGATGTTATTGTTCTGTTCCATTGGTCTGAGATCAATGAGCAATGGGAGGAGTTTGTGTTTATCAAGTTGTATTTTAGTATCAACGCTTGGTTTTACAAAAAACATTTGTCCTTTACCTTGGAAGATAGATCCACTTATTTTTTGGGATTCCTATTGAAGTTAATTATATTTCTATCTATGTTTCTAAAGGACACAATGTCTAGCTTGGATAGTCTTAATGATTTTCTTTCCCCACAAAATAAAAAAGTCTCAAATAAGTTGTATTTAATTTGTGTAATGAACATGTTTGAAATTGTTTCCTCTAGTACTTGTTTTCTTTACATTGCAATTTTAATGCCAATATTCGTATTTATTGTTTTGGTAATTCTTTTCAAATGTTACAATTTTTCATATCCAAGTTCTTGGGATTCTATTTATGTTCTCCAAGGTAATTTTATCTTCACATCAGTAGAGTTTGTGGAGAATATTATGTACTTTACAAATATTACTTCTGACACTAAATATATAGGAAATGGGAAGAAGAAATTCAAATACATTTCACCTGAGGCATTACAGTTCTTCATCATATGCCCCTTCACTAGCATGGGAGTCTTCATCTTATGGTCCTTCGCCAGTAGTTCCATAGGAAAATTATGCACAACCAATGGCTAAACAAAATTTTCAAATGATATATTCATGAATAGATGACAAATATAATTCACTTGATGAGGTAATCTTACTCTCCTTGGTTTTTGCACATCATTTATGAACTTAAAAATTAAGTGTTTCCTACTTACATTCAGGACGATTTCTTGTCATTTCTTTGAGATGGATTTGAAGTTATACATTTTTTTCTTATCATTTATCAAATATGTGCCTTTTTTGTTGTAAGTTCTGGTACTAATCTATTAAAAATGCAGTAAAAAAAATAGTGAGTGTCCCTTGGAATGGACAAAAACTTGTGCCTGCTCTTAATGGGAAACCGGACAGGGAAGAGACTTGAGTATTCTTCCTGCCCTTGAAGGGAAACCAGGCTTACAAAAAATTAGAGATAATTGTCTGTTTGCATGCTGACATGAAACCAGAAAAAAGATTGCAAATTCTAAATATAAAGACTGAAAAAAGAAACAGGGTCTTGAGCATCAAGAGTGCTTGTCAGTCATAATGGGAGGGCCATCTAGAGGAAATTCTTCCACAACTAGGTAGCCACCCAAATTGTTGTCATTTTCGTTGGTGGAGATGGGCATAGATGATTTTAGGGGCTAAACTTCGCAAATGGGCTAATTTTCCATGGGTTTTCCCCAAAAAAGATTCGCCAATTTCCATTTTTTCTAAAAATGATTCACCCAAATTCCATTGAATAAAATTATTTTACCTTAAAAATCACCAAAATTTTATAGAAACTATATAAAATCCTTAGAAATTTGAATATTTTTACAAATCTATCGCCTAAGATTTTACATTTTGCATATTAAGGACTAGTAAGGTTAGCCCTAGTTTCTACATTTTAATATAAATTTCCATCCTTAAAATCATCCCTGGAGCTGGAGTTATCCGATCTTGGATCCTTGACCAGGAGACTTGTGCTTTTGATGAAGGGAGCCATCAAAGAATTGTGTTGGTCAAGAGTAGTCATCCCTTCTGAGTTGTTGGGAGTCTTCTAAGGCATTGAGGTACTAGGGTGGGTCGCGGAAGGAGGAGGACGAGTGTCGGGGGAGGGAGGAGAAAAGGGAGGAGGACAAGTGGTGGGGGAGTGGGGTAAGCGAGGCGAGCTGGGGGGATCTAAAAAAATATGCCTAGGAGGCTAAGGAGGATGCGAGGGAGGAGAATTTTTACCACCCAATAGTTGCAACAGTTCCTGGAGGTGCGATGGGATGTCGGGAGGGAGCTTGAGACCTATTCTTCCCAATCATCTAGAAGATTCTGCAACAAGTCTGGAATCGAGTGGTCATAACCATCCTGGTTGGCCAGGAGGGGCAGGGGAGGAACTGTGGAGGCTCTCCCTTCACAGCCACTTCACCCAAGGGTGGGGGTGGCTCGCCTGCAGGGAGGCATGAGAGATTAATTATGCTTTCTCGGCTCTGTGAGGGAGGAGAGCCACCACATGAAGGAGCGAGAAGAGAGAGACCGCCTATGGAGAGAAAACAACCGACTCGAGATTGAAACAAGGGAAGTATGACTGGAGAGGTCGCGGGTGGCCGAGAGATAGGCACCAAGGGGGGGTGTCAAATCATGCGCCATTAAGGTTACCAGCCTTCTGAAGTGTGTGGACTATTGCATGGTACAATAGCCATGCAGGAGGGGCACAGGATCCATGGGAGGATAGGAAATGATGTTTAATATGTGAGGGAAGGATGTCATATAGGGGGGACGTCTTGGGAGAACATGATGTTTAATATGCATGAGGTAGGGGTGAGGTGGCATGAACCCTATCATCGTGATGTGTGCTAAGGGGAGTGGAAGAGCCCACCATGTGGACACCCACATCGAGGGTTATCAAATATGTGCCTTATTTTTTTTGGTCTTTAGATTTCTTAAACCCTAGAAAAAATTTCAATTTAGTGGAATACATACTTTGAATTGAAAAATAAATTTTTATTGTTGAGATCATATTCAACAGTATGAGTCTATACTTTCTAAGAATTCAAGACAAGTAAGGATTATATTTAGGTCAACATAGTACTCAACAATTTGGCCAAAGGTTTGGTTATATTGTAATGCTCTAAGGAACTGGCTTTGCACGGGTTTGGATGTACCTGATTAATGTATTTCATTATGAAATTTGAGTAATTTACTTGTATTATCTCATGTATTCCATTGTCAATTTCCTTGATAAGTTATTTCATAAACACTAACTATAATGTGTTTGTACTACTAATCACTTGTTCATTTTCTTCTTTCATTATTTTATTGGAAATTTGTGTTCCCTCATCTGAGCATTTATTATTGTTTAGCTCAACATATTAAACATGTATTTCTAAACTACATTTGATTTTTGGCATTTTTTGTTCTAATTTTGTTGTCAAGTTGAAGATCGTAAATGCCTTCATCACTTTTTCCAAGGCCATGGGTTGGAATTTGTTGACATTTTTACTCATCTCATTTAAAACATTTAACGTTTTGTACTCTTATGGGTTGGAAGAGTTGAGTGCTTCCATTCTGAACTTTGTAGATGAGGTTTTCCAACAATCATGTGAGATGGTTTAATCTCTTTATCAAAGTTGCTAGTAGATGTCAACATGATTATAGTTGTTGAATGACTATCGAAACTTACACATCACTGAAAGAACACTCCTTAACATATACAAGGGGATAAATGCACATTGTCTTCTATGAATGCTCCTTAACCTATACAAGGGCATAAATGCACGTTGTATTCTATGGAAGGTATCATAGCTAAACACATTGTTATTCACCATTGTTTGGAAATTATTAAAGAATTTTTTGAATCTAAATTTGATGTTTTGTTTTTATGTTTGCTAAAATTTAGGATTTTTACAAATGTTAGAAGAAAATTATGCATAAAAACAGTGAAAAAATACAAAATCAAGAAATCACATAGTAAAATATAGTAAAATATTTTGTTGATGCATTCACATCCATTGAGAAAAAATATCATTCACATGATCGCAATGTAGCGAAGCATAAGCCAACATTGTTTGCTTAAGTGCACATCACAAATTGTTAAACTACATCGCAAAAGTGTGAAAATATATTAATTTAAAAGAGACAATATTGACACAATGGGAGATATGGTCAAATTATGGGCACTCAATGGTAGATTTCCACGTAGAGACATGAAGTGGTGAAAGGATTAGTGCATGTTTTTTGGCATGATAATACTAGGGCTTTTTCCAACACAAAGGAAATATTAAAATGTAGAATGGTTTTTAGAGATTATGAACTCCACAGTAAACACTATCTTGACATAACATAATTTTAATTTTCTAAGACGTTTGAAACTTCCCATGAATAGTTGAGGCTTGGTCAAATATATTTTAAGAAATGCAAACTTTAGTATGTTAGAATCAACACAATATGTAACACTTGATATTGTAGATACCACATAGAGTTTGATTATTATTATCAAACACTTGTACATATATTTCATTGTTTGCATAATAACCATGTGGATGAATACTTGAGTACACTACTACATATGAAAATAACTACATCTTTTTCATATAATGAATGTAGATGTGAGGCTTCTAGTGCTATAATCTTCACCATTGACACCTTTTTACTACATTATATAGGCACTAGAAATAGGAGAAGAATTTGAGTTGGTTGGAGAGGTAGATTTTGTTTTGCTACATCCCTCAAATACATCCTAATACCCACCACTCCTCCATGCAATCACAATACCAATATAAGAGTTGAATATTTTCAAATATGATAATTGACCAGCTAAGAGAGATCCTCCATGTGTTTACCCTCATAAGGAAGGCATTGTTGGGAAAAAGAAACCCCTAAACTCCAATTTTTCCTTTAAATCCATCGTATGGTTGTTAGAATTCACCCACATACATAAGGTTTTCCCATAAAAAGACTTACCATAATTCAAAATTTTGTTATTTTATAAGGATCTGTGAAAGGTTTTCTTTTAAAACATGACATGCAATCATTTTTTCAAGCACTTTCCATGCAACAAAAACTTGAAAAGAAGGGATTTCTTCAAAAACTTGACATGTAAACCTTTTTTCAAACACTTGGAAAACAACTCCATCATAATATGGAACCTGTGGTTCCTTCCTCTTTTTGTCTAGCTTCTCTTGCATGGCCTTAGCATGTTTCTCCTTGACCAAAATAACCATTCACCTCATAGTGTTTGCATATGGGTTCACAATAGATTGGATTTCATCAAAAGTGACAATATTTGAATGAGGCATAACATGTCCCTTCTTCTACAAGGAATCCTTATCAAAACCCCCAAATGTACTATCAAGCTTCTCAAAAACAAACTTCATCCATATAATTAAACAACTCAAATTTCCATTGATCCAGATTTTATGAGCAGAACAAAATGAATACATATCTATATTATTAACACAAAGATTCAACGAAAAATAATAGAGATATAGTAAAACTTGGCTTCTATTAATAAAGAAAAATGTTGAAACTGTAAAATGCAGATTGAAACAAGCTTGCTAGAATGGTGGCAACTTATCTCAGAGAAGAGATGTTACGGTTGCGCTCATTCAAAAGAAGAAAACTACAATGAGGCTTTGAAAGAATTTTTACAATAAATATGAATTCCAAACCCCTAGACATCCAAAAACCTAACCCTAGTATATGAAGCACCAAGAATCATGTGGGACTCATTGGGGTAAGTTGGTAAATCAACTTCTCAGGGTTGTAACGTTTGCATGTGATATTCGTTTTAGATGCACAATATCACATTGGAAAGGTATATCTAAGGAATACACATTGTCGTTAAAATCTAAATCAATCTAAATATTTACTCCGGTGAGCCCTAAAAATTTTGTTTAGGGCCTCACAAAACGGCCCCGGAAGTTTGGGACCCAAAAACTAGGAAAAAACTGCCAAACTGAAAAACTACCAAGACGAGCTAGTTGGAATAGGTGGGTGGCCACCAATATCCACCTGGATCATCCACTGAGATCAATTTTCAGCAAGTTCAATCAATCAACAAAAACAATCACCACACATAAATTATTCCTAAAATCCTTAACAAACAAAGCACCTTTAATGGCATAAAATTTAAAAAAAAAACTCATGTGAAACATAATGATTGTTCCTCACCTTATACTTAATGACATGAAGGATGTAACTTCCTTAGCCTTTCCCAAGTCAACATAAGTCCCTTCCTTCTTCAAAACCTTCACAAAAGCCAAAGTATTCCCCGCCCCTTCAACACCATCGTTGAGAATGATCAATATCCTTAGGAATCACTCAATTTTATAATATGAAACCATTTCTTAGCTACACTACCATTGAATATCACCCATAAAGTTACTATTACTTGACATTATTATCTATTTCGATGAATTCAACCTATGCATTAGTACAACAAGAATATATTCAAACATTTCCACATATATATAATTCCAAATTTATTTACAAATTTTACCTAAAAACATTTTAAATTGTGTAGAGAATAAGTGCTAGTAAGGTAGATATTTAACAATGCTCATAATATCTCACCAAATCCAAAATTTGTAGAGAAAAAAAAGTTGTTTTTATGTGGCTACTTTTTAACATAGAAAAAATCTATTACAAACATTAAAAGTATGATATTAATGTCACAAATTATCTAAAAAATTAGTATTTTTTTTTATAGATACATCAGTACAACAACATACTATTGATATGGTCAAAGTAGATATAATTAAATTTGACTATTCTCAAGCTTGACTATGTCAAGTCTATATAATATCACATCATAGTCTAAACATTCTACGTTTTGGCCCTTCTCTGTGGATTTTGTTCTGATCAATTTTGCCCGAAATATCTTGAGAAAGTGTTGGATATGAAAGTTTGAGTCACTAAGTATATATAATCTGATTTCCCTAAGGATTTTTCAACACATTGAATCCATTTATGCATTCAAAAATGCAATTTAAACAACAAAAAAATGTGATTTCATCCAAATTTATGTGGTTGAATTCTGACGAAAAACACCAAAACGTAGAAGAGTTAGACAACACCAAGTATCACCTAGTCATTGGTGTACCAACATCCTTAAGTCAATGTTGATATACCGATGTCTATCGAGGAAAGGAGTTTAAAAAAAAAAAATCAAGAATTTATAGTGAAATCCAATATCAAAATTGATTATTTATCATCAATGTTAGATTTAACACCCAAATGTAGTATTTATCTTTGATCTTTTCTTGTAACTTATTTTCTTCTTCTCTTTTTGTTTGTTCCTCATTCACACTTGTTTTTTATGCAACATCATTTTGAATAATGATTTATCATAGTTGCACAAAGAATCATAAGTGAAATGAGCACACACGAAGAAATACAGCTCTGAAAGCACAAATAAGAAGTCAATGCATGGATGGGAATGTTGGTGTGGAGAAGCATGTGCATGAAATAACAAATTATGGATCTTGATGGAGAATTTGAAAGGCCAATCATGGGAAATTGAAAATATGGACTCGAAGAAATGAGATCAAGCCAATAGTGGGTGAAGATGAGTTATATTGACTAAATAGTTGAGATTTGTGTAAGGAAAAAATTCAAAGAAGAACAAAATATAAGAAGGAAAATAGAAGGAAATTAAGTTGGCCACGAGGGACATCGATTTCATTTGAATTGATTTGGATTTAAGAGAAGATTTTGCAGGAGGCAATTGCACCTCAAAGAGAATTTAGAGATAGTTATATAAGATGCATTATTATTGAGTATTTAGAGATAGTATCAAGAAGCACAAAGAGGTCAAAGAGAGGATGAAAATAATTGATGGATATATGAAGAAGAAAATTGAGAAAATATTTATTAATTTGAAAATTGGTTTTAAAGTATGAATTATCATTTAATATAGTTCTACATTAATAAAAAAAAATTGTTCTTTTATAGTTGAAAAAAAACAAAATGTGGATAGGATAGAGACATTGTGTTCTTTACCTCTACAACTTATTAGATAGAATGCAATTATAAAATTGGAGAGGATAAAAGATTTTCCATGAAATATAAATTTTTGGTTGAAAATATATAATTATATTATATTGATAAGTATAAATTAAAAATAAACTTAAAAATAAATAAAATAAGAAAAATGCACTAAAAAAATGCAACTTTACAAAATTAGTTCAATATTTCTTATTTATAAAATATTTTTTAACTTATATACAAATACAAATGATATAAGATATTAAATACATATAAAAGAAATATAACATGATATAACCCACATATAATTAGGGGATATAAATTTTGGCAAAACTCCAATTTTATGTTGTTTAAATTTTATTTTGAATGTAAAAATGAATTCAGCGTACTGAAAAACTTTTGAGACACTCTGATTATACAGACATAACCATTCAAATTTGCAGATGCAACAATTTCCGACTAGATTTAGAATCAAATTAAACAACTAACATCCTCCTAATAAAACCAAAAAGTAAAACATTTTAGAAAGATTATACAATTTTTTTTTACTACAATGAGACATACTTTATAAGTTGCGGAAATCAACTAAAATATTAAATCTACTTTATGGGAGAGATGTTCTAACTTGAAAGTGGGAAAACAATGAATATGCTGAAATATCAAATCTTCAAATATATTTATTAGAAAACTATTGAGAGCATTTGCATCAGTGCGGGAGATTAATTACAAAAGTAATTATAAAAGTCTCTCCATGTGTACAGGAGTGGTGTTACCCTTTGTGTTTTGAAAAACGCGCCATCATAATATGGTTTTCTAGTAGCCTATTGTGCAGTCTTTAATGTTGCAGCAGGTGGTATATACACCATCGTATATATCTGGGCGTATATACCAAGACAATCTGAAGGTATATATACGAACCACCGCAACATTAAAACTGCATAGGCTGGTTGTTGATCGTCATTGTCTGGTATTAAACAATTCATCTCTTTTTTTTCAAGGCATACAACGGTCGTCTAGAGCCGCTGTGTAGTATTAAACAATCCATCAATTCTTCAAAGGCCATGCATAGTTGTCTACTATTCATTACTTCTTCCAAGGCCATGCATCATAACATGGTTGTTTAGTATTACTTCTTTCGAAGCCTTGTTTTGTTTAAGTATTACATATTCCATCATTCGGTCATGATGGTGGATTGATTTAAGTACATCATGTGTTAAGTTATTTATTATTATAGTCATTGGTTAATATTAAGCACCACATAATGAGTTAATCATTGGTTTACTCTCTCGTGTATCTTGTGTGTTATATACACTGTTTATTATTTAATGGACATGATAAAAATGTACTGATTAATAATTAATTTAGTGTATGATACTTAATGTTAATCATAATTATCTAACATTATTAAAATTTGTTAACATTTTTAACCATCTCATTAAAAAAATTTAGTATTTTGATTTTTTTTTTCTAAAACATAATGTTTTTTACAAAACTCTACTCTTCTAAAATATTATTTTATTAAAATAATAATAATAATATATTTTTCAAATATCAAAATAAAAAAATCTAACAATTTACACACTCTAACTAAAACGTGAAAACAAAGTTTGTATTCTCACTAAAAGTGAATGAGGTCACCTAGAAAGATAAACATGTATGCACAAAAACTAGATGTTGAGAATATTTACATCTCCAAACTTTCTTTAATTTATTTATCTTCAAAAGCCCAATACAAAACAGTGGAATTACTAAAATATTGTATAATTTAAAAAAGAATTACAACTACATTGTGAACTATATACAAAATCCATAGCAGAGACGAGAGAAGCACAAAAAAATAAAAAATAAACTTGGATATTTAGAATAAAGTCTCGACACTCTTTTTTTCGGTGTTTAAATGTAACTTTCAAAGCTTTAAAAAATAAGGGAAATAGTTACAAAGCAGCTAGTCCCGGCCTAATTCAAATATATTGTCCATATATAATTACCTACTCACTCCAAAAATTGAGTACACAGATTTAAGCAACTCTCTGTAGTGATATGTTTGTGTTTTCTTCCTTGAAGCTGCACCCACACATAACATTATAACTTATAAACAATTATTTCCATTGAAACTTATTCAAACATGAAGTGATCAAGAATATTACGGTATTCACTAGGACGTTGTATGATGTCAAGCAACTTATCGTATATGTTAAGCTAAGATATTTTAAGAGCATGGGTTTCATAGTCTCTAATAAGGATACAATCATCTTATTCAAATAAATCGCAATATTATTAAATGCATCAACAAATGTAATGTGTTACCGATCAAGTTGTGCAGAGTAATTTGTGAAGGACAACAACCAAAAGAAAGGAGGCCAGGGCCAATCACATAATTTGTTGCAAAGAAATTTGATATCATCTGTATAAATTTCGAGGGAGAACTTGGAAGAAGATCCTGGCACTGGGTAACATTAAATTGTGGCATTTCAATGGGACTGAGTAATGGGATTGATATAATAATTATTGGTAATGTCATTAGTTCCCATGCTTATAGAAAAAAACAAAAAGCAATGACCTAATATGATCTTGGTCTCATTTCAGGAGCGGATCATATTCTCAAGCTGCCCTTTATAATCTGTGAAATTCTCCACTCGTTTCCCCATTGTTCAAACATTCGGCACAAATTGAAGGTGAAAAAGATGAGATAGAACTGAATTAAGAGTAAGGTAATGTCTAGATTTCCAGTGCCATGAATCCAAGGTTCTAGCTCAAATTTCGTTATCATGGAAAGACATCACCTAGGGTACCATTAGATTTAACTATCATGGAAAGACATAGCCTAGGGTATCCAAGTGGAGAAGCATGAGGTATGTGGCTAGATTTGTTGACAATGATAAGTAGATGATGTATTCAAAAAAATTTATTCGACTCTTTAAAAAAATTTAGTAGTATCATAAATAAATTATAAAAAATAATTTAATAATATTATAAATATGAAAAATTTGATTAATTTTAAAAATATAATTTAATAATATTATAAATATAAATATTTTTAATTTTGTTAATGAATTATAAAATTTATGGCGATTAACTATTTTTTATTATTTTAACATAAATTATAATATTTTTAGAACAATTTTAAAATAAATAATAAAATTAAATAATAAAAATATATATTTAAAATCTAAATATAAAAAAAATTTAATAAAAAAATAAAAACAAAAGTCATCAACTTTACTAAACAAACTATAGTTAAAAACAATTAAAGCATACAATTAAAAAAACTTAAAAAAAATAGAACTTAAATAAAAAGTAAAACTAGATATAGTTCTTTTATTGATACTTGAAGGCTAATAAATCCAAATTCTTGGATTTCTATTTAGCTTTAATATAAAATTCATCAACTTTACTAAACAAACTACAGTTAAAGAGAATTAAAGCATGCAATAAAAAAAATTTAAAAAAATAAAATTGAAAATAAAAATAAACTTAAATAAAAAATAAAACTAGATATAGTTTTTTAAAAACTTAAAAAAAATAAAATTGAAAATAAAAATAAACTTAAATAAAAAATAAAACTAGATATAGTTCTTTTATTATACTTGAAGGCTAATAAATCCAAATTCTTGGATTTCTATTTAGCTTTAATCCTGGTACACATTACAACCCCTAAGTTGTGAGAGAAAAAGCGTGTGAATTTATAAAATCCCCAAGAGAATATCAGGCTATTGGAATTGTTGCAACTTGCAGCCAATCTCTTGGGTCGTACAACAATTTTTTTTTAATGTATAGTGTGAAGATAAGTTTCCTAACCGCCTCTTTTCCGATGGACGTTCTTGCGGCTGCTTGATTTATTTATTAGTTGTTTTTCAGTTGCCCGAGCAGCGAGCAGTGCATTTCAAATTTTTCTCATGTCTCTCAAGTGAAAATTTGATGATGGTTATTTTCATGCATGTCCCTTTATGTTTTAGGCAAAACCATAAGTGTCAAATTATTTTGTATGTTATATGAAAATTTCATTGTTATAATTTGTTTCCGATTTTTTGTATTTTGATTATATAATTTTTTTTAATAAAATAATAATAAAAAACAAACTCAAGAAAAGCATTGATATTCTAGGTTGTAACTTAATTTATATTATCAAAACAATATTGTGGAATATTACATAATACATAGCTCCAAAATCTAGTTTTAAAGAGTTATCAATGCAGAGATTTTACAAATTAAACATTTCAACTGCAACCCCTACATCCTTGGGAAAAATTCAAAATTGAAGATATGGTTAACTATGACATATGAAGCTCAAATATCATGGAACAACAAGAAACCCTTCACATTTGAAGATAAATAGAAATATGATTTATGTCTTATTTAAACTTTAACAAGAATATAGTGCCTACCCTTCCAATTCAAGAAAAGCAATGAATTAAAGGGGATTTCTGGAATAGAAATATGATTTATGTCTCCTTTTAAATTTAACAAGAATATTATCCTCAACAACACTCACTATACTATACTATAGTAAATGATTGTATCCAACTTGGTGCCCTACATCGAACCAATCCAAGAAAAACAGTGAATTAAAGGGTATTTTCAAAATATAAATATGATTTTGGAATGAGTTGGTTAACTTGAGTGTAGTTTCTTTCTCCTGAGGTAAGTTAGTAACTACCAACTTGGTGCCCTACATAGAACCAATCCAAGAAAAACTGTGAATTAAAGGGTATTTTCAAAATATAAATATGATTTTGGAATGAGTTGGTTAACTTGAGTGTAGTTTCTTTCCCCCGAGTCACTAGTAAGTTAGTAACTACTCATGAATGGAAGAGGATTAAGTGTTAAAATATTACTCATGAATGACACGGGAATTAACCATTAAAAGAGGAAAAACCATGGCTAATCACAAATAGTCATGGAAAACAAAAAAACATTGATTTTAAATACAGAGTATGAATGTACCTCTAGTTGTTGTTGCTCTCAAAGGGTGGAGGAATTAGATGACTCAAGTCTCGAAGTCTATTTAATCCTTGGATTTGGTGGTAGCCTGGTAGGGTTTGGGTTTCACTTTCTTAGCATGAAGCCATAACTTCAGAGAGGAGAAAACCCATTACCCAAGCACTCCCACATTCGCACTCTCAATTGCAAATGGCATTGGCAGTATTGGGGGCTAGAGTGGAGAAGAATGAATCCACCCTTGGAATGTGGGCACCTTCATTGTTCATTTACTCCCTCAATTAATATTGTGCAAGTGTCATCAACAAAATCGTTCACCATGACGCCTTGCTATAAATATCTCATTATTATTATTATATGTCATTATAAAATAATTCTACCAACTAATACAAGATAACCATACTTAGAAATTATTATTAAAAATATTACTATATTATAAAAATATTAAAAAATATTAAAAATATATATTACTATATTATAAAAATATTAAAAAAATTTAAAAATATATATTACTACATTATAAAAATATTAAAAAAAATTAAAAATATATATTACTATATTATAAAAATATAAAAATATATATTACTATATTATAAAAATATTAAAAAATTTTAAATATACATATTCAATGAAAAATAAAATCTCATAATAATAATAAAACATTAATAATAATATATATTGACATATATATTATACAAATTAAATATTTTAAATTTAAATTTAACCAATAAATACCTATAAGGTGTTTATGGTGGTTAATGTAATACTAAGTACCTACTATAATTTTTTATAGGTAATCTATGTATTTAAACCTCAATTTGACGTGTTTGGCATTTTAATGCATTTTTGACTTGTAGATTTTTTATGTCAAATTCCACTTGGCCCCGAGTACTCAACCATTGTCCATGCCAACATACTTGCACTCAACCCAACAAATGAATTGAACCACCTTTAAAAAGAGACCAAGAGTGAGCTCAGTTATGGACCTACATTACAACAGTAATAATTGTAGACACATATTTCAAGATAATGGAAATACGTGTAGGGGCAGAGTACCTAGAGGCTAGATGCATACAACAAAATTTGTGCAAAAGAATTATCTAAGTTTTTTTCAGAGATCTACCCGCTAGCTGTGATTTGCACATGATCTCTTCTCTGTCCACTTGTCTGACGGAACTAACAACCAAACCAAATTCAAATTTAATTATTATCGTCAATTCCATATCCAAATTCACATTTTAACTCTACCATATAATTCCTCAGTAGGCGCTACCCAGAGATATGTTATAGCAGTGGCTAATCCTTTTCTGGGCAACATAATGGGAAATATTTTTGGGTAACATAACAAGAAAGAGGTGCTAGTAAATGAGGCTCATCAACATCTTCAAGAAAGCGTATAGCCTTTCACCTGGACAAAAACTGCTATTATTGTTGGTAAAGAGGGGGCATAATATCTATTAGCATAGTCTTAAGTGGCCAGACTATTTCTTAAGTTGCTCAATGTGTTTGGTGTATAAAACACATCACAAGATATGTTTCCTACCAACAATTTGAACCCATGTAACAAATTTGTATTTTATTCTGTTGTACATGGTTATCATAGTGCCATATGTCTATTTATTGAATGTCATAGTGCCATATGTCAATTTGATGAATTCCACAGTGTAGGGGGTCATTCATTTATCAAGAAGCCCACTCTGGGCAACGAGTTGTTCATTTCTCAGTGTTTTGATCTGCTAGTGATATTTTTTTCTCATTAAAGGATGTGGGAGGGAAGAGCTAATTCATTACTTTCTGCGAATTAAGTATTTCTCTTCCTCTCCCAACCGAGGGATATTTTGGAATTAATTGGTAAGGGTTGAAAGAACGATTTCTTTAAACAATAGCAGCAGGCAGGTTCTTCAAGCCGTAGTTGGAGCAAGATAAAAAAACATCATTTTGGCAGTGTTGCATATGTTATTTTTTGGATGTTCTTTTTATGTGTAAGTCCTCTTCCAGTCTATCAAAATGATTATCCTTATCCCTTTGATTCTTGCTTGCACCCAAAGAGCTTGATTTTCTAGCTCTAGCTTGCCCGCTTGAATTATCTCCCTTTGTTCTCACATGCTCACTGGAATGATCTATCCTCTAGCTTCCATCCTCACTTATTAAGTTAGAAAGGTAGCTTACCCTCCATTCTCTCATTAACTAAAGGAGTTATATTTATAGAAATACAATAAGTGGCCTAGGTTAAATGAAGCTCAAAGAAGCCCTTAGAAAACCTAGTCTATTTATAGAAATACAATAAGCGACCTGGGTTAAATGAAGCTCAAAGAATCCCCTAGAAAACCTAGTCTTAGGTATAAGTAGTAGTAAGTTTGAGCAGTTATGCTAGTTCGTAGAGAACCAGAGAGAGGATATATTATTAATTCCATTGGAAAAGAGAGATGATATATTATTAAGTCCACTGGAAAAGCAACTAATGCAAGTGGATAGTGAAAATTGAATAAATATGCATAATCATTTTAAAGATTTGGGAAAAACTGTTGCAAAGGAAACATGATTATTGCTTCCTCATGGGCCTTTGACAGATAAAAATGTTGGCTTGTTGCAAGACTCCTATCTAAGTTCTTAATCATTCAACTCTTAGTAGTTTATTCAACAAAAATCTATGTACAGTTTTTTAATTCTTCGTCATTTATGAACAATGAACAGGTGATAAAAGAGCTGCGGATAAAAATCAATGATTTGTTGTAGCAATCATTTGTAAGTGCACAATCTAATCCTTTATAGATTTTCCATTTTCCAATAAAATCTTTGAACAATTTGTTATTTCTTATAGTTATTTCAAAAATGAACAATTTGTTATTTCTTGTAGTTGTTTCAAAAATGAAAAGGTAATAGAAGAAGAGTGGGGATTTATGCTAATGGTCTATATAATCCTTATGAACAATGAACATATGATAACAAATATGCAGGAAAAAGTCGATGTTTTTTTTGCAGCAATCATTTGTTAGTAAGTGCACAATCTTAAATCCTTTATAGATTTTCCAATACAAATCTCTTTACAAATTGTTACTTTTTATCCTTTTTCAAAAAACGAACAGGTAATAGAAGAAAAACGAACATGTATTAGAAGAAGTGTGGGGATTTATGCTAATGGTCCTTATAATCCTTATGAACAATGAACATGTGATAACCGTGGGGAAAAGTCGATGGTTCAGTGCAGCAATCACCTATAAGTGCACAATCTTCAATCCTTTATAGATTTTCTATCATTCTATCATTAATAACAGATCTACTGGAAAAAAATCGATGGTTTGGTGCAGCAATCATCTGTAAGTGCACAATCTAAATAAATGATTTTCATGCAATAGTCTTATCTAAATATAGACGCCATTTCACTCGCTAAAAAATGTGGCCTTAGGTGGGAATGAATTTATCTTATATAACATGCTAAATTTATTCTATGATAATGAGAATCTGACCTTATAACTCTCTTTGTTGGCCAGCTTACTTGTAAGTGATAACCTGAACTTCATGCTATCTCTCCTTTCTCCATTTTCTCATATGTTCATAAGACTGGACCAATCATTTTAGCTCATCTCTTTCTTTGCTAGCTATTGCTAACTAGCTATAATAGCTTTTGTCATGGATATAAGCTACAATTCACAGAAAAATAGATAATATTAATATCTTACCAACAAGATTACATTTTGTAAAAACTCTAGCTTGTCCCTGTAAGTTAATGCTATTGATTCAAAAGTATTGCAAGGTATTGATTTCTTTCTCCCATATGCAGGTATTCATATGAGAGTTTAAATTCAATTCTTAATAATGATATAAAAAGGCAAAGATATAATAGTGATTCTATGAATTAATTTAAACATAGCACCACCTATGTTAATTTGGATATTTTCCAATTGTGCAGACCTATGTTAATTTGGATATTTTCCAATTATGCAGGGGGTGGATATTTACCAATTATGCAGGGTGGTGGGTGCAGGGTGGTGGGGAGACAGTGAGAGTGAGTAGGGGCTAGGCATTGAGCAGGTGGCCAAGTAGTGGCTAGAAGTTGAGTGGGTGGCTAAGCAGATGAGGAGGTGGCTAGGCATTGAACAGGTGGCCAAGCAGTGGCTAGAAGTTGAGCGGGTGGCTAAGCAGTGAGCCAAGTGATGAGCAGTTGCTAGAACTTGATTGATGTCAAGTTTTCAAAACTTGTCTGTAACATTGTCAGAACAACCTACATAACAACCACTAAGAAATTTGTATTTTTAAAATTATTTTTTAACTCTGACAATGGAAAAAATTAAATAACTCATATCTGGGGAATAATGTCATGTCAAAAAATATTCACCCAATCACAAATTCGATGATTGAAATTTGATAAATATGAAAATAGTTTTTTTTTTAAATAAATCAAGTTAATATAAAATTTATTCAAAACTTATCACAAATTGGATGATTAAAATTTGATAAATATGAAAATAGTTTTTTTTTTTTTAATAAATAAAATTAATATAAAATTTAACCAAAACTTAGGAAATAACAGAAATGGGGAGATTAATTAATAAGAAGCACTTTGACTCGTGTGACCGAATGCTATAGTCCCTAACCAAGCAGGGACTAATATCCAAATATGTAAAAATGTGATTATAATTAATAGAAATGGGGAGATTAATTAATAGGAAACACTTTGACTCGTGACCGAATGCTATAGTCCCTGACCAAGCAGGGACTAATATCCAAATATGTAAAAATGTGATTATAAAATTATAGCATAAAATTAAAAATATAAAAACTTTATTATAATACTATATTAAATGCTTAATCTTAAAAGAATGAAAAACACATTGTTAAAAAAAATTGGATACATAGAATTTCTAACAAAGATAGTATGCCAACACAAAATTTCAATGTTATCCAAATATGTAAAAATGTGATTATAAAATTATAGCATAAAATTAAAAATATGAAAAGTTTATTATAATACTATATTAAATGTTTAATCTTAAAAGAATGGAAAACAAATTATAAAAAAATGGAATACATTGAATTTCTAACAAAGATAGTGTGTGAACACAAAATTTCAATGTTGAGTAAGTGTAAAATTGCCTTTTTTCAACAATATGGGTTACTCTTGATGAGAAGTCCTAATTAGACTTCTCACCATTTGGAAGAGACAATCCATCCTGATTCTAGCCTGATAACATTTTGAATTGTCTTTTGATTTGTCTTTATCGGTAGCTAAAGGGTCTACTGATGAAGGTGAATGATGGATGGTTATGCAAATGAAAAATGTAGATGAAGAATATGTAAATACATGAAAGAAATCGAATCTACTTATAATCTATCACATCCTAACTAGGAGAAAATCATCAAAAGTAAATGAGTTGTAATGAAACTAAATTCTTCTTAAGACCCCAGTGAATGTTATGAAGGTGCAGAGTTAGAAACACATGCATATACATACATAACCAAAAAAGTCTAAATCAAATATATGCATACATCAACAACTCATATGTTTAGGGTGTATAATATAAGAAGGAATAACAATACCTATTACCAAATATGTCCTTATAGACCATGTGAACAACATACATTCTGCATGAAATAGTTCGCAGCAAAACAACAACACACGCAAGTTATTCTCTCTATCCAAAGCTGACTCTCAAGGCTTCTCAATACTAATAGTTACAGTAGTAGTACATCAAAGCTCCAAAGAATGGCTTCTCAATTTTAGTTGACACTATATTCCCAAAAATAATTCAGAAATGTACAATGTTTGAAGAGTAAAAAATCCTCTTATTTAGATACAATTCTAAAATTTATTAAGGCTCAATATGACTCTTGACTTTTCATGTGCCCCCATGACCTTTAATTCACCAACATCTTTATTCCCTTTGTGATGATGAGCAAAAAAACATTAGTTATATTTAGAATTTGTATTTTAGCACTTAGTGGGCCAACATAGATGTTAGCCATAGTGTGTCTCATCCACCATAAATATCTTGGTTGTTCAATTTTGAAAGTTGATCATCATGGGACCTCCTCTTCAACCATTTGATCTTGATTCCCTTTGTTGTTTTTGGTTGCTAGAAAAATTGATATCATTGTTGATGCTCTATTGTCTTTGGTTGTAGATCCCATTGTGAGGGTGTGGAGCACTACCTCCTCTTGACATTTGCACCTAACATCATTTAACATGCAAAATATTAGTGACTTAAGAGTAATCCTAGAAAAACTATTAAAATCAATCATTTGGATTCAAATAACTGGAACATTATTTGACCGAGAGTTAGTGTATGTTTCCCTCATTTCATTTCATTTCTAGGTTCATCTGCTTACCAGATATTAATCATGAAAAATAAGACATTTGGTAAGGAATTTCTTGAATCCTATAGCTGGGAAGTGGTATATCTTGGTAAGGAATTTCTTGAATCCTATAGCTGGGAAGTGGTATATCTTGGGAATACCTTTCCAAAGGTATAAGGAACACACAAAACAGATGTCCGTCCGAGTCAAAAGTTGTGGTTAAAACACTGAAGGGGGTCAAAAGTTATGGGTAAAATACTGACGGCGGTCTCGTAGGGTCCTATTGCTATTTCGGAGCAGTTTGCACGAACTTCCCTGTTGTATACCGGAGCAGTTCATGGTAACTCCCCCTATGTATAACAGAGCTTAACCCACGAATGCCTCCTACGTGAACCGACAAGGATGGTGTGAATTATTCTGGTTTGTCGGTGAAGAGGGCATCAATTGTTCCGGTGCTAGTGATTCAATGGTTGATGTGAGCCTCAGAACGTTGGGGAGGCCCTAGTCTAGTCTCTTTGAGTGGTCATCACAATATATGGGCTTAGACTTTGTTCCTGCCATAGGTTCGTTGAGCTCAGGGCATGCTGCACAATGGTTTTAGTACTGTGTGATGACATCTAAGTGTTGGAGCTCTTCCTCATCGCTCTCTCTCAATTCATGTATTCTGGGTTGTTCATTTCTTGGTGGTTGAATCAAAATTTTCTTATCCTCCAGCTCTTATTACGCCGATAGGCGTCCCCCCTATTGGAATTGATGAATTAATCAGCCTTTTAATTACAAATTCTAATCTTAGGGTTAAGAATCAAAGATGCTAGCATATTCTTCGTCGTCG
>JZKD02S2407833.1:206617-240875 GCA_000966675.3 Picea glauca
ATGTATAAATGTGTTTATGGTTGTGGCCATGCATGCCGGCCGTCAACTAGCAACAACCACATTAAGTAAAAAGTGGTTGATATACGCCGATCGGCGCCATTAATTAAAAAAAAAAATGGAAAATGGCGTCGATCGGCGTATATCAACCACTTTTTACTTAATGTGGTTGTTGCTAGTATTATTGAAAAATATCTTAATTTTTTGCTACATGTTGTCGGGATCGCCGGTTAAGTTTCTTGTAACTCCTCCCCGAGGTCCCTCAGATGTTTTTCCCATTTTGGCCGGCTCTCATTGTTTGCTTGCTCGCTAATCGGGGGTTTATTTGGGGCGCCCTGAAAAATAGAGAGATTGCACCTATCAAAAGCGGACGGGACCAAGGATTGAATCTTTTAAAAGTCATTTTAGTCAATCATGAAGCTCCTGTATTTCATTAAATTCAAAGTCTTTCATGTTGTTATTGAGGGAGTCCCCACCAGAGATAATATATATCGTGACATCATGGCGAACTCTGTGGTAGATGACCGACCGTGCTCAAGTTGAGGACACACAATAATGGACAGCCATTAAATCGTTAAAACCCTTCTTTCTCCTGTATTATCCACATCTTCGTTCATTTTAGGTATTAGAGTTTATGAACCCTAGCTGCAGCAAGAAGTCTTATTCCTGCAGTGTTTCTTCCAACTATTAGGCTGCAGAAATGGTAATTGCTTTTTGCTATAAGTTTTTCTCTATGTTGATGGAGAAGCCTAACCACTTTGCTTGTTCAGATATGTAGCATAAATGGGACCTTAGAGAGCTTGGTCTAGGATTCCGGGGTTTCCGAAGTTGAGACTTACACTCAACTCTTCCACCTTCTCAATCATAATAAGTCTCTATTCTTTTCTTTCACTGACATAGACAAAAACCTTATAGCAAATTGACACCTTCTATAAAGTTTTGGGACCGTTGGTGCAAATACTATTGATCTCAGACCTTGATCTTGGTAGTTCCATGGAAGGTCAGTAATCTGACTCTGTTCTAGCACGTTATGCATTTATTCCTTGCTTGAACTTCCAAAAATGATTTCGTATGGAAGAAACTTCTCATGAATTCCCACTGCAATTTTTTTCATTGTGAAATATAATGAAGAAACAGATGCAGTGTTCCATATCTAGGGCATGCGTATGAACCACGAAATGTTACATTTCGTATTCATCATCGAAATAGGAATGCCTCATCTAATCTGGACGACTGAATTAACTCACAATTCCAATAGAGATGCCTTCGATGGCTTTAGACCTATAGCCAGCGTCACTATTTTCATGGCTTTGGGATCCGCCGATGAAGTTGATAGAAAGTGTTCCAATGCCATCGACAACATTCTTCTCAAGTGCTTTGATGCCATCCACCTGTTCTTCTCAAGTGTTCCGATGCGATCAGAGATTTCCCTTTCAATGCCTCAGATGAGTTTCGTAGCAGTTTCGATGAGCTTCGGAGCACTTCCTCTCATTGCCTCCCATGAGCTTCGACGAAGTTTCTCTCATTGCCTTTGATGAGCTTCAGTGAAGTTCATCTCATCTCTGTCGATTTGCACTTAACAATGTTTTCATTATTGCATTCTTCCCTTTGTTTATTTTCTTTTGATTATTATATAAGATTTTTTATTTAACATTTTTCCTTTTCTTTTGATTATCATATATTAAAATAAAATCTAAATTCAAACAATTTAAATTTACCTTGAATTTACATTTAAAATGGTGAAAAAGAATTTAAAATTAAATAAATCGTGTTAAAATCAGTAATACCAAACTTCATCAATTTAATGTAGGAGGAGAGAAAACCAATTTGCAAACATCTTGCTTATGTTGTTGGAGGAACTTTTAAATCTTCATAACTTGCTCATACAAAGTCGGATTGGAGTATCATCTTTTGCTTTATGAACACAGAGAGACGCTTCTGTCTATTCAACTCGTCGTGCCATACAAACATATCATCTGTGTAACGACTCACGAGGCTAGTTTGGGAGAAAAACCCTTGGCGATTGGTTTGGGTACTTTCGAGAACCGAATTTAGATTATGTGAGTTGCATTGGAATTGTAACGGTGAAACTCATACACTTCACCAATTCCGGCGATGAAAAATTCACTTTGACAAAGGCCAAAAAATAACGCTCAAAGGCATTTTTTAATCAAAGTTCAGGTCTCGTTTTCGTTGTTGTTTCACCAAAATTCGATTTAGTAAGTTCCCGTGTCATCTATGATGTATAAAATCTTAATTAATCCATTGATGTCGAGGCGATGTGTGAGTAGCACGGAATTATGAACTTGCAAAAACAACCAATTGACTTTTGGGACGCTCAAGATGGTTTCAAGGCTGGGAGAGTCGAGTTTCTTCGGATGTGCATTTCAGAGCAAGCGCAATACCAATAGGTGTTGTGTTTAATTCACATGATTTTAGAGGACACTTTCACGATCAATATTTAGTCATAAAATCAAGAAGCCCAAAATAAACAAGTTGGTATAATGTGTGTGATGAAAGTTACTAGTGACACAACAAGCTTAATTACGATTGCAATACGAAGCAATTTAGGTGTAGTAGGTAATAAGTGACCATCCATATAATTAGGCGTGGAGAGCTTAGTCAATGTAAATGTTAGGAGACTGATTGACAGACGCAACAAGAAGGATGTGCGCTGGAGGAGGGTAAGATAGGCCTTAAGATGGAGGTAGTCCTTGCTAACCGGGTTAGTGTTGGAAAGAGGAAGAAGATTATCATCGATGCATTCAACAATAGTGAGGGGTCAACATTATTCTCTTGCTGCATCGAGGATGAGAGAGGGAAAATCATCAACAAGTAGTAGATGAACTTCGTCGATATGCAATGTATCGAAGTGAAAGGGAGGAGCATTGTCGATTTGCAATGCATCAATGAAAGTGGGAGGTTAGACACTAAAAGGCATGTGTGAAACTAAGATATTCGTGTGAACATTAACGATGTGTCGGCGTTGATAACGCAAACTTTGTCGGTGATAAAGATGTAAATCAATGAAGTTTAGCAGAGGCATGACTACGCATCAGCCAAGCTTGAAGGAAGGTTTTGTGTGTGCTGGCGAAGAAATCACTGGCATGCTAGGTGGAAGAAAGGATGCATTCGCCAATATGCTATGTATCAATGCAGGAAGAGGGAGCTCACTGAAGTGCGGATCCACGGGTTGAAGTGATCTGAAGAGAAACTGAAAATGGTAAAATGGGAAGTGCCGGAGAAGAACTTAGGCTTAGCCATTCGCATGGGAAAGAGAGTGAGTGCAAGGGTTCCAGTGGGAATTTTATAAGGGGGGGAAATTTCTTATCTTAGAGTGACGATCTTAGAAGAAAATTAGGAGATTGTTGTGTGTGCGCAACAGGACAACGGGGAGGGAATGAATGTGTTAGATCTCCAATTCCTCTAGTGAAATATCAAATATCAGTCACCGATCAAAATATTTCTTCATTGCATGCTTGCATGTACACTACTTCATTCTCCATTAAAGAACACAAAAACACACCTTACTTTCATGATTGGTAGAGTAATTTTAATTTGTAAGATTTAGATATATTTGATGTTTTAACGACATATCCTATCATGACGTTTTGAAATATTTTGAGGCTGTAAAAAATACATTTATGTCATCATGTTAACTATATTTTATGATGACTATTAAAAAAAAATAGTTGTATTTGATGGGAAAAGGATTCCTCGGCTTCATCACACTAATTTATATTGTTGTAAATGTCGTATGGACATGGAAACATCTTATTTATATGAATCCAAGTCTATTAATAGAACCATTTAGGTTAGTATTAACTATACACAAATCTTCATTAATGAATAAATATTTCTTTACGTATACTTACACTTATATTTATCTGTGTTCTTTATTTGTTCTCACTGATTGTGGCGCTTAGTCTATTTCCACTTTTCATTTTTCTTTTGTTTGTCTATTTTTCATCTATGTGTATGATGTATTTATTGAGTTTCATCAATCATCCCATACTTACAGTCTTCTAAGTTAATGAATAATTTCATAGATTTAATTATTCCATACTTACAGTCTTCTAAGTTGATGATTAATTTCATAAATTTAATTATTTCAAAATTTATTTAGATTTGCTCATTTATCTCATATTTATTTTTCATTTAATTTTATAGTTGTACTGGAATTATTTATTTCAATCACTATTTTACTTTAAATTATGTTTTTGAAATATAACTTAATTTATTCAAATTATGTCATTCTTGAATCATGTCTTAATTTATTAATATTGGTTGTTCTCAATCAACTTTCATGATGATTAGGAAATTATGTTTAACATTTAAAGAAGAGATAAGATGTTTGAACATTTTATCTTTATAAATGTATTTAAAATAAAAAAGTTTATCCCATACTAAATTTTGAAATTTGTTATAAATGAGATCATGACATAGAAATTAGAGGGGATAATGTCATATAATTAATTAGAGGAGAACATTAACTATAAATGTTTTTCTCCTTACTTTATGATTCCTTATTTAATTTATATATCATAAAACAAAATAAAATCATGCATATAATTAATAATCATGATTTTCAACATAATAATGCATATTTATAAAAAGAATTTTATAAATATATTTAAAATAAAAAAAATTATCCCATACTAAATTTTGAAATTTGTTATAAATAAGATCATGACATAGAAATTAGAGGGGATAATGTCATATAATATAATTGAATTCTTTCTATAAATATGCATTATTATGTTGAAAATCATGATTATCAATTACATGCATGATTTTATTTTGTTTCTTGATTTATAAATTAAATAAGAAATCATAAAGTAGGGAGAAAAACATTTATAGTTAATGTTCTACTCTAATCAATTCATTAGTATAACAATAATATATTAAATATTTCTACTTATATAAATTAAAAAATTATTTAAAAATTTTATTTAAAATTTCAATTTAATTTAAGTAAAAAATAATTTTTAATAAAGATTAAATTTATTAATATTTCTAATATATCACCTAATCCAAACTTTGTAAAGATAAAAGATTGTTTTTACACAACTACATTTTAACAAATAAAAATATCTATTATAAACATTAAAAAAATATGACATAATTTTAGCAATCTCCCTTGAAATTTAATATTTTTGCATTGACATCCATACACTATGACATCTCATTTATATAATCAAAGTTGATTTGATCATATTGAACGTCTCATTGATATTTAATCAAAGTTGATTTGATCAAATTGCCTATGTTAACTCTATAAATATCTCCCATGCATCTATGTATTGATGTCCTTAAGGAAACGTGGATATATGAGTGGCCATTGGTGGCAGGAGTAAAAAAATAAATTTCAAGAATTTACAATGAAATGAGATATGTCAAAATTGATTATTTATCATTAATGTTAAAATTTATCCCAACCACAACAAAGCCACAGAGAAATGACCTCAAAGAGTAATCCTAATCCCAAAGAATTGGTAAAATGAAATGCAACTAACTAACTTTTTTTTTCTTGTTTGGTGAGAAACAAGCCTAGACCTTATGTTTGAAAAAGTTCTTGTGCTCGAATCTCCACTTCAATGTTCCACTCCAACTCCTTTTCCAATCATATGTATACAAAGAGAAAAATCACTGCAAAATAGGTATTTACATGCATAACTAACTTTCAGAATATATCAATACAAAGTATATTCATTAGTGTTAAAGATAATTGAAAACACAACTGTAATAATTATACACTTTAACACCAAACAAGATGGGAAAGAGATCTCCTGATTAATGAACAACAAAAAATAAGATCATTATAGCATGTGTCTATAGTGTTACTACTATTGAACGGACATACAGGTTCCTCCATCAGGCCAGTGAATATCTACTCAGCCTCTTACTCATCCACTCAATCATGCCTAGAAAAGGAATATAACTTCTTTCTGCCAATATAGGAAGAATGGATACTTCTCGAAACAAGGGTTTCTAGGTCTAGAGCAAATAATCACAAACAAGATAAGAAATTGCTAGCATTATGTTGCTTCAAGGCTTGACTTTACTCTCCTCTACAACTTTTCTCTTTGTATACCCTCTCCAAGTGGTTGGAGTGATTACAAACAATTGTAAATGGGAAATAAGGGGTCAATAACTAGGGGAACCCATAAACCATACCCTAAAATACGCAAAATATTATTTTTTTGAGCCAAAAAGATGTGAACATGTTATGCAAAGGAGAAACACGCATATGTATGCATTCTATATAGGTGATAGGGAACATACATGTCAACAATTGGTGTTTTTTGAATATCTCAGAGGATGAAAAAAGGGAGTGAGTCTACAAGTAGGGAAAGGGTAAGACCAACATGGCATCAATGCATGTGAGCTAGAAAGTGATATTGTAACAAATGCCTCTAATGTGTGGGGTCAGAAGAGAAATCGATGGCCGAAATACATTATAAATATAGGAGGTGAGGATGTAGTGGGCCCGGGTAGAGGTCGTCAAACATCTATCTAGGAATAAAACCTACAACATAAAACAAGTAAGAGTATTCTCTTCCCGTGGCGGGCATACCCATACTTTGGAGTGATAAAAGCATGGTTTCCAAAGAAGGTACATTGCATATCCATGAGATATGTATATAAACAATGATCATGGCCATGAAAATGAGTAAATAGTGGATCGATGTCAAAAGAGTTCATAGCCAAAAAGAGATATGTAGTGGATCTATGTCTCATAATGAGAGGAGGATATTTGGAAACAAGAGATGTACAAAATGATCCTCCACAAGTAGCAATGTCATAGAAAGGAAGTGGTACTATCCAATTCAACTCAGGAAACAACATAAATGAGGTGATGCTACTATAGACCCGAGGTATTCAAAACATGTCCCCAATGGTATGAGTCTACACTATTGATCTAGGTGAATATTGGTGGCCACCCACCTATTCCAACTGACTCCTCTTGAGAGGTTTTACTTCAACACATTCTTTTGTACTTCTTTGTAATTGTGGTTTCTACACTTTCGGGGTTGTCTAAATCCCTACACATGTTCCAGGTGGATATTGGTTTCCTCCCACCTAATCCAACTAGCTTATTTTGGATATTTTCATGTCAACACATCTTTTTGTACTTCTAGGGATGTTTTGGGGCGCTAAACTGTGTTTTTTTGGCTTGTCATAGTCAAACTGTAAACAGAGTTAGTGTTTTATGGAATAATGTCTAGTTCTCAAAAATACCTTTCCAATGGGCTATCACGCACCTAAAACGAATGTTGTATGCAAAAGTTACGACCCCGCAAAGTTGAGGTACCAACTTCACCATCGAGGCCCACATGAATTTTGGCGTTTCACCTCCTAGGGTTAGGTTTTTGGATGTATAGGGTTTTGGAATTCATGATTAATGTTAAAAAGGCCTCTGGAGCCTCATTGTAATGATTCTTCTCAAACGAATGCACATAGCAGCCACATCTCTTCTCAGAGATAGCTACCACCATTAGAGCAAGTTGTTTCAGTTCTGTTGTTTTACAGTTTCATCCTATTTCATTTATTCAATAGAAGATATTGTTCACTGGATATCTTTGTTGTTCTCTGTATCTCTATGTTTATTGTATTCAGTCTATTAATAAGTTTGTTCCACTCCTAAATCTGGATCAATGATATCAGAGCGGTCTTCTCTTCATTTGTTGTTCTTCGAGCATGTCCCTGACAAGATATAGGTACAAGAAGTTGGGACTTGAACCAATTGAGCCTTTGCAAGATTGGTTGTACCGAGCCCAACAACAATCCATGAGGGACGAAAAGAAAGATGATGGAGCAGGGGATCCTTTTAAAATGTTTCTCCAGGAAGCCCTTGCACGATAAAGGAACAAAATGATGGACAACTTTGCATAGATCCTTTGGTGGCTTCCCACAAGAGAAGCATCTTCATCAAGTGACCATGCAACCCCCTTCAAGGTCCAAGTAAATTTTGATATTCCATTATTTGAAGGACTGATAGATGCGGATGTTGTATATAAATGGTTGAATATTCTCGAAGGGTATTTTTCGGTCCACAATTTTTTCGATAGGGAAAATATTACTTTTTCACTCTTCAAGGTCATCCCCCATGTTAAGGATTCGTTGGATACTTACTATGAGAAAAGGGCCATAGAGGAATCTGTAATATTTGTGGTCTCCCCTTCATGGGATTACTTTTGGGATTCCATTAAAGAACAATACTACCCTGTTGGAAGCTACGGGGACCAGTACACCAGATGGACCACCCTGCGTCGAGAAAGGGACTAGACAATATTAGATTTCACCAATATTTTCCATACCTTGCACACCAAATTTGGTATCAAAGACTCTGAGCGACATATGGTGCTCAAACACCACGACTATTTGCATAGATATATTCAAACAAAAATGGAGTCTCTAAACATCACATCATTGGGTACGGCTTATAGATATGTTGTCAAGATCGAGAAGAAATTTAAGCATAAGAGGTGAGAGTTTAGATCCGCAAACCCCTCACAGTCGAAGCAGGGAAAATGCATCCCCAACCCACACAACAAGGAATAGAGAAAAAATGGCCACTCTCAGGGAAACCAGACCAAGCTAGAACACAAGAAGGGTAATGAGAAGTCGAAGAAGGACACGGGAAAATGGTGTGAATAGCATAAAAGCCCTTGGCATAACACCGAAAAATGTCGCTCCAAGTAGTCACTCATGGCTGAGTTGTGCATCATTTCTTCCACGGTCATGATGGTGGATTGATTTAAATACATCATAATGTGTTAAATTATTTATTATTATAGTTGTTGGTTAATATTAAGCACCACACAATGAGTTAATTATCAGTTCACTCTCTCTTTTATCCTATGTTATATACATATTGTTTATCATCTAATAGAGAGGATGAAAATGAAGTCAGTCAATAATTGGTTTACTACATGGTACTTAATGTTAATCATATTTTTCTAATGGTGTTGGAATTTGTTAACATTTTTAACCATCTCATTAAAAAATGTAGTATTTTTATTTTTTTGAGGCATAATGTTTTGTACAAAACTCTATTTTTGGAAAATATCATTTTAATAAATTAATAATAATATAATTTTCAAATATCAAAATAAAATAATCTAACTATTTACACACTATAATTAAAAGGTAAAAACAAAGTTTGTAATCTAATTTTTTTAAGTTCTCACTAAAAGTGAATGATGTCATCAATTCTGGGAATCGGGTACCTGTGCCAAGAAGCCTTGGGAATCCATCTTGATGGATTACATGTCTAGCCTATGGTCACTGTTTGACACCAAGATCACTAAATCCACTTCTTTCCACCCCCAAATTGGTGAACAAACATAGTTCGTCAATCAGATGATTATGCACATCCTATGCATATACAACTCTAAGCATCCACATACATGGTATGAGAGTCTCCCCTATGTTCAACATAGTTACAACAAGTCTCTCCATAGCTCCACCGATGATAGCCCATTTCAAGTGGGGTTGGGATTCCAACCCTCAGGTCCCATTGATGTCGCACTACCTCTTGCAACCACACAGACAAACTCTTCCCATGTTCAGTCTGATACTGACAAAGCCACAAATTCATTGAGTGGATTCAACACATCCACCAAAAGGTCCATGAGATTTTACAAAAAGCCAATGCTAAGTACAAGAACCACCATTATCAACACATGATACCGCACCAATTTCAGGTGGGAGACAAGGTTTGGTTACATTTGCATAAAGAGCGTCTTATAGGGCCCCATTAAAAGCTCTTCCCACTTCCCTATGGGCCTTACACTATCACCAAGGTTGTGCGTAGAAATGATTTTGAGCTCAACACTCCACCCTTCCTTGGCTTTCACCCAGTGCTCAATGTGGACCTCCTTCAACCATATTTTCCACCATCATTGGACACCTCATAGATCGTAGAATAACTAACACCAATAGATCTCAACCTGGACTGCATGGAACAAGAATCCACTGATCAGATAGTGGACACACAAGTCAAGGGAACTCGCCAGCAGAGGATCCAACTTTATTGGGTTGTCAAAGCAGGGAAGCTCCTACACCAAGGGAAATGGCTCACCTGAGGCCAAATTCAACAGAAGTTTCCCCATCTGATGAGGGAAATCAATGCAATGGAGACCATTGCTTCCTAAAGGGGGGCGACTGATCTAGGTGGATATTGGTGGCCACCCACCTATTCCAACTCGCTCCTCTTGACAGTTTTTAGTTTAGCACATTCTTCTGTACTTATTTTTAATTGTGGGTTCTACACTTCTGGGGTTGTCTGAATCCCTACACATCTTCCAGGTGGAGACTAGTGGCCTCCCACCTAATCCAACTAGGTTATTTTGGGTGTTTTTATGTCAGCACATCTTTTTGTACTTCCAGGTCTGTTTTGGGGCCCTAAACTGTGTTTTTTTATCTTGCCACAGTCAAACTGTAGACAAAGTTAGAGTTTGACGGCGTAATATGTAGTTCTCTAAACTACCTTTCCAACGGGTTATCACGTGCCTAAAATGGAGGTCCTATGGAAAAGTTACAACCCCGAGAAGTTGAGGTACCAACTTACCCATTGGGGCCCATATGAATTTTGGTGTTTCACCTCCTAGGGTTAGGTTTTTGGATGTCTAGGGTTTTTTCATTCACGAGTAATGTTAAAAAGGCCTCTGGAGCCTCATTGTAATTATTATGCTCAGACAGATGCATGTAGTAGCCACATCTCTTCTGAGAGATAACTACCACCAGTCGAGCAAGTTGTTTCAGTTATGTAGTTTTACATTTTCATCCTATTTCATTTATTCAATAAAATATATTGTTCACTAGATATATGTGTTGTTCTACATATCTCTGTGCTTGTTGTATTCAGTATGTTAACCAGTTCGTTCCGCTCCTAAATCTGGATCAACTATGTGAATATATTTGTTGAATTCAAACACAATGAGACATTGTTTGATTACCAATCATTGATGTATATCGTTAACAAAGCATCGATAATGATAATGGGAATCAAGGTACCTAGTACAATCTAACAATTGTGAATAAATAAGCTAATGTTGAACACTTGTAGAATATATCAATCAAAGGGCATTGACGTATTCCCACTGTTAATAACGAAGGAACCTACCATTGATGACTGCAAGCCCCAAGGTACTAAACATACTCTAGATCCATTACCCAAAGAAAGATGATATGAATTCGATGGGAAGAGATCCACTAGAAGGATGTCATTGAGGCATCCCCCATCATCCAACAAGAGGAACAAAATAAGGCCAAAGATTTCGAATGACTTGGATGAAATATTGAATGGACTCACAACCAAGTATGTCTCTCGCGTGCACCAAATGGAATAGTGCATGAAAGCATACTCTAAGTAGTGGCCAATAATGAAAACCATTGACAATAGTGAGGAAACCACCAATGGGGTCAAATGGAATCCAAGGTACTGCATGAATCCCAATGTGTGAATAATGTTATTTCCATCAAACATAAGGGAACTACTCATCCAACGACCAATGATGAAATTTCATATGTTGAGTGCAAAGTCACCTATAAATGGTGTAAATAGGCTCAGGGTGTGACACTAGGTCAAACTCTCAAAGCAATGTGTCGTCATCAATAAGAGTTAACTCTCCATTAGGAATTCAATGAGGGCCTTCCATACTAGCATGAGTATAGGACAAAAATTGTTTTTGATTATGAGAAGTACTTGACAATGAGAAGGACGACATACAAAGTCAATAATTTGTTGATTCTCAGAAGTACTTGAAAACGTTTTCATTATTGCATTCTTCCCTTTGTTTATTTCTTTTGATTATTAATAATTATATAAGAATTTTTATTTAATATTTTTCCTTTTCTTTTGATTATAATATATTAAAATAAAATCTAAATTCAAAAAATTTAAATTTAACTTGAATTTACATTTAAAATAATGAAAAAGAATTTAAAATTAAATAAATTGTGTTAAAATCAACAATACCAAACTTCATCAATTTTGTGGGAGGAGAGAAAACCAATTTGAAAACATCTTTCTTATGTTGTTGGAGGAACTTTTAGATATTTATAACTTGCTCATACGAAGTAGGATTCGAGTATCATGTTTTTCTTTATGAAAAACTTAGAGAGATTCTTCTATCAATCCAACTGGTCGTGACATACAAACATCTCATTTGTGTAACGACTGACGAGGCTAGTTTGGGAGAGAAACCCTTGACGATATTTTTGGGTACTTCTAGGAATCGATTTTATATTATGTGAGTTGCATTGGAATTGTAATGGTGAAAATAATACACTTGACCAGTTCCAACGATGAAAAATTCACTTTGACAAAAGCCAAAAAATTGCGCTCAAAGGCATTTTTTAATCAAATTTCAAGTCTCTTTTTCACTGTTGCTTCACCAAAATTCAATTTTGTAAGTTCACATGTCACCTATGATGTATAAAATCTTAATTGATCCATTGATTTCTAGGAGATGTGTCAATAACACGGAATTATAAACCCACGAAAACAACCAATTGACATTTGGGACGCTCAATATGGTTTCGAGGCTGGGAGGATTGAATTTCTTCCGATGTGCATTTTAGAGAAAACACAAGACCAATATGTGTTGTGGTTAACCCATATGATGTTAGAGGACACTTTCATAATCAATATTTAGTCATAAAATCAAGAAGCGAAACATAAACAAGATGGTATGATGTGTGCGACGAAAGTTACTAGTGACACAACAAACTTAATTACGATTGCAATATGAAGCATTTTAGGTGTAGTAGATAATAAGTGACCATCTATATAATTAGGTGTGGAAATATTAGTCAATTTAAATTATAGGAGATAATAGTAATAATAGAAATAATGAATTTTATGGATTGAGCGGCGATTTGACAGGCTCTAACGGAAGAATCTAGGCTTTGGTTCTAGGGTTACAGATTTTGGCAGCGAGAAGAATAGTAACTGGAGGGGGAGGGAGTGGGACTCCCTCCTACAAGAAAGTTGTGGTGGATAGAGGGAAAATCCCATGTGGTGTAGGGTTTAAGGACCCACTAACATGGACCTTGGGATAGGGGCCAAAGAAACATAATGAGGACAACTAGGGAAAAAAATAACAAGTGGGAGAGGAGACCAAGGAAGCCCTAAGCAATACCATAGAGTCGACAAACCCAAGTGGGGGAGGAGGGAACAACCCATGCAAACCAAAAACAACGATAATCCCAAAGGTGATTCTATATGATCCCTAAAGCCAACTCTTCAGATACTAGATGTGTTATATTCTTTTCAC
Organism: Picea glauca; assembly: GCA_000966675.3. Classification (NCBI taxonomy): domain Eukaryota; kingdom Viridiplantae; phylum Streptophyta; class Pinopsida; order Pinales; family Pinaceae; genus Picea; species Picea glauca. The sequence goes on from JZKD02S2407833.1 coordinate 219,901, forward strand.
AAGTAGTAGTGTTTGAGCGTCTGTGCCGGGCATGCAGGGGGTTTCGGGGGCAGTGCCCCCGAATTTTTTTTTCGCACCGGGACCACATTTTATTTAGATAGTTTTTCGGCACATGGTTTTTTATCGATGTTTTTCTATTTCTGGTTAAGGAATTAGGGTTTTGGACTAATCCAGGTCATTGGGTTAGGGTTTTGGATGTCGCTGGTTCCTATATGTATATTTTATTGTAAACAATGTAACACAATGTATGAATATAATATATGATGGTTTTTCCAGTTTGGGTTTCTAGGTGAAAAATCTCTGTGTAATGTTTGTATTTGCAATTGTATCTTTTCTGTTCTTTTCTGAATATCAGTTTGCAGTAGATATTGTACAAGGTTAGAATTTACAAGATGAAGACGCACACCTTGATCTGCAAGTTTATGGGTTTGTGGCCCACAGAAAAGACCCTGCATAGCTAGATAAAGTATCAATGGAAGTCGAACAGAGAAGTATATCTCCAACTCAGATCTAAAGGATTTTTTACAATAGTCTTCATGAATTTAGAAGACAAAGATAAGGAGTTTGAGGGGGGACCTTTTTTCCATGTATCAGCGGGATTGTATATGCAACCTTGGAAGGAAAACTTCTCCCCAGAAAAGGATACTTTTGGATGTGTCCCAGTATGGATTAGGCTATACTCCCTCCTGCTAGATTACTGGCTTCCATCCAACTTTGAAGATATAGGAAATAATCTGGGAAAATATGTTAAGGTGTATAATGCAACATTTAAAGGAAAGTATACATCCTATGTGCGAATTTGTATAGAGATGGATGTATCGGGGTCACTACCGAAGGCAATAATTCTGGAGTTTAGGGATGAGGAATGGATCCAAAGCATAGACTATGAACATATATCATTTTGATGTGGAAGGTGTCATGAACACAGACACCTACTAAGAGAATGCTCGCTAAACAAAAAAAATGGAGCAGGAAAACTCAAAAAAACACCAGGATGAGGAAGGTTTTGTTAGGCCAAACTACAAAGGTAGAGGAAATAGAAGACAAGGAAAAACCCCCACAACGAGCAACCCAGAATTGAGGAATAGATTCGAGGGAATGGGAAACCCAAAACAGGGGGGAGAGGAGGAACATAAAAGGCGAGAGGAAAGGGCGAAAAATGAACAGAAACAAAATAAGACTACAAAGAATCAAAACCCTCAATAAAATAACAGGCACAATAAGGGATCAACTGAAGAAGCAGAAAGAGATACAAATACCCCAATGTAGGAGGTAGATGGAGATTCTAAAATGACACCAAGAGAGGTTGGAACATAAGACCCAAACCTAAGAGATATCGTGGAAAGGGAAGGGACAAACCTCCCGAATATACTGGAAAAATGGAAAAATCAAGGAGTCGACAATACACCTATGGGTCAATTGGATCACATCCAATACCTCTTCCTTTTGAGGGAGGAAGAAAAAACCAGAGGAACCAAATGCATGCATAGAGAAATAGGAAACATGGGAATCAAGATAGGATATGGTTAGTGACAACACTCACCAAAGAAGGAAACATGGAAGAACGGGAGAAAATCAAACAACATATCCCTATAGTAATTAGGAGCGGTTCTGATAAACTCAGGTAAGATAAAAAATATTTTTCCTAACTCCCCCCAACATGTTTATAACCAAGGTTATAACTTGGAATATAAGGGGCCTGAAAAACCTTAGAAAATGAAGAAACCTAAAAAATAGGCTGAAGATGGAACAACCAAATATTTGCTTCATTTAAGAGACCAAATGCAATACAGACAAAATGGAAATAATACGTAAGAAGTATTGGAATAGGTACAAGTTTTTGACTATATATAGTCAAAACACTACGAGAGGCATTCTCACCCTGTGGAATCCATAAACGGTGAATCTACTCTCAGCAGAAGCCACAAGGAACTCTTTATCTATAATGATGCAAGTCATAGGGAATACAGAGGAGGTCATATGCACCAATGTATATGGAACCCAGATATTGGAAGATAAAAGAATAATTCTCTTAGATTTAGAAAACCTAAGGGAGACTTCAACAAGATAGCCACCCTAGATGAGAAAAAAGGGGGCAATAGAATATTGGATAGAGATGTTGAGGAGTTCATAGTTTTCATTGAAATAATGGAACTTGTGGACATTAGGACTAGTAATGGACAGTTTACCTGGAAAAATAAAAGAAATCTAGACCATCAGGTGGCTATGAGGCTAGAGATGTTTCTAGTCTCAGAATCAATAATCTTGCAAGTTTTAGTTTTGGAAGGAAGCATCCTCCCCAGGGGGGGCTCAAACCACTAGTCGGTTTGTCTGGAGGAAAAATTTCAGGCAACACCAAAGAACAAGACTTTCATGTTTGAGAGGTTCTAGATTGACCACCCAAACTTTAAGGAGAACATCAAATCTTGGTGGTAAGAGGAAATCCAGGAAAAAGGGACAAAAAAGTTTTGACTTGGGAAAAAACTCAAGAACATAAAGGATAACCTCAAGAAGTGGAACAAAGAAGTTTTCAGGAACATATACCAGGCTAAAAAATTGATAGATGAAAGAATGGGAAGGCTTTAGGAGTAGTGCATTCAAGAATTCTACACTGAGGAGAGGAAAAAAGAGGAGAACCAATTACTCTAGGACTCAGAAGTCAGATGCAAACAAGAAGAGACCCTGTGGAGACAAAAGTCCAGAGTTCAATGGCTTAAGGAAGGGGAGAGAATTAATAAGTTCTTCCAAAGATCGACTATAACGAGAATATCTTATAACAAAATTTTGACGATCCGGGACCAGGATGGGATAGAGAGAGAATCCCACCAAGACATTGAAAACACTCTGGTCAAACATTTCTAGGAGATAGCCAAAGAACCCAACCTGGACTAGACTGAAGAAATCCAAGGGATTGTAGAGCATATCCCTAAGTTGGTGAGTGAGGAGCACAATTTCAACCTATGCAAACCCATATCAAAGGAATAAGTCAACCAAGTGATCCAGGAGATGCCAAATGGAAAGGCCCCAGGCCCAAATGGATTCACAGTGGCATTTTTTAAAGCTTGTTGGGATGTAGTTAAGTATGATATTTATGGTATAGTTGAGGACTCTAGACGCTTAGCCTCAATCCTGAAAGCCTTGAACGCCACGATGATCACCCTAATCCCAAAAGAAAATGAAGCTAGAACCCTTGATCGCTATAGACCGATAGCCCTGTGCAATGTGGTGTGTAAGATAATTTCAAAAGTAATAGATAATAGACTGAAACTCCTACTCCCCACTCTAATCTAAAATGAAAAACAGAGATTTGTGGACGGGAGGAAGATACTAGATAACATCATACAAGCCCATGAAATAATACACACCCTGAAAAGTAAAAAGAAAGCGAGAATGATAATATAGTTGTATTTGGCCAAAGCGTATGACAAAATAAGATGGCACTATATGGCGAAAATGATGGAAGCCTTTGGGTTTCACTAGCACTGGATTAAATGGGTAATCAACTTAGTGTCTACAACTAGTTTCTCGCTACTAGTAAATGGAGCACCAACCAACCATTCTACCCCTCTAGGGGTATAATAAAAGGGGAACCTTTGTCCCCTTTCCTATTTATTTTAATGATGGAAGGGCTAAGCAGAAGCATAAATACTGCAATGACCAAAGGTGAAATCAAAGTCCTAAAACCGTATGAAGACTTCCCAACCTCAACACACCAACAATTTTTGGACGATACCATGCTCCACAGAATTCTCATGGTCAAGGAAGAAATGGCATACAATTGTTTTTTAGTAGAGTTTGGAGAAGCCTCTAGGGATGAAATAAACCACTCTAAATATTTGATCTACTTTTTCAATACAAATCTTGCAGTGCAAAGGAATCTGGCCATTATTTTGGGGTTTGAGAGGAAAACACTCCCAACGAAGTGCCCCTGACAGACAAGGCTTGTAGGAATACAAAGTGGGAATGGATCATCAACAAGCTTTAAGAGAGGGTTAAAAATTGGACATACAGAACTCTCAACTTAGTAGGTCGGTTAATGCTAACAAAAGCAATCTTACAAGCAATCCCAACCTATCTTATGTCAGTTTTTCCAACCCCAAGAGGCATCTTACAAAAAATCAGAGCAATCCAGAGAAAATTCCTTTGGAGAGGAGATGAGGATAAAAAGAAATTGGATCTGGTGGCTTGGGACAAATTGTGCAGACCAAAGAACAAAGGGGGCCTCAAGCTACAAGACCCTCAAGTAACGAACGATGTCTACGGGGAAAAACTGTGGTGGAAATGGGTAAAAGACGGATCAATGCCATGGGATAAGTTGTTGAAATAAAAATACGTCCCATGTGTCAACTCCCAGTAGATGATTAGGTTCACGGGCATAGGGGAAGGCTCATCCATCTCGAATCTAGCCTGGAGAAATAAAAAATGGATACAGGCTCACATTTTTTGGGAAATTAGGAATGGGAGAATAGCGAGATTTTTGGAATATGCTTGGCAACATGAACCCAAAATAGGAAACCAGAACAAAGAGGATATTAAGCAAGAGATGATTGGGAAAGGGAAAATGAAAGTATATCAGTAATGGAAACAAAGGGAGGAGAATGCCATATGGAGAATTTGGGACAACATACAACCCCAAAACAGAGCTTAGGAAGCCACGATGGTAAAAGAGATTGAGAATGAATTGGGGAAGAGGAAAATTTGGTTCTCGGATGAAGAGGATCAATTAATACAGGGAAGGAAAAATGGAGGGGAATTCAATCTAAAATAATCCCGACACTATATAGCAGGACAAGACTAAGAAAATCGAGAACCCCACAAGGAGAGGCTCTGGAATTACCCTCAATGGACCAAGATTAAAATGTTTAAATGGTTGATTCTACATAAGAATATCCTCACCTAGGAGAACCTAACAAAAAGAGGATTCAATGGACCCTCAATATGTCATCTGTGTGAAATCCAGAAAGAAAGGACTAATCACCTCCTAGATGAGTGTAACTATACAACCGAGATTTGGGATTGGGTGGCTATAATTTACCGTCAATCAAATAAGGTTAGGGGTGATATTATATCCACAATAAATAAATGGAAGGAGAGGTTTCACGATAACAAGGTGGTTAACCTGTGCTGGGGGATAACGTCGGGGATAGTAATATGGGCGATTTGGAAAGAATGAAACAAGAGAATTTTCAGGGATGAAAGCCAGCAAATCGCCAGGATAAACGATAATATTATAACCCAAATAAAAGAGATAGTGTAGATATTTAATCTTAATAGTTCCAAAAACCCAACATGAGGCCAAGATCTATGAATTCTAGAAATGTTTCAATTAAAGGAATGGAGCCTTAACACACACGAGCCTCGTGCTCCATAGATAAAGGTAGGAGTCAATACCTGGGTTTCTCCTCCGACAAGTTTCATCAAGATGATTTTCGACGGGGCATCGAAGGGAAATCCTGGATTAGTAGGAGCTAGCAATGGAGGGATCGTCATACGACTGTTTGTTGGGAGCATAGGAAACTCTACAAACAATGCGGTGGAATTTGGATATCTGGAACTAGGCCTTGAAATTATACGTTGAGAGGGAATGGAAAATGTCATAGTGGAAGGAGATTCATCACTGGTCATCAACACAACGAAAAAATTTCAGTATAGAACCAAGGTTGGAAAGGTGTTAAGGCATTGGCGTCTAGCGCACTCCCTTCAAAGAATCAGGAAGAACCTCCAAACCTTGAACATGATAGATTTTAGATGGATACGCAGGTCGGCTAATGCGATGGCTGACATGATATCCAACGAAGGAGTGAACAACGAGGGATATGTGTTGGACGAGGTATGGTCCAGAATCCCAAGGGGTCAACTCAGATCAGACTAAATCCTCTTGGTGGAACGAGATCATGGTGGCAGCTTTAAGGACGATGGTCACATCAAAGATAACGTGGGGCTCTTCGACCCAACATGGGACCCAAGAGGCATATGATGTTCATAACACCTAGACCCCAACTATCATGTGGGGAAAATATAGGAATAAAGTGGGCAGACTGATGGAAGTGCAGACCAGCAGAAAGGATAGAGAATATAGTGCGAGAGAGAGTTCAAGTAGCAGGTCGGACATTCATGACGAGATAGGGGGTTTTGAGATGGTGGTAATCAAGGGAGGGTCACCAACCCCTAGGAAAATTACGGGGCCCAGATTATCTGGATACAGAGATAATAGGGATAGAAGCAAGGGTCGGGGAAGCTATCATAGAATAATGGCCCGATATGCCTTACCCGATAATAAGAAGGGTCAAAATCACTACCTTTGGATAGAATTAGTAGGAGGTACATGGAATCAGAAGAGAGACTGTTATAAGAAGAAGAACCGCAGACATGGCTACATCCAGAAGGGTTTAGCTAATAGTGAAAGTTATAGTCCCAAGCTCAGGTCGGTTAAGGGGAGACGCAGAGTGAGGCACCAAGAGAAAGGTTATAGTAGAGATTTATGTAGGAGTAGTGGCATGGTGAGTATGAAACATGCTTTGAGGAAGAGAAGTCCCCAAGGGAAGGAGATCCCAGAAATCTTGAGGCGATTGATGAGAATCGAGCAGGTTGTGCGAGATGCAGCGAACACGTTCCAGACGACTGTCTATCAAAAAGGGACGGAAGTAGTGAATAAGTGGGAGGAGGAGATTAAGGAGGAGTGGGGGGAGATTGCCCAGGAAGTTGATTGGATAAAATATTTGGGGGCCACCCACCCTAGGAAGACCCTCTATTACAGAACGGTGGAGATGATGTGGACCACCAAAATGTTGATAGGAAAGGTAAATATTGTTCGGGAGGAGGTGCACAAGGATGACCACTGTAAGATAAAACCCATGCTAGAATAAATTCATTGTCAAATTAGCGGGTTAGAAACCATTGTCAAGATTTTAGTGGAAGTAGAGAAGAACTAGCAAAGTGAACAAGAGAGGCTCGCAGCGCAATTCCATCTATTCCTAATAAACGTACATCATATGGACATAACACCTGCAGATGGCCAAGGAGGACCGGATCAGATCCGAAGGACCAAGACAGTCTCCCCAAAGGAGGACAACAAAGGCCAAGATGGTGGGGTGACAAACCCCTCCGAGGTGATCTATCACTTTTTTGTTTTCTTTCTGTGTTTCCTTTTATTTCTATTAGTAGTTATGCTAGGTTGTAGTTAGGTGCATAGTAGGTAGTTCTAGTCTTTGGTGTTCTCATCCAAAGGTCAGGAAAATATGTCCAGGACTTAGTTGATTGGATAGTTATCTCTCTCTATATTTTTTGTGGATAAGTATCTCAAACTTTAAATGGGAGGACTGGTCTGGTTTCTAGTTTTGGTAGACCAATAACCTCTAGGAATGTGATCAAGGATAAACACTAAGGTGCGTACCTGGCTTGGTTTCCTTTTGGCAGAACCATGATCACTATTTTGCATTATATTTTCTACAGAAATATATTTTTCTACTCTGATTTATAAAAAAAAATGTAAATGTTAGGAGAGTGACTGATAGGCGCATCAAGAAGGATCTGAGCTAGAGGAGGGTAAGATAGGCCTCAAGACGAAGATGGTCCTTGCTAACCAGGTTAGTGTTTGAAAGAGGAATAATATTATCGTCGATGCATTAAATGATAGTGAGGGGTCGACATCATTTTGTTGTTGCATCATGTTATCACTGTAACAAATTTTTGGACTCCAAGTCTCGGGACTTAGTAGGAGGCTAAATAATCATAGAAGAGAGATATATTAGCAGGTGGGATCACATCTAGCATACAAGGATAAATCTAGTAGAAGGTGAAGCTGATGGGACCCAGCAGGTTACAGATCGTGGGCGCCACAGATCAACGACCGTGGAACATATTGGGCCAAGAACTAACGCGAAGGTTAATCCTTTTAAGGAGGACCGATAGGAATACCAAGGTTTCGTCTGAAGGGAATGTGGCGCCACCAAATTCATATCGAGGGGGAAAGCGAGTGAGCACGAAACCATTCAATCACACCCCGATGTCACGTGTTGAAGTATCATTGAATATGTCAAATCCAAGGTTGCATGTGGAACGGGAAAGTTGACGGCTAGTCAAATCACCTCAGGACACTTGTTTGGGTAATTTTTGTTTGTGCAATGTTGGGTGAGCACTGCCAAAAACTGATTCGAAGGCTCATCATTTGAAATCAATGGCCAAACGTGATAATTTGTTATCTATGCAAGGAATTTCGTCAAAAGCCCATGATTAGCATTCAAGGATGACTGTCATTCAAAACATGGGTGACATTACTCTGTTTTGGACGATTAATGTTTTACTACAGAAGGGGGTAATTCTTGCACGGATTAAGAAGATATAAGATCGTGTTTCTTGGTGAAACAGAAGGCATGGAGAAGACATATCAAACGACCTTTAGTAAACCGAGATATTGAAATAATCTGGAAAAATTATCAATGAAGAAGAACGAAATGCTTGTTGCCCAAATACTGGCAACAAAATTTCACATGAAGCCTACAGATGAACTAGGAGAAGGTAAAGAGGTCAAATTAAATCCTATCATGAAGGATTTAATCATTAATGGGTATGCGTACGGGTCCTACATGAAAGTTGTCAAGGGTAAAATGAGCAAGTGACAGAAGATAGAGGATAAAGTTGAAGTGGCTGAAAGTGTTGGAGAAAACCAGCCTGCTTGGCTTGACACATTAAAAGAAGAGATTGCTAACCTAAAATAGGTTTCAAGCTAAATAAAGTATTTTTCAGAGAATTTTGCGATGACACATACAAGTGGCGTTCAGGGAAGAATCTCGAAGATGTCAGTTTTTTTTTGTAACGTTCCCTAGAAAATAGGAGCTTAGTTGTTGTACATTACTCCTTCCATGGCCACTGTCTATTTTTGGAATTTCGAGGAAAATGATCCGTTTTGAATTCCCTATGTGATGTATCTATATATAATTTCAAAAGGATAAATGAATGGTTGGACTTACCAGAGAGGGGCTTGCCCTCGTAGTAGGAGAAATTTGTAATTTTATGGAGTTGGATTGAATACATATGCAGAAGCTTTGTAGTCTTTATGAAAAGATTCTAATGGTGGTGATATGAGTTTTGTCTCCTTTCATTGTATGTATTTCCTGTGTTCTTTTATTCCATTTACACCGTCTTCTATTTAAATTGGATAGTTAAAAGCTCATAATTCATCTTATGATGCTCTCGACTTAATCAATTTAAATTGTTATAATTTTCTCGCTAACTAATTCAAAATCCATTTCATTAATGCTCTAATGCAGTTACTTGTTTTCCCCTTTCTTCTTACACTCTGCAAATTTCAATTTACAACTCAGATTCATTTACTCATTTAGCCTTTATCCTCTGGAGAGTTCTACTGGACAGTAATTGTTTTCATTCAATTTCAGTATTTTGACTCCATAGCCCTAAGTGTCCCTCCCCTTCATTTCCCACAACATTATAAAACCCCCCCAAAAAAACTAAATCTAGCCACTGATTGCTAAATAAATATCAAGTGACACGAGAGATCCCTCTCTAAGCTGAGCAGGCTAGTACCCAGCTCTAAAGTTGGTTTAAACATTTACCTCTGTCATTTGTCTATCAACCAAATAAAATTTACAGAGTGTTAACATTCTGGCGCCATTGTCAGGGAGTGAAGGTGAAATATTCCCTAGGAGAAATGGAAAAGTTCATATATGAGTACTGACAGTGAAAATTATTCAGACACAGAAAGGTTGTACATCATTCACCTGGCGACTCCATTTTCAAGAATCTAGAATTCAAAATTTTCATGGTGACTCCACTGTCCAAAGACTCAGTAGCCTGAAGATTTTATTGGCGACTTGACTCAAGATTAAAATGCAATTTAGAGACTCCACTGGAAGATGAGATCCCTTGACAGAGGTATGAAAGGAAATCATGGGAGAAAACAAGTAACTAAAGTTGAGTTTTTTCCAAGACATAATATTTCTTGTTATTAATTACCTTTTGTCATTTCCTTAACATGCTGAACAAATTTTTCTTCACCTGCTGCATGCAAATGATGATCATGATAATATTGAAATTGTATATCCTCATCTTAAAATTGTACATATATCCCATCAGTTCATCACTCATTTTGATCAAAATATCCCATCTGAGCCATGTGATAACCATGACCAAGTTGATGAGCCTTATGAAACCAAGTATGATATTTAACCTCCTGTATTTGATCCAACACCCTCCAAGACTCAGAATAGATACAAACCCTTAAAATTACCTCACATCCTTCATGATTTTCCTCCAAAACACTATAAGTACCTACCTATGTTTGATGGGGAACCCGATGCCATCACAGCTGAAAAACGCATCCAAGGGTTTGAGAATTTTATAGATTTGTTAGAGATTGATCATGATGATGTTTGTATGAGGGATTTCTCTCAATCCTTGAGAGGAGACACCAAGGAATGGTTTTAACATTTTCAAATAGGGGCAATTATCTCATGGGAAGAATTGAAGAGTGTTTTTTCGAAGTTATGGGGTAAGAAGAGATCTCTAGACTTACAGCTTACAGAATTCTATGCCCTGTAAAGGAAAAGAAATGAGACCATTTCCACATTCAGTAGAAGATTTTTCGATATCTATTACAATTTTCCCAAACAAATTCAACCCACTGAAGCTGCTTCCATGCTCCATTATGCAACTACTCTTCATCCAAATTTATCTTTCCTCCTGATGGAAAGAATACATAAGTCCTTACAACAAATGTTTAATGATTCTCAGGATATTCAACACAATATCCAAGCATTTGAACATATTCGAAATGAGGGGTTGGATGCTCAAGAACATAAAAGTGAATATGAACAAAAAAAATTTGATTGGAATCTTGAAGTTTTCAATGCCAATGATTTTGCAAAATATTGTATTCCACTTATTGAAAAAGGAGGTACTAATTTAGCTTCTGATCCATCCCATGATGAGCATGGATCTGATTGTTTCATATATTCATTTGTAGACAGTCAAGAAGATGAGTTTGCAAATCAGTCTGTTGAAGAGCAGGTTGATGTTCCAAGTTTTTTCTTGTTAGATGACATTGCATATGTTTTTGATTTGCCTATATATGATGAATATGATGATGATTATGATGTTGAATTCCTAGAACAACCAACTGCATGTTCTCTATTAGAAAATGTTCCTTTTCAGCATGTAATGAGAGAAATCGACCTACATATCACAGTTAGAAAGAAGAAAGTACTGAATCAGTTGAAGGGAATTCTTTACCGTTATGTTTTTCTTCATTTAAATTGTTGAAAGAAAATTCTAAGATCATCATTAAAGCAAAGGAATGTGTGTCGATGCCAAATCACATTGATTCGGTGGAAGAAATTGACATAGAATTGCAACAATCTTCTCATGTGTTTGATGACCCTGCCACTTATTATGCAAAAGGTCTTGTCAATTCCAAATTGCAGCCATTGGTCATAGATGAACCTGAAAATGACTTTGTTCAACAATCCAAAGAAATTGAAAATTGTGCATATGACAACAGTGAATAAAATGAAGAAGGTTTTGAATCAGGTGAAAGAACCTTACCACTATGTTTTTCTTCTTTCAAATGTTGAAGAAAAATGTTTATAATGTTTCAAATCTGAAATCCTCCAGACATGATGTTGAATATTCAGGATACAATGGACTTGAAAATGAAAACCATCTCGCATTATGTTTTTCTTCCTTGGAATTGTTGAAAGAAAACCATGAGACAACAAAGGAAGCATGAAAGTCTGACTGCAATGGAACTGCTTTACATGAGAAAATTGTTGTCAGTGAGGAAGATAAACAACCTTCATATGCATTTAGCGATCATGTGGATGATTACATGGAAGGTTATTTAGTTCTTATTTACAACCTGTGCTTAACTACCAGATTGAAAATGAAGATGAAACTGATCAAGAAATTGTTGTTAATTGTCGTTTTCCTTCTCCTTCTCCTGATGAAGATATTCAACAAGATTTCCATCAAGACAAAGTGTTTCAAAGTTGTCTTTCTTCCCCTATGAATGATGTGGTTGTTAAAATTCTAAGTGGCCTAAACATGGAAGAGGATTTTGAAGCTACCTCTATGGGGACTACAAGCACTGAACAAACAACTGACATAGAGTTTCAGAAAGGAAACAACACAGTGTATGCCACTTTCCAATTAGAAATAAAGAAAGATAATGAAAAGGCAGTTGTTTTATTTGATTCCTTTGAAAATCATGGTTTTGAAAATGCATCCATTGGAACTCTAGATTGTGAAATAGTGCATGTTGTTAGATTTTCTCATTTGCAAGGAGATTATGAACAAGAACTTATTTCCATTCATTCATTTGAAATTCAAAATGACAGTCCTTAAACAAATTTCCAGAAGGTTAATGAAACCAAATCAGAATTGTTTGATGAACAAGAGGATATCCTTGATGCACATAATATGCTGTCATATTTGAAGATGTTCAAGAATGTATGAATATTTTTGTTGATATGCATGGAATAATAGACAAAACTGTTTCTTCCATTTCATTTGAAAATGTTATCAGAACAAAATAAATAGAGGAAGAACAACAAACACTTATGAAAGAGGCTTGTCTTTCTATTTTTGTTCATCTAGAAGAAATGATTTTTCATGGTTTTCATGACCCTATGGCGTGTTACATGGAAAATCATAACAATCAAAATTTAAGGCATAGGATGAAGTGTAAGCTCATAGATGAAGATAATGGAAAATCAACGTCAATATTAGATATGAACTATTTTACACCATAGGTGCCTTTTCAACCAGTGTTGTCTTGTGATTCAGGAGGTTGTTACTTCCAACAGTCTCAGCAGATTTATCGGCCTCTTGATGGAAATCGACAGGATAAATCACATGAAATCCAGAATGCAGTGGAAGTAGTGAAACATGGTTTTTTTCTTATGCATGTGTTAAAATATCCATTTGCAATTTTGCCAGAAAAAATAAACAGTCCCAATGTTTTTGAAATACTAATACTCAAATTCATATATACCTTCTCAAATGGGTTATCAGTGAATAGGCTTAGGAGAAAGCACGTGAAAAGAAAACAAGTGGTGGGTAAAATGTTGGCATGGATGCATTAACATTTTGATTTCACTTGACTGACAGTACATTCAAATAGTTAGGGTAGGTAGGCGCAAATAAGCTTGTGGATCATGCATATTCTAGTTTAGGTCTCCAAATAAAGTATTTAGTCATATGATTAACAGTACGTCCAGCCTCCAAGTGAGAGCAGTATGCAGACTTTGGTATTCAATGGACATTGGTGACAGATCAAGGTACAACACACACTTTTTGTGAGAGAAGCTCCAATGGATAAGGCACAACGTTTGTTGTTCTTTGCTACCTCTTAGGGAGGATAACATCCCTAGTTGGAGCCCATGTTATCACTGTAGAAAATTTTTGGAATCCAAGTCTCGAGACTTAGCAAGAGGCAAAATCAACATATAAGAGCGATATATTAGCAAGCGGGACCACATCTAGCATACAAGGCTAAATCTAGTAGAAGGTGAAGCTAATGGGACCTAGCGTGTCACGGATTGTGGGCACCACAGGTCGACGGTCATGCAACATATCAGGTTGAGAACTAATGTGAAGTTTAATCCTTCTAAGGCGGTCTGATAGGAATACCACGATTTTGTCTTAAGGGCACGTGGCGCCACCATATCCATATTGAAGGAAAAAGCGGGTGAGCGCGAAACCACTCAATAAAACCCTGATGCCACATGTCGAAGTATCATTGAATATGTCAAATCCAAGGTCGCATGTGGAAAGGGAAAGTTGACGGGTAGTCATATCACCTCAGGACACTTGTTTGGGTACTTTTTGTCTGTGCGATGTTGGGTGAGCACCGCCAAAAAACTGATTCGAAGGCTCGTCATTCGAAATCAATGACCGAACGTGATAAGACGTTATCTATGCAAGGAATTTCTTCAAAATCCCATGATTGACACTCAAGGACGACTATCATTCAAAACATGGATGGCATTACTCTGTTTTGGGTGATTAATGTTTTACTACAGAACGGGGTAACCTTAAAACAAATCATTCATCTAATTCATGTACAGATTAAGAAGAGATAAGATTTTGTTTCCTGGTGAAATAGAATACATGGAGAGGAAAGATCCAATGACCTTCATCGAACCAGGATATTCAAATAATCTGGAAAAATTATCAATGAAGAAGAAAGAAAATCTTGCTTCCCGAATACTGGCAACAAAATTTCACACGAAGCCTACAGATGAACTAGGAGCATGTGAAGAGGTCAGATTAAATCCTATCATGAAGAATTTAATCATTAATGGGTATGCGGATGGGTCCTACATGCAAGCTGGCAAGGGTAAAAGGAGCAAGTGATGGAAGACAGAGGATAAAGTTGAAGTGGCTGAAAGTGTTAGAGAAAACCAGCCTGCTTGGCTTGACACCTTAAAATAAGAGATTTCTAACCTGAAATAGGTTTCAATGTAAATTAAGTATTTTTCAGAGAATTTTTCGATGACAGAGACAAGTGGCGTTCAAGGAAGAATCTCGAAGATGTCATTTTTTTTTTACGTTCCCTAGAAAATAGGAGCTCAGTTGTTGTATGCTACTCCTTCCATGCCGACTGTCTATTTTTGGAATTTCAGGTAAAATTATCCATTTTGAATTCCCTATGTGATGTATCTATATATACTATCAAAATGATAAATTAATGGTTGGACCTACCGGAGAGGGGCCTACCCTCGTAGCACGAGAAGTTTGTAATTTTATGGAGTTGGATTGAATACATATGCTGAAGCTTTGAAGTCTTTGTGAAAATATTATAATGGTGGTTATATGAGTTTTGCTCCTTTCATTGTATGTATTTCCTCTGTTATTTTATTCCATTTAGGCTTTCTTCTGTTTAAATTGGATAGTTAAAATATTAGAATTCATCTTATAATTCTCTCGGCTTAATCAATTTAAACTGTTATGTTTTTCTCCCTAACTAATTCATAATTCATTTCATTAATGCTCTGATGCAGTTACTTGTTTTCCCCTTTCCTCTTACACTCTACAAATTTCAATTTACAACTCAGATTCATTGCCTCATTTAGCCTTTATCCTATGGAGATTTCTATTGGCCAATCATTGTTTTCATTCAATTTTAGTATTTTGACTCCATGGCCCTAAGTGTCCCTCCCCTTCCTCGCCCACAACTTTATAAAAACCCACAAAAAAAACTAAATCTGGCCATTGATTTCTAAAGAAATATCAAGTGACACGAGAGAGCCCTCTCTGAGATGAGTAGGCTAGTACCCAGCTTTAAAGTTGGTTGAAACAATTACCTCTGTCATTTGTCTATCAGCTGGAAAAAATTTATAGAGTGCTAACACATCGAGGACGAGAGAGGGAAACTCATCAACAAGTAGTGCATCAACAAGGGAGAGATGAAATTCATCGATATGTAATGTATCAAAGTCAAAGGGAGGAGAGTTTTTTATATGCAATGCATCAACGAAAATGGAAGGAGGTTAGCCAATCAAAGGCATGTGCGCAACTAAGATAATCGTGTGAACATTACCAATCTGTCGACGTTGATCACGTGAACTTCTTCGGTGATAAAGATGTAAATCAGTTGAGTTTAGCGGATGCGCATAGACGCATCAACCAAGTCCAAAGGAATGTGGTCTATGTGCTAGCAAAGAAATCCTTGGCGTGCCAATGTGTAGGTGGAAGAATGGATGCATTTTCCAATATGTTATGTATCGTTGCAGGAAGAGGGAACTAAGTGTGAATCGATGGGTCGAAGGGATCTAAAGAGAAACTGAAAATGGTAAAGTGGGAAGATCAGGAGAATAACTTAGGCTTAGCCATTCACATGGGAGAGAGAGAGAGTGAGTGAGTGCAAGGGTTCCAGTGGGAAGTTTATAAGGGGGGTCAGATTTCTTATCTTAGAGCGACGATCTTAGAAGAAAATTGGGAGGCTTTTGTGTGCATGCAACATGACGATAGGGAGGGAATGAATGTGTTAGATCTCCAATTCCTCTAGTGAAATATCAGTCCCCGACCAAAATATTACTTCATTGCATGCTTGCATGTACACTACTTCATTCTCCATATAAGAACACAAAAACACACTTTACTTTCATGATTGGCAGAGTAATTTTAATTTGTAAGATTTAGATATATTTGAGGTTTTAGTGACATAACCTATCATGATGTTTTGAAATATTTTGAGGGTACAAAAAATACATTTATTCCATGAGGTTAACCATATTTTATGATGTCCCCAGATGGGCTGACATGTAGGCCAACATTGCCACTTGGCTTAGCACTGAACCATGGCTTAAATGTTGTAATCCACTCCCCATCTCTTCAGTATTAACGATGGGAGCAGGCCATTACAAAAAACCTACGGATGAGAGACTTCTCCATTGCGCGAAAGAGCCGGCACTGCAAACATTAAATATGGTCGAGTTAAACAGGAGCCAGGTGCAGCTGTCCCACAAAAATATGAAAGCAAGGAGGTCTGGACACAGCTGGTTCATTCTTCCTCTGAACCTCCCTACCGACTGTAAGCTCTGGTGTGTTTGTATCTGTATCCCGACGAATCCGGGGGTGTCTTCTATTCACTCCTCCTCCACAATTCCAAGGGAGCGAGGAAAGCCTCGCCGTGGTTCGGCTTGGCACACCCACGCTGCTCATCGACAAAGAAGGCAACATATGGATCGAGCACTCTCGCTGGCAAATTATATCCTTCGGCAAAGAGTGAGAGTCACCCGTATTGCACTCCATGCCACCGAAATTGAGTCTGCAATGCAGAATAGAGCTCAAACCCCACCTTCTTTGGACAATTGGCAACCCACAGACACTAAGAGAGTAGAAATTCCTGTAATTGAGCCTGAAACACAAGCTGGAAGCAACTTGAGGGAAAATCTCGAAGAAGATCTCCCAACCAAAGAAGATGACATCGCGAATGCCCTGAAGCCTCAAGCAACAGACACGAAAAGGGGGAGGCTCTGTGAGGACTTCCCAACTTGCTTTGTCGAGGAGGTGCCATATGAGGATGAGGTCTTGAAAAGGACCTATGCGGTAATGGTGCACCACACAAACATCGCCACCATGGACAAGAATGAGGCCAAAGCCGAAGCAGAGAAAGGAACCTCAGGTGAGGCAGCAACAAACAAAATACATGCTCCACTCCTTCGTGCAACACACATGGATCTAGTGTTCGAACTTCGAGGCCAAATGGCAGACCAAGAGCACATATCCCTACTCATGGGATAACGCTTGGAACTACTCTAGACGCTTACTCCAATGCTCCAGCAAAACGAAAATGCCCAACATGCGCATAGCCATTTGTCATTCAGGCCAAAGTCGTGTGTCAGGAGGACGAGGGCGACACGTCACCGCGTATTTGAGCTTGTCTTTTTTAGTCTGGTTTTCAATCTTGTTGTTCAGAGCTAAGACGATCTATTGCCATCTGTCCTGGTTTCCTTCGGGTAGGATAGATGGCGAAACTGTTTTTGACTTATCTTCCTAGACATGCTACACGTGCCCCAAACCATGTTGGTTTCCGGTAAAATGGCAGCACATTTGGTGGCAACAGTAAAGATATATCTCTCTGTATTTTTGTCAACTTAATATAGCAGGTAACACCCCTTTTTTACTTAAAAAAAAAAAAAACATATTTTATGATGACTATTAAAAAAAACTTGTTGTATTTGATGGGAAAAGGATTCCTCAGCTTCATCACACTTGAATTTATATTGTTCTAAATATCATATGGACATGGAAACCTCTTATTTATAGGATTCCAAGTCTACTTCTAGAACCATTTAGGTTATTATTAGCTATACAAAAATCTTCATTAATGAATAAATATTTCTTTAGGTATACCTACACTTATCTTTCTCTGTGTTTTTTATTTGTTCTCACAGGATGTGTTTCTTAGTATATGACCACTTTTCAGTTTTCTTTTGTTTGTCTATTTTATGTCTATGTGCATGATGTATTTATTGAATTTCATCAATCATCCCATACTATTAAGAACCTGAATAGATATACAAATATAATCACCACAAATATTGAATATGCAATAGATCCACAAGCAAGATAGAAGAAACCATAATTTATTATTATCAAACCATTGAGGTAGGGAAACACCATACAATGGATCTTATTGTGGAAGGTATCCTCTCATGTTCACTTGCCTCTTCGATGGGGCTTCCTCCTATTGAGCTACCACTCCAAATACAATATTTTTCTTCATATCCCATTACATTGCTTGAACCCCTTTATATAGTGCTACCATCACCTAAAAACATTCTAGAGGAGGAATATTTTAGAAGTAGAACCTTCTAAGAAATCCTCTTACATTTATTATATTCAATTACCCATTTATTATATCTAACTACCATAGTGGGCCATATTTAATAATATAGTGGACCTAGTCCACCTTATATTGAATAGCCTCCACTATTATCACTATGGGCCCTCTAGGCCCCCACTAGTACCTCTCTAGCTACCTAAAATTCCATCCCCCTTATGAAAGCGTTGTCCCCAATGTTTTATGTACAACCATATACCAGGGTCTCATGGATAATTGTGGACCATAATGTTGAAGAAGACTAGAGAACCAAGGCCCCATGTAGAAAGGAAATACACCATGTTGAAGTAGTCCAACCACCATTGTAAGTCTGGGTCCTATGTCCAAGTGCTCATGTGAACTCCCCGTGGAAGATTTTGGAACCCAATAACCAACTCAAAATGATGCTCCAAAGAGTGACACATGTCATGTGGATCCAAATAAGAAGATCCATCCACATAGTGGAAAAGGGTTGTAGTAGAATCTGGAAGGAATAATACCATTGTAGAATATGAAGGATGGACACTGGTAATAATCATTGACTCTCGATTTGTCACATTGATTCTCTTTATAGAAGGTGGATTAGAGTCATCAAATAAAATATGAAAGTGGTTGTCATCCCAGAAATGACAATTATCCATATACCAATCATCACAATCGGCCTCAAAATCATACCAAGCATATATTTCTTGATTATATTCATCCCTGATGTCTTCCATAAGAAATATCTCATGCATTATATCCAATGAATCTTGAATACTACGAAAACTATCATTAAGGCCATGTGCAAGGTCATGCAATCTAGCATCCAATGTGTCATACAATTGAGATTTGAATGCTTCAAAAATTTCTTTGAGGGTTTGAGAGGAAATAGCCATCTGAGCACCCTATGAACTCTTCGGTCTCACACCCATCACGAAAAAACCAAAAAAATAGAACAGGAAGCTATGACAAAAAACCGCGGCTTTTTCTAGAAAAACCCTAAAAAATTGTTGAATTTAATATGCTCATAACTTCACTTCCTGGACTCCGTTTCGGCTGATTTTTTTTTTAAAATTGGGTGAAATTGTGGAAGGAACTCAGATCGATAATTTATTTGGTCAAATTCGGCCTCCAACTTCTGCAGAAATTAAAAAAAAAATGTGCCACCGTCCACGGAAAAAACCTCGAAAATTGTAGATTTTAAAACTTCAATATCTTGACTTCCCGAACTCTGTTTTAGACGATTTTTTTTTTTTTTAACTTGGGTTTTTTTATGAGAGGAACTCAAATCTATAACATTTTTCTGCAATGTTTTCACAGAAATATACTGAAAATTTCTAGAATTTCACGGCCCTCTTTTTCTTTCTCGGAAAAAACAAATGTACAAAAATAAAAAATATTTCCCCACAATGTCTGCCAAGGAAATTTATCTGATACCACTTGTTAAGAACCTGAATAGATATACAAATATAATCACCACAAATATTGAATACATAATAGATCCACAAAGCAAGATAGAAGAAACCACACTATATTATTACCAAACCCTTGAGGTAGGGAAACACCATACAATGGATCCTATTATGGAAGGGATCCTCTCATGTTTACTTGCCTCTTCGAGGGGGCATCCTCCTATGGAGCTATAACTCACAATATAATAATTCTCTTCATATCTTATTACATTGTTTGAACCCCTTTATATAGTGCTACCATCA
This sequence comes from Picea glauca, assembly GCA_000966675.3. Classification (NCBI taxonomy): domain Eukaryota; kingdom Viridiplantae; phylum Streptophyta; class Pinopsida; order Pinales; family Pinaceae; genus Picea; species Picea glauca. Next base: position 239,941 of record JZKD02S2407833.1, read on the forward strand.
CCTAAGAACATTCTAGAGGAGGAATCTTCTAGAAGTAGAACCTTCTAAGAAATCCTGTTACATTTATTATATCTAACTACCATAGTGGGCCTTATTTAATAATATAGTGGACCTAGTCCACCTTACATTGAATGACCTCCACTATTATCACTATGGGCCCTCTACCCCCCACTACCTCTCTAGCTACCTTACACATACTTACAGTCTTCTAAGTTGATGATTAATTCCATAAATTTAATTATTTCAAAATTTATTTGGAGTTACTTATTTATCTAGTATTTATTTTCCATTAACTTTGTAATTGTATTGGAATTATTTATTTCAATCACTATTTTACTTTAGATTGAATTTATGTTTTTGAAATATAACATATTATGTTATTGTTGGATCATTTATTAATTTATTTATATTGGTTGTTCTAAAATCAATTTTCATGATGATTATAAAATGATGTTTAACATTTAAAGATGAAATAAGAGGTTTAAACATTTTATCTTTAGAAATATATTAAAAAAAAAAAAAAGTTTGATCCCATATTAAACTTTGAAATGTGTTACAAATGATTATAAAATGATGTTTAACATTTAAAGATGAAATAAGAGGTTTAAACATTTTATCTTTAGAAATATATTAAAAAAAAAAAGTTTGATCCCATATTAAACTTTGAAATGTGTTACAAATGAGATCAGGACATAGCAATTCAAGAAGGGGATAATGTCATATACCCATTTTCCTATTCCATGTATATATATAATTGAATTCTTTCTATAAATAGATATTATTATGTTGAAAATCATTTTATCAATTAAATACACGCTTTTATAAGTAGGGAGAAAAATCTTTATAGTTAATGTTATATTTGATATTTTTATCTACTTTAATTAATTCATTAGAACAACAACAAAATATTAAATATTTCTATATATAAATTAAAA
>JZKD02S2407833.1:255877-294373 GCA_000966675.3 Picea glauca
GGGGGGGGGGGGGCACATGAATTGTGTATCCTGTAGCTTCTTTGACCTACATATGAATTAGAAAGATAATGAGGCTCCAAAACCAACAATCTCCCACTTGGAGACTGATCACAACAACTATACTTTTGTTATACCTGTTGGACTATGACCACCTTGGACCTAGAAAAATTCTCATCTTCACCTTCATTTTTGAATACCAACTGAAACTGAGCAGGAACTCAGTTTCTCCTCAATTACTCCCTTTTCTAACATGTCTAGGGGATTTTGGCTAGTATGTAACTTTTACAACTTCAAATGTCCATCTTCCAAGAAGGATTGTATGAAATGGTACATGATATGTATATTCTTAGTCTTCTAAAGGAAGACTTCTTTATTTGCAAGATGAATTATACTCTCATTGTCATAGTACAGCCTACTATTATCCTTCTTCTTTCCCAATTCCTCCATAAACCTCTGTAACCAAATCATCTCTTTACTAGCCTCTATAGCATGAACATACTCTACTTATGTTGTTGAAAGTGCAACAACCTTTTGCAACTTCAAAATCCAACTTATTGTTTTTGCACCTACAGTAAAAACATACCCTATGGTGCTCCTCCTTCTATCTTTATCACCTGCCATATCTGAATCAAGATATCCTTGTAGAACAATTTTTGAACCTCCAAAAAATAATGCATGAGTAGCAGTACTTATCAAATACCTAAGAATCCACTTTACTTCCTTCCAATGTTCTTTATATGGATTGTTCATATACCTTCTCACAACTCCCACTGCATGTGCAATATCTTCTCTTGTGAAAACCATCGCATACATCAAATTTTCAACTGTTAATGAATAAGGGACCCTATACATGTACTCTATCTCCTCTTGTGTCTTGGGACACATTTCCTTAGTTAATTTGAAATGGATGGACAAAGGAGTACTAATTGGTTTTGCATTCTTCATTCTAAACCTCTCCAACACCTTCTCTATGTACTCACCCTAAGACAATGTCAATTTGCGATTTTTCACGTCTCTTGTTATTCTCATACCAAGGATTTTCTTTGCATCACCCAAATTCTTCATCGCAAATGAATTATCTAATTTCCCTTCTAGCACATTTATATCCTATATGTTAGACCCTGCAACAAGCATGCCATCTAAATAAAATAGAAAGATAATATAGCTTCCATTTTCTAGCCTCTTAAAATAAACACAATGATCAGAATGACATCTACTATAACCTTTTCCTATCATAAATCTATCAAACTTCAGATACCATTGCCTTGGTGCTTTCTTTACGCCATACAAGCTCTTTTTCAACATGCATAGAAAATTTTCCTTTCCTTTGACCTCATACCCCTATGGATGGTGCATATAAATCTCTTCCTCCAAATCCCTATGGAGAAAATATGCTTTTAAATCTAACTGTTCAATATGGAAATATTCTATTGCCACAATACTTAAAATAGTCTTAATTAAAGTCATTTTAAAAACATGAGAAAATAATTCATCAAAATCTATACCTTTCTTCTGTGCAAACCCCTTTTTCAACAAGTATGGCCTTGTACCTCTTTTTTCCTCCATATTCTTCCTTCAACCTGTAAACCCATTTATTTTGCAATGCTCTTTTTCCTGTAGGAAAGTGAACCAAGTCCCAATTCTAGTTATTTACCAAGGAATCCATTTCCTCTTTCATTCTTTGCTCCACTTATTTTTAATGTCTACCTGCATTGACTATTCATAACTTTTTGGTTCACTAGAATCAGTCAACAGTAAATAATAAAATGAAGGAGAGTATCGTTTAGGGGGTCTACTTAACCTGGTAGATATTCTAATAACACTTGCAGGAGTTTGAGGTAGTTGTTTCTCCTTTTGTTGTACATTTTGATTTTGTGGTACCTTTGGAATTTCTTTTTTCAGTGATCTCATCAAGCAATGTGTATTCTGGTTTTTATTTTTTTTGTTTCTTTCCCTATAATTGATCTTTGTACATCACATTCTCATTGAATATGAAATCTCTAATGTTAATGATTTTGTGATTTTCACAATCCCATAAGTGATAACCAAAATCATTAACATCTTATCCAATACAGGTACACTTCTTGGATTTTTCTTCAAGCTTTGTTCTATTTTCTTTATCAATATTGTTATCAGATAAATCGGTAGGTGCGGACACTAACAGATCTCCCTAGATCCACCTAGATCTAGAACAAAACACACTAGAACATGACGCTTTCCTTAAGTTTTAGATATTGAATTTACTAACTAAAGAGGGATAGGTGACATATCGTTTAAATGTCGCTTCCTCTCGCCATCGCCATCCTAGCTCCGTTCCAACGCTCATATAATGATGATACTGCAAAAGAACGCAACCAACCAAAGTGATAGTAATAGCATAAACTCAATATAAACCTATGTATGTGATCAAGGAATCATACAATAAAACACAACAAGATTTATAGGAAAGAATCATATTACTATATCATATTAAATGTGAAAGAGATATTACAACCATGGCCTTGATGTCGTAAGGTCCCTTCCAACCGTCCTTCATTCCGCACACACTTCTTGCTCCAAGGATTTTGAGACCATGGATATGATAGCTACTCACAATCTATCTTGACAAAGCAAATCTCAAAGCCACTCTAACCAAGCTAACAATCCCAAGACAAAAACAACTAACTTTCTCCATGAGAGATCCTCTCCTTTTATAAGTTGAAGAGGATAAGGTGAGGAGGTTAAGATGATCCCACTAAATCATGAAAGCGATTAATATCCAAACCATTCAGATGCCACCTCACCATGGAAGTTTCTCCTTCTAGAAGCATCGAGAAGATGCTCATTTTTCCCATGTATGAGCATTCTCGCACCCCACCTATAGAGAAACCTGCAAACCTCTCGCAACCTAGCTATGGTGCAGCCTGCGAGAATCATGCATTCTCGCACCCTGCCTATATAGAAACCCGTGAACATCCTCTTTAATAGGGTTTTTACAAAGGAGAATGCAACTTCTTTTCTCAAGAAAAGTTCTTCTCTCTTCTTTCTTCAAGAACTCAGGCCGTTGATCCCTCTAAAGGCAACATATAGGTTTACATCATTAACGGTCATAGGGATGACGAAAATAATGTGTAACAGAGAGCCCCCTAAAGTATGAAGTTAGAACAGAGTGATAGCTTAAATACTTTGTCGAGTGTGTGTAGGGAACAAGGAACAGTCGGTCAGAAACCTGCCAACAAATAGGGAAATACAGTACAATAATATATCATCACTGAGGTAGGCATTCCCATACTCAGAATACAAATGACTCAAAGAATAAATGCCGACATGAAAAGATCCATGTCAAGTAAGACAAGGTCATGTCCACCAAACATACACCATGAATCCATGCTATTATGAATCAAGTCTGAACATAGCCACCAAAAATACACTGTGGATCTAGGTGTTAAAGACTCAAATTTGAACATAGCCACGAGACATATAATGTGGATCTATGCAACAGTACAAACTGAATATACTCCAATGCAACCTAAATCTGTGAGAAAATATTCAGGGTCTTCATCTCCACCACTCTATAGTACGAATCTAACCATGTGAATGCATGTGCTGAAGTCGAACATGGTAGAAACCACTTGATTACCGATCAATGATGAGAACCATTAACAAGTGCAAGGGAAATCAACATTAATGTCAATGACTCCCAAGGTACTCTAGTACAATCCAACGAATGTGAATTAATGAGTTGAAGTCGAACACTTGGCCGAATCTCCCGAACAGAGGTCAGTAATGAAAACCCACGGTCGAAAGCGAGGAAACCTGCCATTGAGGCGTGCAAGTTCCAGGGTACCAATTAGTTTCTAAGTCTAATTTCTGGATAATGAGTTGAAGTCGACAGGAAAAGACTCGTCACAGGAAGGCCTTAATGTATCCCCCATCAATGACACAAAACAGGTAACAAGATTTGAAGTAGATCAGAGTAACAAGTGATTCAGGACTGACTCAGGGATGGCCGACGCAATAGAAGGCTTAAGGATTGCAGAAATGGCCGACGCAATAGAAGGATTTTCGGGTTGGACATCTCTTTGAACATATTGACGACACAATAATTGTCTTGGAAATACTGACTCAACAACAAGGATCATAGACCAATTTGTAATCTTATAGGAGTATGATCAAGCGACAAGTGGATTTTCCAACCTAGACATAAGGCGAGTGAAAGGGTGTCATGTTCAAAAGTGACTCTTCCATGGAATACAGGTTTAGACACATTTCTTTCCAAAAATTTTCCCCACCATTTCTGGCGAATACCTCTTTATTTTTACACAAGCTTGAGGAGAATAACATATGCTTGTCAATTTAAGCTCATCCTTTGGACGAGTCCCTTGGAGTATGTTTAACAAACCCTAAGAAGGAGTGGTTCGGTGCCATATGGACCTTTCGATGTTTGTTTAACGAGTCTAAAGAAAGAAAACTCAGGGGTTTTTCATGTTTAGAGAGTTTGAAAAACACTTAAAGAGAACTCTCTCAGTTCCTTTTTCGTAAAGTAGTCTGATGAGACCGAAAAAGAGATAAAATATCACTCAACAAACGTTTTCTTCAAATACTTTAACAAGCGTGAAGAGAACAAGGTCGCTCGGCAATATTTTCATGTTTAGAGAGTCTGAAAAGAGCTTAAAGGGAACTCCAGTGGGTTCTTTTTTCGTATAACCTTTACAAGTCCGAAAAAGTGATAAAAGTATACTCGGTTGCATTTTCATGTATTTACGAGCACGAGAAAGAACAAAGACTAAGCTCGGTAACTTATTCTCATGTATTTACGAGCATGAGAAAGAACAAAGACTAAGATCAGGATTATTTTCATTTTTACGCAAGCTTTAAAACAAAACAAAACTATGCTTGGGATAGATTTTATTTTTACACAAGCTTAAAAACTAAAAAAAACTATGCTTGGACCTAGTTTCATTTTTACACAAGCATGAACCAGAGGAAACTATGCTTGAGGTAGGTGGTTTCATTTTTACACAAGCTTGAACCATAGAAAACTATGCTTGCAACTTCCCAACGCATGGTTGGTACTTAGCCCCCAGCTTAAGAAGCTAGTGGCTCAACTTCAGTATGAAGTCCAGAGGCTGAAATTATTGCCCCCCAAGCTTCGTTTCATCCAACGAAAAAGGCGGAGGAAATGAAGCTTCAAATATTGAACGAAGGACTTGACTCAATCAGAGAGGGGGAAAACTATTTCATTTTTTAACGAGCTTGACATAGAAACAAGAACTATTCTCGTAACCTCGGTTTCATTTTTTAACGAGGTTGCCACAGAGACGAAAAAACTATCCTCGTAAGTGTTTTCATTTTTTAACAAGCTTGAAATCAGAAAATCATGCTCAAAGACCTCTGTTTCATTTTTTAATGAGGTTGCCTCAGAGACGCAAAAACTATCCTCGGTAGTGGTTTCATTTTTTAATGAGCTTGAAATTATAAAACTATGCTCAAAGACCTCTGTTTCATTTTTAAAACGAGGTTGCCTCAGAGACGTAAAAACTATCCTCGATTCTCTTCTTGATCATGGATTCCAAGAGGACAATGCTTCGGAAGGACACCATGTCAAGGGACAAAACGCGGTCATGGATTCCAAGAGGTCTTCACTGGAAGGAATAAATACACTCTGGAAGGACACCATGTTGAGGGTCGCGACAAGAGTAAAGAGATCAAGCTCTAACAACCCTATCGAAGAGATTACTGTGTCAACTACTGGATCTAATTCATCAGAAGTTGAAGCCATGAGCGACAATGCTACATAATTGACCTGTGGCAGGGGCGATACCGTCTTTATATAAGAACCATTTAGGGAGGCAATCCAGGCGGGGTCAATGAATGAAAGTGATCAACAGTCGCGACTCCTTCATCATGAGGGAAATATATCACACGAAAAAGAGTAGACACAATAACTTTCATGGCATAGACATAATCCCACCCAAGGAGTAAAGCGAAATCCGAGGGGTCTTGGACTACCATGACGTCAATAAAGACAGTTTTCCTTCCCAAAGTTACAGAAAACTAAGGAAGGGTCCATAAAGGTTGACTGGTTCTTCTGTTAAAAGCTAACAGATTATGCGTAACCGGTGCAAGTGGAGGACAACCCAAAGATTGGCAAGCAAAAGAGGAAAAAATACTAATGGATGAACCTTCATCTATCAATGTCTGAGGAACGTCTCGACCACAAACCTGTACTGTAATCTGGAAAGGAGTGTGAGAGGGAAGACGAGGTCCAGTTAGCACACCCCAATCAAAATGGATGGCTGCATTACTTGGAGGGGGTTTCACAGGAGGAGGAGGAATACCCCCGACACGACAGAGTCTGTATCAACGAGAAAAATGTGGGCAGTATCGGGTTTACTCTCGAGTGGGAGAGTAGGATCGATTGATGGAGTGATCAGATCGACCACTTGGGTTTCATTCTCCAAGGAGAGAATGGGGTCGAGAGGTGGAAACAGATCAACCGCTTGGGTTTCTCTCTCTAATGGGAGAGTGGGATCGACCGAGGATGGGATCGGATCGATTACTTGGTCAACTAGTTCGACTAAAGAAGTGACCAGGTTGACTACATGATCAACCGGATTGACCGACGAAAGGGCCATATTGATCATTCCATCAACTGCAGGTGGGTCGAGAGTAAGCTTTCGATAAGGAGCTGGAAGTTGAGGCTGGGGGACATTCATGTCTTCCAGTAATTTCAAGGCTTCTTCCATATGAGGGAAAAGGTGAGTTATATGACTCCCTTTGCATAACATACATGGGAAATTGGCTTGACTTTTCTTCTTCCCAACTATATCGTGACTAGTTGATAGGAGGTCATCATCATATTGTTCAGAGGCTAACGACATGGGTTGGCGAGGGTGTGTAGACCATGCTTCTATAACCTTGGATAAACTAGGGAAAACCTTAAGAAGATGGCCACCCTTACAAAGCCTGCAAGGGTACTTGGGCTTACAAGTTGTTTGGGTGATGTTGACATCACCAACACTCCCAGCACGATCAACAGTAACTGGTTTCTTTCCAACACGTCTGGCAGTGGTTGGAAGTGTGGATCCTTTCTTATTTTTCGTCTTCTTATTCTTCCTTTTCTTCTTCTTCTTATTCACCGAGTTACTAGCTTGAGAGTTTTCACTCGACGAAGAAGATGAAATGGAAGAAGACCTTGCAAGTGAAGAAGGTGATAAGGTCTTACTGGTGAAGAAGGCAAAGGATCAACATGACGTTGATGTTCTTGGGGGAAAGTGTTTACGACCGAAGCACTTACTGCATTCAGGATTACCTGAGTGGAAAACAACCATACTGATAATCCAATTGTGAGACCTGGAAGGCTCAAAGTAGCGATGTGAGGAGGACCAATGTTTCCATAAGAAGGAAAAACAAAAGGTTCCCCTGGAGCAGAGGTTCCTTCATTGGTCATTTCGGGAACTGACGCCATTAAAAACAAAAATCCAATCTAGAGTCCACTAGGGAAAACAAATAGCACATGCTAAAAATATAGTAAGCAAGCAAGCAAACAAAACCTTCTCACAATGAGCACACTAGTTGGTGATGAAATCCAACATCGTGACAACAATGTAATAAGGGGATGAGATAGAGCGGGTGGAAAAGTTACATTGATGACCTGCTTAACGGACTTACACCCTGGTGCAAGCTCCCACACATAATCATGGGTATACCCTCCAAGGAACCCGAGTGAGTTTGACCAACGTCAATTCCAGGTATCCTGAAGACTTTCCCCTCCATCGTCACCTTGTGTAAATACCCTAAATAGATAGGACACTAAGGTTACCAATCACTATAGTGATGCCTAGGGAAACAGTCGACAGTCCGATCCATGCGCAAGGGCAGGGTATCTAGCCCAAAATCAACTTGAAAGGCTTCCACTCATCATTGTGGGTATACCTCTCAAGCGACCCCCATAATACGCGCAACCCCTACACCAAGACCAACAAAGAAGGGTGAGTAACTCTGTCAGTCTCAATGCGACCTCGTGATTGACCCTTGTGTTAGAAGGGCTTCCCAGGACAAAATGTAATAAGTGGATTTAACCACTCTCTAACTCAAGATTCTATGTTTGTTTGCAACTTTGGAAATTTATCTTTCACACCTATTCCAAAGCCCTATAACTAATCTAATGTAGGTTTTCTACTAGAAAGTATAAAAAATGTCTAATCAGTTTTTATAAGCGCTTTATTTTATGGCTGTTGTTACTCAATAGGAAAATGGCGTGGTCAATATGGTGTTTTGACCAACTCAAAATTTATGCAAAGATATGAAGATGCAATATTTTCATTTCGATGAAAGCTATTCTACGAGAAGGAGAAAACATTTATCATTCCCATATGCACGGTGTCCCAAAATTTATTAAACTCATCAATATCAAGATTCTCAAGAAATGAGAAAAAGGTACTGTACACCAAAGCGCGATTCATGGCCCCCCCGACGATGAGGGGGAAAATTTTTCGAAATTTAAGACCAAAAAATGCCAAGAATCATGCAATTTCGCTACTTCAAATGCAAGGATGCCCCCAATCTAATATAAAGCAAGAAATTAAATCTTTTCGTTTCAAAAATTTCACTAAAAGCAATAATGAACTTTCTTAAAAAAAAGAAACCCAAACTAGAAGTTTTCTTTTAAAGTGAACTATTCAGAAGAAATATGATCTTTCCCTAAACAATTCTAAAGAAAACACACGCTTTGTAATTGAAATACACTCAAAGCAAGAGACTAATCCTTCAAAACCAAACAAAGTCAATGTGGCTAAAAGTAACTCAAAGAATGTCAAGCAGACTGTAAACATATCAATATAGGGTCCAAAAGCTCAATCCAGCTGATCAAAGAAAAACCGGGTCATCAAAAGATGACAAGACCCAATCCAAAAAGTTTACAAACAATTTCGCAGCCTAGCAGTAGAGTACAGTGCAAGAATTATGTATTCTCCCAAGCTAGACATTGGTAAGGTGCGAGAAGTTCGAACTGGATCTAATAGCAAGGTGCGAAAATCAATGGTTTTCGCAGGCTGTAGAGAGGTACAGTGCGATAATGTATGTAATCAAAGAAATTTGGAAAAAGGATAAAGAGTCTAAGTGAACTTTCAGATCCAGAGAGTCTGGATGGATCTCCCATGGACTCAGAGACCATAAATCAAGCAATCAAAGCAAGAGAAAACTAGACTAACTAGGAAACAATACGATCCCCAGTATGGTCGCCAATTTTGTTATTGGATAAATCGATAGGTGCGGACACTAACAGATCTCCCTAGATCCACCTAGATCTAGAACAAAACACACCAGAACATGACGCTTTCCTTAATTTTTAGATATTGAATTTACTAACTAAAGAGGGATAGGTGACATACCGTTTAAACGTCGCTTCCTCTCGCCATTGTCATCCTAGCTCCATTCCAACGCTCGTATAATTATGATCCTGCAAAAGAATGCAACCAACCAAAGTGATAGTAATAGCATAAACTCAATATAAACCTATGTATGTGATCAAGGAATCATACAATAAAACACAACAAGATTTATAGGAAAGAATCATATTACTATATCATATTAAATGTGAAAGAGATATTACAACCATGGCCTTGATGTCATAAGGTCCCTTCCAACCATCCTTCGTTCCCCACACACTTCTTGATCCAAGGATTTTGAGACCATGGATCTGATAGCTACTCACAATCTATCTTGACAAAGAAAATCTCAAAGCCACTCTAACCAAGCTAACAATCCCAAGCCAAAAACAACTAACTTTATCCATGAGAGCTCCTCTCATTTTATAAGCTGAAGAGGATAAGGTAAGGATGATCCCACTAAATCATGAAAGCGAGTAATATCCAAACCATTTGGATGCCACCTCACCATGGAAGTTTCTCCTTCTAGAAGCATCGAGGAGATGCTCATTTTTCCCACGTATGAGCATTCCCGTACCCTACCTATAGAGCAACCTGTGAACCTCTTGCAACCCAGCTATGGTGCAGCCTACGAGAATCAGGCATTCTCTCACCCTGCCTCTATAACAACTTGCAAACATCCTCTTTAATAGGGTTTTTACAAAGGAGAATGCAACATCTTTTCTCAGGAAAAGTTCTTCTCTCTTCTTTCTTCAGGAACACAGGCCGTTGACCCCTCTGAAGGAAATAGATAGTTTTACATCATTAACGGTCATAGGGATGAAAAAAATAATGTGTAACAATATGGAAAAATGCTTTGCAACTGAAAGTCTTAAGAAATGAATAGTTTACCCTTTTACATGTCCATGCCTCCTCTGGAATGCCACCATCCAAAGAGCTTCAAGGTATTATATTTATTAAGTAAACAACAATATTTATAACATCTTCCCAAAACTGTAATGGAAACCCTACATGCAATCGCATACTCCTTGCACACTCCATGATTGTCGTGTTCATCCTTTCTGACACACCATTTTCTTGTGTTGTTCCTAGAACTATCTTCTCTCTATGAATCCCATGGTATGGATAGTAATTATCAAAATCCTTCCTATAATAGTCACCTCCATTGTTTGATCTGAGACACTTCAACATTTTTCCTATCTCATTCTGAACCAAAGCTTTCCATTTCTTAAAAGTGTCGAAAACATCAGATTTTTTTCAAATGAAATAAACCCATTTTTTTCTAGTTGCATCATCAATAAAAGTAACATAATAATGAGATACACCAAGAGATGATACCTAATATGGTCCCCATACATCTGTATTCACAAGATCTAACCTTTCACTCTACTTTTCCTTTCCGACTATGATAAATCTGACTCTCTTTTATTTTCCATAAACATAGTGCTCACAGAAATCCAAATCAATTTATTTAAGATCTAGAAAAAAAATTATTTTGTGAAGTATCTGCATCCCTTCTCACTCATGTGTCCAAGCCTATGATGCCACAATGTTGTATCCACTCATGTAGAAGATAAATAGACATCAGAGTCAGTATTACCACTACATAAATACAATGTACCTACCTTCTCTCCTTTTTCTATCACTAGTGATCCTTAGTGACCTTCCATGCCTTATCTGTAAATGTAGATATACGGCCTTCACTTGCCAACTTCCTTGTTGAAATTATATTTTTTCTTAGATATGGAACATGTATTACTTCTTTCAACAACCATTTGTTTCTATTCTTTTGTTTTATTTGTACCTTTCTCATTCCAACAACTTTGCATGGTGCATCATCACCCAAATGAACCTGTCCAAAATCACCTTGAAAATAATCTTGAAAATGTTTCCTATGGGGTGTGACGAAGCCCCTGAATCTACTACCCAAGAATCATAAATATTATCTACAGAAATAATCAAATCATCTTGTAACACATCACCTGTTACATTTGCTTCATGATTTTTTTCCTGTTGTCCATCTCTTTATTTCTTTGGAGCTCTCTAGTCTTTCTTTAGATGTCCTTTCTTCCCACAATTCCAGCACTCTATATTTCCTAGTCTGGATTTGGATCTCCCCTTCCTATAATTCCTACACTTCCCTAATCCCTTTACTATATCCTTTTGTATTCCCATGTTCTCCATGGTCAATGCATTACCTGATGTCTCACCTCTGATTTTCCATCGCATTTCCTCGCTAAGGTTAACACCAACAACATCATCAAATTTTAGATTGTTTGAACTAGACACAGAGTTACTTACAACCATGACCAAACCGTTCCATCTTTCTAGCAATGAGCATAAGATTAGAAGACCCCTAACATCATCATAAAAGTCCACTTTTACAAAACTTAGTTGATTAGTAACCTTATTAAATTCATTTAAATGATCGAAGACAGACCTACCTTCTGACATATTTATATTAAATAATCTCTTCATTAGAAATACCTTATTGGACACCGAGGGTTTTCATACATTTTAGCCAATGCATCCATCAACTCATTCATTGTATTTTATTTTGAGATATTGAAATCCATCGATGTTTCCATGATCAGTTGTATCGTTCATAGTTCCTTTCTGTTAAGAATCTCCCATTCTTCACCCTTCATGGTTGTCACCTTCTTTGTTATTCTGCCCAATGGTAGGAATAGATCCTTCTGATATAAAAAATATTCCATATGCATCTTCCATAACTCATAGTTTTGGCCATTAAATTTCTTGACCCTAAATTTTCCATCTTTCACCATTTCTCCCACTCGAACTGGGAACCCTATTTTCCTTCGAGTTACCTTTCACTTGGATACCAGTTGTTAAACAAACAAGATCGCAAAGCAATAAAATAAAACAAATGTGGAAAAAATATATATACACAATAAAATAGAGACACAAATATACGTGGTTCACCCAGTGTGGGCTACGTCCACCAGAGAAATTGACAGGTTATTGATTTTTATTATCCAAGAAAATGAAGGAATACAACCTACAACACACCCACTGTAACTTCCTCTTCTTTCTCTCATAGTATCCTCTCTCAGAATACAATATTCGCAATAATACATAGTTGCAATAAAATTCCCTCATAAAATAGTGTTTCCTTCTATTACACATTATTTTGGTCACCCTAGTGATCGACTGACGACATGTGTTTAATCCACTTACATGTTCCCTGAAAATATTAAAAGAGACTTTCTCCATGAGAAAAGTGGTTTTCTTTTCCTCTCTCAAAAACTATGACAAAGAAGATCGTCACACCCTGCTCTATGCTTCGGGTGCGACGATGCTTGATCGTCGCACTCTACACCAAATATGGATTGCAGAGTCATCGCATGTTTCCTGTGCATAGGGTGCGACGATGCTTACGAAAGGAAAGGTCAAAATTCACGAATGTTCTAGAAGGGAATCTTCTAGAAGATGAGGTGGCTTCCGATCAATTTGGATATTACTCGCTTCTCTGATTTAGTGGGATCATCCTAATCTCCTCATCCATCCCTCTTTCACCCTATATAAGGAGGAATATCTAATGGAAAAGGCTAAGATTAAAAAGACTAAGATTTTCATATGCATGAAGAGTTTTGCTATAGATTATATTGGAGGTAGATTTTCTTTAGCTCTCTAAGTCAGATTGTGGATCTTCTTTATCAAAGGCATTGGAGAAAAGGTGTGTGTGTTGGAGAAAACAACCATTGAAAGGGATCTTGCAACATCAAGGCATGGGTTGTATTCTCCACTTTCAGTTTTAATATAATATAACAATACATTTTTGATGAATTGATGTGTGACCTTCCCTCTACTGAGATAGAAAATTTGGCAGAGGATTCCTTTCCTAATGAATCCCTTTTTTTGATCAATTCTAACGACATATGGTATGTAGACATTATCATTTATATCCAAACCCAAACTTTTCATCCCGATATTTCTAGTGTGGATCGTCATCGTATTCGGTATCAAGTCCATCAATACATTATCCTTGGTGATACCCTTTACTGCCATGGTATTGATTCGATATTTCGACGATGCCTAACCTATGATAAAGCTGAGAAAGCTTTGAATGAATTTCATTCTAGAGCATGTGGCATTCATATTTCTGGGTATGCCACTGCCCAAAAGATCTTACGAGTTGGCTACTTTTGGCCTTCATTGTTTAAAGATTGCATTATTGTCTTCCAGAAATTCCATGCGTGTCAAACATATAACAATAATATCTGATCTCATCCTACTCCTCTTTACCTTGTAGTTTATGTTGGTCCATTTGCTAAATGGGGCATTGACTTCATGACATGTAATGCTCACTCGGTTAGGGGGCATGGATATATCATCGTAGCCATGGATTATTTCACTAAATGGGTCGAGGCGATGCCTACATTTGATAATACCGGGAAAACTGCAATGTTGTTCATATTCAATCATATTGTTACTATATTTGGTGTCCCTCAAGCCATTGTCAATGACCATGGTAGTCATTTTCTCAATTTCATGATGTCTGAACTTACCGAAAAGTTGGGTCTTCACCATGAAAACTCAACACCTTATTGTCCAAAGGCCAATGGCCAGGTTGAAGCAATTAACAAAGTTCTTACTACTATGCTTCGATGGATGATAAGAAATCACAAGTCAATCTCGCACACGATGTTGTTCTCTGCGTTGTGGGCCTATCAAACATATGTTAAATCTGTCACAAGGTTCACACCTTTCCAGTTAGTATATGGTATTAAAGTTGTTTTTCCTATTGAATGTGAAATCCCATCTTTGAAACTGGTTGTCGAACTTCTCACTAACACCTTAGCTGAAGAGGAACGTCTGTTGTATTTGATGCAATGAGGAAGGACTCGTCGTTATGCTACCTTATTCATTGAAACTCAGAAGAAGCGTGTGAAAGATCAATATGACAAGCATGTCAAACCACATATTTTTTCTAAGGGTGATTTAGTTCTTCTTTACTAACAAGATCGTGACTTATTAGGGGCCGATAAATTAGAGCCCATGTGGCATGGCCCTTATATTGTGAAATGAGTATTGGAGAAAGGGGCTTATAAGTTGGTAGATTATGATGGAATTCCTTTGAGTGAACCCAGAAATGGGATTTACTTGAAGAAGTATTATTCCTAAACCACTTTGCATGAGTACTGTGTATTTTTGGTGTATTATACTCTAGTGTAATTTTTTCATTTTTATTTTTCCTTTTAGTTGCTTACCTTGCGTTGTTCTTGGTTTCTAGATGTCGGCATCTTTGCTACCCCATGTCGTCTTTGATGATGGTGCAAGTCACAGTACTCAAAACGTAGTGTCTACTGCATGGGCAATATATGCACCTACAAATGAATTGATCAGTCTACAAAGTGTTTTCCTTGGTCATGCAACTTATAATATCGTGGAATACAATGTAGTTATTGAATTATTAACTAACGACATTTCATTTGGTATCTCTCATATTATTGTACAACTCAATTCATAGTTAGTAGTGCTATAGTTAAGTAACATTTATTCCATCTGAAGTCCTACTTTGTTAAGGGTATACTTAAGAATTCACCTCTTGGAAAGACATTTTGATTATATCGAATATCAACATATTCCTAGATGTCTAAACACATTGACATACATATTGGCTAAATATGTTCTAGACATACATTTGAGACATTTATAAATCCTAACACACTTTTGAAAAACACAATTAAGCCTGTAGAAACTTTATATTAATAACGATAAAAGTTACAAAAAGTGTTTTTTCCAAGGAACAAAATATCAAAAAGTGATGATCATGGCTTCATGTACAAAAAGCATCAAGGATGTTGCTCGTTGTAACAAACAACTTCTCATGCTACTCTACCAAGAAATTGACCAATAGATGTAGATACACCAATTGTATGGAATTGATAGTGCCTAGGAAGTTCGTCCACCATGGCATCATGGATATTCATGGTTAATCCCTCTAGGCTCTGCTAAATATCCTCGAGATCTGCGACGACCACTCCTAATACAACACCCCTCTCTCCTTGCCTTTGAATGGGAGATGATCCAAGAGGACAATAAGGTGGCACATCTACATTATTGAGAGTACTTGATTAGTCTTGGATAGATGACACAAAAATATTTTATATAATTAAAATATCAAAAACATCATATAATGAAAATTTTCCTTCTTACCTATGTCTCCCCACTAAGATACCTTAGGAAGAGATAAGTTAGGATCCCCATGGAAATCTGTCCCGTCATACGCATAGTCCTCCACGATGATTAGTTGATTCCTCAGCCATTGGAGGAAGACGTCGTCATATTTGACGATAGGTACACCATTGTGATAAGCCATTAGGTCCACCCACCTCTTCATCCATGGATCTTGTGGAGTGGGTATACCCCACTCCACCTGTAGACAAAAGACGTGGACCCTCTCCAAGAAGAAGGACACCAAAATGGACCCGTAACCAAACTTCTTCAACCGACCATTTTGACACTTTGTCAGTTGCTTTTTCATGTTCTTCAAGACACCCTCACACCAGTTGAAGACCCTAGGTTCCATGCACTCTATGGCATACTGAAAATGGATTTGCAAATCCATGTGGGGAGCTACACTCCCTACCATCTGGGTAATGGCATAAAGGATTGTCCACAATGGTAAATCCCAAAAATCTCTAATGGCCACCTTTCCACTATGTTTTTCCATACCCAACACGCAATGTTGAGCAACACAGTAATCCATGGGTTCTCCCCCACCCCTGTTGTCTGTGAGTGTTACCCGAGAACTGAGATGAGACAATTCTGTCAAAAAGTAGATATCCTCTATATCTAATGTGGGTGTATGCACACCCACACGAAAGTCTTGTTCTTTCACATCCCACATGTGAACTAGATACTCTAACAACCTCAGTTGGGATCTCATGCCCTAAATCTTGAAAAACTTGAGTAATCCACATTTCCTAAGCGCCATAATTGTGCCCGGGTCATTCCCGAAAAAATAATATTCTTATTCATGCTCTCGTTCACGCCACTAGAGCATTTTGACCAAGGAAATCCTACCAAGGAACATAAAAAGAAGATTAGAATCATAAAAAATCCAATATTGGAAGTTTTTCTAGTTAATTTTATATTTTCAAAAGTTGATTTGCGGTCGTTGCAGGGATATACTTTCATGCAAAGTGACGTCGTCGCACCCTGTCTTGTACTCACCTGCGACTATTCCATATCGTCACAGTTCACGATATTGTGGGCTTGCGACGATTTGAAAGCGTAGGTACCCCCAAAAAATTGACCCAAACTCAGCAAAAAACCAATGAAAAAAAAATTGAAACCATGAAAAGATAAAGAAGCAGAAGATTACCTTTTTAACGAAGACGGTTTGCGAAATGATCCACCAGGCGCTCCGAAATCGACAGTTGAAATTTGGGAAGAAAAGAGGGTTTTTGGGCACTATTTGGGTAAATTTGCAAATTAAATGGTAAAATGGTTGTTTTGACCTATTTTATTGTTTTTATCATATTTTATTGCAAAATTAAATTATTTTTTATATTTTATCTATGCCCTAAGGTCTAAACAACTTTTCAAAGTGTTTTCTTTTACAAATTAAAAATTATAAGGACGAGACATTTGATAGGGATCCACAATTTTTTTATTGTTTTTGTGTGAATAGATGCGTTTAGGATTTTTTAGGAAAAGCTCTGAGCAGAGTCTTAATTCTTTCTCATTCTCGTGAAACCATGAGAATGCAATTGAGTAACCTTTTGTCATTTTTCAAACTCGCATTGGTAATATGAAAAATGAAACCTATGGATCATCCTTTAAGTTCTTTTCAAGCTCTTTAAACATGAAAAGATAGTCTAGCGACCTTGTAATTTTCACGCTCCTCAAAGTATTTTAAGAAAACGTATGATGAGCAATAGGTTATCTATTTTTCGATCTCATCAAACTAATTTATTAAAAAAAACTAATGGAGTTCTCTTTACGTCTATTTCAAACTCTCTAAGCATGAAAAAACCCCGAGTTTTCTTTCTTTGGACTCATTAAACAAACATCAAAAGAACCATATGGGATCGAACCACTCCTTCTTAGGGTTCGTTAAAAATACTCTGAGGGAATCGTCCAAAGGATGAGCTTACATTACAATCATATGTTATCCTCCTCAATCTTGCGTAAAAATAAAGAGTTACTCGCCAAAAATGGTGGGGGAAAATTGGGAAGAAATGTGTCATTGTATTTTTGTCAGTGGCAGTAAAGTCGCTCTTGAACATGACACCCCCCTTCATCACTGTATCTGGGTTGGGAATTCCATTTGTATCTCTTTTTACCATCCAAAATTTCATATGTTGGGTCCTCTTTTTAGTCAATATTTCCAAGAAAATTGTCGTGTCGTTCATATGTTTAAGAGAAGTCCAACCTAAACTAGGTTTCTTTAAAGTCGACCATCTGCAGTTATAAATTTTATACCATGTCAGCCTCCTCTGAGTCAGTTCTGAATCACTTCATACTCTGATCTACATATTTCATGTCATTGATGGGGGATACATCAAGGCCCTCATATGAAGATTCTTTTCCTGTCGACTTCAACTCATTATCTGAGAACAAGACTTATAAATTACATTGTTACCTTGGAGCTTGCATGCCTCAATGGTAGGTTTCCTCGCTTTCAACAGTGGGTTCACATCATTGGCCCCTCATTGATATATTCCATTGAGTGTTTGAATTCAAATCATTTGTTCACACTCATTGGATTGTACTAGGAGTACCTTGGGAGTCATTGACATCAATTGTGATTTCCCTCATACTTGTTAACGATTTTCATTAATGACCGGTAATCAAGTGGTTTCTACCATGTTCGACTTCAACACCTGTAATCACATGGATAGATTCGTACTTAGGGACGATGGAGTTGAAGACCCTGGATCCCACCATATCAGTCCAGGTTGCGACAAAGTATTCATAAGTTTGTACTGACACATAGATCCACTATGTATGTCTCATGGCTATGTCCAAATTTGAATTATTTTAGAGCATAGATCCATAGTGTATTCCTTGTGGCTATGATGAATCATGATGACATGGATCCACAGTGTATGTTTAGTGGTCATGACTCACTTGACACTTATTATTAGAGTCACTTATAGTTTGATTGTGGGAATGCTTACCTCAAAAGATGGTATATTATTATGCATATTCTTGATTGTTTGTAGGTTCCCGATTGATGTGCTCCTTGTTTTCAACACACACATTCTACAAAGTATTTCAGTTGTCACAGGTTCCAGCTTCATACTTTGCGGGGCATTTTGTTACGCATTATTTTTGTCACCCTGGTGATCGACTGACGACATGTGTTTAACCCACTTACATGTTCCCTGAAAATATTAAAAGAGACTTTCTCCATGAGAAAAGTGGTTTGATTTTCCTCTCTCAAAAACTATGACAAAGATGATCGTCACACCCTACTCTATGCTTGGGGTGAAATGATTCTTGATCGTCTCACTATGCACCAAATATGGAATACATGGTCATTTCATGTTTCATGTGCATAGGGTGCGACGATGCTTAAGAAAGGGAAAACTCAAAATTCACAAATGTTCTAGAAGAGAATATTCTAGAAGATGAGGTGGCTTCTGATCAGTTTGGATCTTACTCACTTCTCTGATTTAGTGGGATCATCCTAATCTCCTCATCCATCCCTATTTCACTCCATATAAGGAGGGATCTCTCATGGACAATGTTAAGGTTGAAAATGCTATGATTTGCATATTCATGAAGAATTATGTTATAGATTATATTGGAGGTATATTTTCTTTAGCTCTCTATGTCAGATTGTGGATCTTCTTCATAAAAGGCATTGGAGCAAAGGTGTGTGTGTTGGAGCAAAGAGCCATCGAAAGGGATCTTGCAACATCAAGGCATGGGTTGTATTATCCACTTTCCATTTTAATATAATACAACAATACATTTCTTCCCTATAAAGGTGTCTTGGCTTTTGTTGTATAACTCCTTGATCTTATACATAGAATTCATTGGAATATACATATATGTGTTGTCTCTCTCTTTGTTGGTTTGTGCTTCTTAAACAGGTTCACCATCCTTCAAATCCAAATATGGAGCGACAAGGATGACACTAGCGAGGATCAAGCATCATTTAAAAGGTATGTCTCTCAGTCCTCTCTGAACTAGTTTATATGACAATGTAGTCTAAGGTGAAGTTTGTATTCTGTCTTGTTTTGTTCTAGATTCCCGTGGAAGTTAGGGAGATCAGTTTGTGTCCTCACTTACCAATTTGTCTGATAACACCTTGTAGGAAAAAAAAAACATAAAATAACTTCTATTGCAAGATCTATGACCTTATAATGAATGGTCCAGATTGACTACAAAATTACAATATTTGAATTAAAAAAAAAAAAAAAAATTGACCCCCTCATGGCCGAGGGGGGACCATGAATTGTGTATCCTATAATTTGTTTGACCTGCATGTGAATTAGAAAGATAATCAGGCTCCACAACCAATAGGATCCTTAAATCCTTCACCCACCAATCTTCAAGTAGGATACACTCTTCAAGCTCTCATCTCTGCAAACTTCCCAAGTTCTCCTTGCCTCCCTCTATCAAAAATGTCAACCAAACTCAAACTAAATTCCTTGTCTTATGCAGTTAACACAGAGGACATTCAATATATTACTCCTATGTAAAAAATATTAAATCAACTATTGAGATTGGAAGAAGAACGAAGTGAATCTTTTCATAGAACATCTCAAAGGAAGTAGAGTGTCAAAAGATATTTTATCAAAGCACAACAGTAAAAACAATTCAAAAAGGTGAACTGGTGTTACTATGGAACAAAGTTAAGGAAAATTGTCAATGCACACAAATTTTGAACCATTTTGGATTGGATCATACATCATTGAAAAAAGCATAGTTTTCAATTCATATATGCTCAAAGACATGAAGGGGAAAATGTTAATGTTGTATGTTAATGGAAGACACCTGAAAAGATTTTTCACATGAAATTTTATCTTCTCCTCGTAGATATATTTTCATTTATTTTTTACATCCTTACTGTTTTGACTCCATTTCCCAAAGGATAAAACATCTGGTGATGAAGATTATAGATTCTTGACAACCCATAGGGGGTTATCATCCCACAATTGGAGGCACTTGTTGAACCCCTGTTGTGATTTTTCTCCCCTCTCTTATTCTATCTTCCCACCTCTTTTAATACCCTTTCTTTCCCCCTTCTATATTTTCCCTTTTCCCATTTTCTCTTTATCCCTTATTTTTCCATTTCTTGGAACTACTATACTTAGTTGATTTTCATGTTCGCGAACCTTGAGACTCGTCGACTATCACACTTGCATTATCATCCATTAACCTATGTATAAGTCTTCCCAACACTTAGAATGAGTTTTCATTTCAAACTTTCGGACTTTCGGACCTCGGAACCTACGTGATGCATTTTCACTATCTCCACTGCCCGCCCAATAATTTATGATACTTAGCCATTTCATACACTCAAACTCTTGGACTTGCGAACCTTCGAACTTGCATATCTACCTTTTCATACTAATCACTAACCCAGACTCTCCGCCACCACCTGTCCCTTCACATTGTTCGATGTCACATTTATTATTATCCCTACGGACCCCAGTTACCAAATTTATTGTGAAGTGGTTGTTAATTAATGATGTTGTTAATGAGGCTAGTAATAGTTATTTCGAGTTAATGTTTCTATAAAAATAAATCTAACTCAAGTTCATTTTACTCTGCAAAATAATGGTTCAAGAAAAATTTGGCGAGCTTCATTGGGACAGTCATGAGAAAACAATCGTTCTATGGGGATACTCTGAACCTCTTTTCTAGGGAATATCAAAGTTAGCATTGGTCTTGTTCTTACTGGTATTACTCGAAATTGTTGGATAGAGAAACCAACAAAGTATGGAAGTCAAGAATAGTTCTCGTTGGATTTGTTCTAGAATTATTTGAGTGCAAGGACATCGTCACCTGGTGCATAGATAAGCTCATTCAAAACAGAAGAGTCATTGCATTGCAGAATAGTTCTCCTATCTCATTAGCACCTCCAATATTTAGACAAATGTTGAAATTTCCAAAGAAGAACCTTTCTATAAATGAGAGGAAGTGAGAAACTTCCTAAAAAGAAAGAAAAATGGATTAGATCTTCTTCAGGAATACTTGCATGACGCTATGAAAATGCCTGAAGACATATCAATAATTCAAGTAAGTTCTTTAAAGAACCCCTATAAGGAAATTTCCTGATTATTTACTCGAATTTCTAGTCAGGATTCTACAGAAATAATTCCTCGACTTCCATTGTACATATTACATTTAGTTGTTCATGAAAATTCTATCTTCGACTGGGTGAAGATAATCTCAAATGAAATCACTACACAACTCACAAATTTCAAGTTTGATAATAGGTTTTACATGTCATCCTATTTAATATATTGTCATACTTTTGTCATACTTTTGTCATCATATTGTCATACTTTTGAGGGCTTAAACATTTCCTGGAGAATTAAAATAAAGGTGGAGCCTATGACTATGGGGTACCAGTATTTATGAGGCATAGGGTTGACCATAATTTTTATGAGGTGCATTCAAATTTTGTATCTAAATTCAAGAAATTGTTATTTTGGGAAGACAGTTTGTGGTTATCATTGGAAGCTACAACTTTTTTGAAGGGAAGAGGAATTCTGGAGAAAATGGAATATTATAATGTCATTGGCGTTTAATGCTCTATTAAAAAACCTATCTTTCTTCCTTATTATATATCTGATAAATTGTTTTTCATTGAAATAGCCTGGAAATATGAGTTATGGTTCCATACTTTGTCTAAGAAAAGGAAAAAACAATTCATACCTCTCCCATGGAAAGTGGGTGAAATTATTCTCTAGGGAATTTCCAAAATCGATGAATATGCTTCTTATTTAGAGAATTTCGACCTAAATTTTGAAGAAGAAATAAAGGTTTTCGACCCGAATCACCATTTTTATAATCATTTTTTTTTCAGTTGGGTTCATCCATGCAATTGTAAAATCATCCATTAGTAAAGAAGAGGAAAATGAAAGTCACCATCCTAGTGATCAAGAAGCCAACATAAATTCTGAAGACATAGAAACTGTCATAAGCACAAAAGAGCATCATAAAGAAAGAGGCAGACCCTCAAATGACAAAAGTGTCCAACCACCAACTGTCTCTAGAAGAAGTTCCTTACCAAAGAAAAATATACAGTAAGGAACATCCCATGTAAGAAAAATGTAGAGAAATAATTCAAGAGATGATGAAGACAGGAACCCTCCTAAAGGGAATGTAGAGAATCCCCATAAACTGAAGGTCAAAAGAAAAATAATCAATTCACAACAGGAAGAGGATGAAACACATGCTTAGGAAGATGACTTTTTATTGGATAACATGGACCTAGATGTATATATTGAAAACATTACTTTCCCATATGTAGAAGTATCAACTCGAGAAAATGTACAACTTGTCTTCGCATTCATGATCCAAGACGAAACATTTTCTAATGAGGAAACATTTTTTGTACAAAATGCATCTTTTGACAAGCAATAACAGAAATTAGTTTTTGAAATAACTACAAAGAGTAAGAGCGGGAATATATAGTCTACCATTGACACAAATGATATGTTACCTTCAAAAGTATCATCCATTCATAGAGTTACAAGAGACACACTTGATGTTTCAATTGCACACATGGAAGAAGAGAATGACCAGTTGAAAGAAAGAATTAAATAACTTGAGGCACCCCTCATGCCTCCCCTATTCTGGCTTCTACTATTTCCATGATTCATCCTCAAAAGGGTCTTCAAGAAAACCCGGAATTAAGTTCGAGGGTCAAAGGAATTTCCAATTTAATTACGCCCACCTGACATTTTGTTGAACAAAATATTAGGAAACGAATGTCATCAATTATATAATTGTGGGAAATGGACAAGATTTTTGGTTCTCTTGGTTTAAGAATTCAAAATACCAAATAATATTTAAACTCATATTTGAAAAATGATGAAGGGTTCTACACAGATGGAGTTGTGATGTTCACAACTAGAGTTTCGGCAATGACAGAGAAGACGAGAAAGAAATGAAATCTACCTTCTCCGAGCCGCATCAAACAATTGAAATCGTGCTAGATGGAATGAATTAATGTATTAAAATGTCTCATATCCCAATTGACTGACCTATCAAGGAGAAAAAATGAAGCATACTTAA
The DNA here is from genome assembly GCA_000966675.3 of Picea glauca. Lineage (NCBI taxonomy): Eukaryota > Viridiplantae > Streptophyta > Pinopsida > Pinales > Pinaceae > Picea > Picea glauca. The sequence goes on from JZKD02S2407833.1 coordinate 279,484, forward strand.
AAATTCTTGATTTGGACATTGTTGGAACCACCATTGAAGTCCCAGACCCTAAGTATCTTTCAAACTCTATCCTCATGATGCGACAGGATTTTGAAGAGAAGATTGAAGAATTAAAAAGTACATTGGTTGAAAAGTTCAATAATATGATGGAATTTACACATGATGACATTGACATCTGGCTTGTCGAATATACAAATAAAAATGAAGACATTGAAAATATATTACAAAATTTTCTTGTTGATCTTAGGGGGATTGAAAAGGAGTTGTTTAATATTAAGATAAAACAAGAAGTAACCATTGCTCCATTAAGGGACTTTATTCAAGAATGGTTGAAAACCTCAATCACCAAGATCTCTAAAACTCCAGCATAGGTAGTTATGAACAGTAATACAACCGCAAACAACAAGAATATAAAGGAAGCAACAACAAACAAATGTGGAGAGAGATAACATCATAGTAAGTCCATACTGGTCACATGCTTCTTTCTGTATCAGTTTTCATCCAGTTATTCTTCTTCTTTAAATAGAAAAGTTCAACCAAATCTTGATAATCTTCTCTTTGTCTTCTTTCCATATTTTGTTGTTTGACGTTCACCCACCTTCTTATTTCTATGTTCTACCTTCTTGTATATGTTTTATTTATGGTCGGCGGGAGCCCCAATCCCAGTCCTTTGGACAAACACCTTTGAATTTCAAAGCATTTTAACATAATTTATTATTTTTGAGAAATCCCAAGAGAACTAATTCGGGATCAGTTTTGACTGTGTTTTATAACTATGAGTATTGAGTATAAAGTATTTGAAATTGATTCATCATAATATTGTTTTGATCTATACAAGTATTTACTCTATAAAAGTTCTCTTATGCGTCTTGACCATCTTCTTTTATTTTTATGTGATAATAAATATTTAGTTTCACTATGATGGATGTGAGGAAATTTTGTTTATTTTCTATAATGTGTGATGTGTGAGGTTCCTGGTCCTTTCTCAAGAATTCTCTTTTAATAAATCTTGTACTTTTCATCATTTTAATCTTTCTTTGAGCATAACATATTGGACTATCTTACGGTCCTATATTATTTCTTGATTTAAAGTTATTAAGAATATCATAAGCCAAATAGGAGTACCACCTCTATAAAAAACACATGAGGATTCATATCCTCATGAGGTTTCCGTTTCAATCTTGAAAGATTCAAGTGTCAACAGAACATTACAACAACTACTAATCCTTTGCCAAAATTCAAATATCATCTACCTAAATTTCTAGGCAATACGGTGACTTCTTCTATTGAAAGCCTTGTTACATTCTCTAATGTATGTAGCAATATCAGTGCACATGATAATGACATATGCATGATATTATTTCTAAACTCTTTAGAAGGTAGGGTTGTTGTCAAGTTCTTTGACCTTATTGATAACATCCTTTTAGCTTGGTTTGAGTTTATTTACTAGTTTAAGTCCAATTTTGGCAATATGGAAAACCCTGCCAATCACATGAGAAATTTTAACAACCTATCCTTCAAATATGGTGAGACCATTAAATATTTTAACCCCGGGTTCATGAGACTCTTTAACAAGGTTCTTGAACTTATCTTAACTAGTTAATAAGTGTCTCTACTCCATTCATTGTGCCATTATTATAATATATTACCACCTACTTATCATCATCAGTTGGAAAAAAAGAGTGTAAACCATCTCAACTCAGTTCTACAAACTAGTTTAGAATTTGAATAATATAATCTTAGAACAAATCTGCCATTTGATAATTCTAGTCCCAAAAATGACATGATTGTCATACTAAAAATGATGCAAGATATATGCACAACAAAATTATTTTTATCCTACTATAGCTCCTACCTTTATTATTTTCACAAGTCCTATTTTTTCTTAGCCTAAAAAGTCTTCTCCTCATCACTAATGAAATTTCTATGATGAGCCCATGTCCAATGACTTATTATCCATTTTTTTGTTAACAAGAGAGGTCCAAAGGAAAAAAAATATTCTCATATGATAGTTTTCTTTGAATAAGAGGAACCATGTGATGACATGTATGCTTCCATGACCAAAAGTAAAGAAACCTATAATTAGTTAAAATGCAAAGTTATGCAAAATGATAGTCTATGAAATTTCAAAATTGATAAAAGTAGGGAAAATAACAAGTTTAGATTGTTTTTAGCTTCATAACAATAACCAATACATGTTGTCTAACACCAAAATCTTGTTTTTTCTGTCATAGGATATTATTGTTCTGCCACCTAGTTATTCACCTTATAATATAGCAAATAACTTGGTAGCTCTTAAAGTAAATATCAACTTCTTGTATGTACTCCAAGCCCTGAAACAATAGCATAACCTTAACAAATTACTTATTGTGCATGCTTTACTAGTTGTAAATAATGAGAAAATAGCACATTTTAATTCCAATGCTACTATATTGGAAAAAAAAAATTGAAAAGATGTAAATGTGGAAACTATGATTGTATTTGAATCTAGATATCCTCCATTTTATGTCTCCTTATGAATCATGGGTAAAAAATTTCACTTTTTCCTTATTGATGGTTACCTTATTGATGAAGTTTATTGTCCCAATATCATCTCTAAATTAATCATGGAACATATTGGTCTCACTTGCACAAGTGAAGCCAATACCATTCTCACTTTTAATAAGAAGATGAAACTAGCCATTAGGTATATTAAGGATCTCACCTAGAGATCCATACCACCTCCAATTTCTTACTGGTTGATATGGAGGTAGGTAAATTTTCCATGATCCTAGTACGTGAATGGTAGCGATTAAACAATTATATCTTAGCTTTGAAAATTCCCATATAATCATTCCCCGTGATTTTAAAAACACCTTTATTCTAAGCGAAGCAAGAACCATCCCATATATTAAAAAAATTTATGGTCTTGAGATTGATTATATTGAAACTAGTCTAGGTACTTATTATTTCTTCATAGAAGAAGAAATGTTCTTTTGTGATCCAATTAGATTCAAGTTTATGTGATCCTATTAGAAAAATGTTCTTCTTCTCATGAAGGTGGTGGCGTCAATTTTATGTTGTGTTTCCATAAAGTAAACCTCACAAGTTTACTTTCTAGCTATATTTGACATGAACTGGAGTTCAAAGTTTTGTTTCTAGGTTTGGATAAGGATTTACAATTGGGTTGTACATTTCAATGTTCTCAAGAGTTATAATTTATCATTAATATGGTTAAAAGGATATACCCAACAAACAAAATTTTTAGAAGGTATGTTCAGGTTATAGATCATCTTATTAAAGGATTTATCTCATTTAATTTGACCTATGTCTATAGAAAGTTTAGTTTAGTTCAATGGTTGTTTTTCTTCAAGTCCTAATAAATAATTACTTAATGATAGGCCCAACTATGATGCCATTTCTATTTATCACCCTTGTGTGAGATACAATGATATTTAGTGTTTCATGTATGATCAAGAAGTTTAAATGCCCGTTTCTTCAAGCATCATAAATCCCAAGCATAATCTCTATCCCAAAGACCTTAAGCATCATAAATCCCAAGAATAATCTCTATCCCAAAGACCTTATTCCTTTAGAATAAAAAAATTCACCAATGATTATTCTAAAGACATTGGTCAAAAACATGATCCTTCTAAATGAAAGATTGACCCAACTATGCAGGTGAACATATGTTCTGAGAATGATCCTAAAATCCCGCACATGAGAACCTAATGCAGTGAACAAGAAAAAGACAAATCTTTATCCGTTTTTCATGAATTCAAAGACTTTTTTTTCCTAGTCTTACAAATATTTGAGGGTTTTTACCCTAGTGTAATTCAACATTCAATTCCTCTTGATAAGGATACTAAAATGATAAAAGAAATACAAAGGATTGTTAAATCCAATCTAGAGTTGTTATGTTAGGAAATAAATATGAGAGAAAAATAATATTTCAAATCATAGCAACATGCACACAAAAATATCGTGAGATTTACCTTGGAAATACCTTACGGGAAAACCAACAAGCAATAGATCTATTATTTTCCTTGGACAAATCCAGAAAAGTTGGCCAATGTCCTAGACACAACCAAGTGAGCCTTCATCGCTCAACTCTTGACACATTACAATGGAGCATCACCATCCTTTTATAGTATTTCATTACATGTAATCCATAAGCTCAATACCATAGGTCATTGTTATGGAGAAAGTTCTCCTATGGCTTTGGTTTAGAGCCACAATAGATAAATGACCACAAAGAGTATTCCCAATACCAAAGAATTGGTAAAATGAAATGCAACTAACTAACTAATTTTTTCTTATTTAGTGAGAAACAAACCTAGACCCTATGTTTGACAAAGATCTCATGCTCGAAGCTCCACTTCAATGTTCCACTCCAACTCCTTCTCCAATCATCTATATACAAAGAGAAATATCACTACAAAATGGGTATTTACATGCATAACTAATTTCAGAATATATCAATAGAAAGTATATTAATTAGTGTTCAAGATAATTGAAAAGTTAAATGTAATAATTATACACTTTAACACCAAACAAGATGGGAAAGATATCTCTTTAATAGTGAACAACAAAAGATAAGATTGTTATATCATGTGTCTATTGTGTCACTACTCTGGAACCGACATTCGGGTTCCTCCACCAGCCCGGTGAATATCTACTGAACCTCTGACTCCTCCACTCAATCATGCCTAGAAAAGGAATATAAATTATTTCTTCCAATATAGGAAGAATGAATACTACTAGAAACAATGGTTTCTAGGTCTAGATGGAATAATCACAAACAAGATAAGAAATTGCTAGAATTATGTTGCTTCAAGGCTTCATTTTCCTCTCCTCTACACCTTGGCTCTTTTTATACCCTCTCCAAGTGGTTGGAGTGATTACAAACAATTGTAAATGGGAAATAAGGGATTAATAACTAGGGGAATCCATAAACCATACCCAAAGATAGGAAAAATATTAATTTTTTGAGCCAAAAAGATGTGTACATGTTGTGTAATGGAGAAACACACGTATGTATGCCCTTTATATAGATGATAGGGAACATACATGTCAAAAATTGGTGTTTTTTGAATATTTTAGAGGGAAAAGGGGAGTGATTTTACAAGTAGGGAAAGGGTAAGGACAACATGGCATCGATGCATGTGAGGTAGAAATTAATGTTGTAACAGAGGCCCCCCTAATGTGTGGGGTCAGAAGAGAAACTGATGGCTGAAATACATTATAAATACAGGAGGTGAGGATGTAGTGGGCCTAGATAGAGGTCATTGAACATTGGTCTAAGAATAAAACCTACAACATAAAACAAGTAAGGGTATTCTCTTCCTGTGGCAGACATGCCCATACTTTGGAGTGATAAAAACATGGTTTCCAAAGAAAGTACATTGCATATCCGTGAGATATGTATATAAACAATGATCATGGCCATATAAATAAGTACATAGTCTATCCATGTCAAAAGAGTTCATAGCCAAAAACAGATACATAGTGGATCTATGTCTCAGAATCAGAGGAGGATATTTGGAAACAAGAGATGTACAAACTGATACTCCACAAGTACCAATGTCATGGAAAGGAAGTGTCACTATCCAATACAACTTAGGAAACAACATAAATGAGGTGATGCTACTATAGACCGGAGGTCTTCAAAAGAAGTCGTCGATGGTATGAGTCTACACTATGTGAATAGATTTGATGAAGTTGAACACAGTGAGACACTGTTTGATTACCAGTCATTGATATATATCGTTAACAAAACAAGGCAACCCATTGATAATGATAATGGGTATCAAGGTACCTAGTACATTTTAACAATTTTGAATAAATGAGTTAATGTTGAACACCTATAGAATCTATCGATCAAAGGACATTGATGTATTCCCACTATCAATTGTGAAGGAACTTACCATTGATGTCTACAATCCCCAAGGTACTGAAAAGACTCTATATACCTTACCCAAAGAAATATGAGATGAATTCGATGGGAATAGATCCCTTGGAAGGATGTCATTGAGGAATCCCCCATCATCCAACACGAGGAAAAACATAAGGCCAAATATTTCGAAGGACTTGGATGAAAGATTGAATGGACCCACAACCAAGTATGTCTCTCGCATGCGCCAAATGGAATAGTGCATGAAAAGATCCTCTAAGTAGCATCCAATAATGAAAACTATTGAAAAAGGTGAGGACACCACCAATGGGGTCAAATGGAAACCAAGGTATTGCATGAATCCCAATGTCTGAATAATGTTCTTACCATCAAACAAAAGGGAATTTCTCAGTCAACAAACAATGATGGAATGTCATATGTTGAGTGCAAGGTCACTTATCAATGGTGTAAATAGGGTCGGGGTGTGATACTAGGTCAAACTCTCAAAGCAATGTGTCATCATCGATAAGATTTGGCGTGCCAGTAGGAATTCAATGAGGACCTTCCATACTAACATGAGTATTGGACAACACATTTTGTTGATTCTAAGAAGTACTTGACAATGAGAAGGATGACATACAACATCAATAATTGAGGATTGGCCAATATATGTTGGAACTTCCCTTGAACCAAACAATGACACAAAAGTGACTTGGGAAGCATAGACTCAAGGGTGAACAACAATAAAAGTATATGACATAGGAGGCATCGATAGACTCTCCACAGTGACTAGAAGAATAACTAGTAAGAGGAGTAAAATCTATGTGTAACTAGTTCATCTTCCTAAATCAATACTAAACCCAAACTATTGAAACAATAGACTCAAAACTTTTTGCATTGTTCAAGCGCGACTTGACTGCTACCAAAATAATGAAGAGAAGACTCTTTCCCATCCTCTTTTTTTGTTATTTTATTTTTTGGTCTTTTTCATAATGGAAATACTAAAAAGGATAAAATAATTCTAAAGTATAGTGGACGAAAGGAATTTCACGAGAAATAAAACTAGTTCTAGGTGTAAGGAACATACCTATGATCATTTCAAGGAAACATGTGTAGGATATGGACACTCGGGGGAATGTTTCCTCCAAGGATAAAAGAGTCAATTCAAAAAGGAAAATATTGCAAGGCTAGAAACTAATAAGAATGCATAAATAAGAGGCTAAACCAAAACAATTTGAAGCCAACATTAGGCTCAAAAGAACAAGTGGTAAAGATGCAATGTGGTTAGAACTTAATATAAAATGTGGGAGGCCCATGGATAATATTTAGAAAATAAATTGAGAATAAAAATGAGGTTTCAATGAAATGTCATGGTGGGACTAAATAGGGCTCTCGAGTCTATGAAAATACTTCATCATGGGCATTGAAAGGCAAAAAAAGGTTCTACCTAGGGCACCTATGAATGATAGACTCTAACACAAAAAAGATTACACTTATATTCAATGGGAAATGTTTGTGTCACAAGTGAATGGGATCAACCCTAAGGTAGATGTATAAAGTCACTAAGTATGAAATATGCAAGGTGGAAAATTCCCCACCCTATATGCCAATAAGTCAAAACATTACCTACCAAGAGTTCAGTATGAACTCAGAGGGTGAAAACACCTTGGTATGACATCCTTCCTAAAACATTGCACCATTAAATGTCTTCTACACTTGAAAATTAATCCATTAGGCATAAAATCATAGTAAGGTTAAAAATTGTAGTTAAGTGGATAAATAATTTTGATTAAATAGTGGAAATATTGAGTTTCTTCCATGTCATTTCACTTTTACCCAAAATAGTGCAATTTGGTGCAAATTACCCTCGAACTTCCGTAGACGATTATGGATGTGATAGTCAATGAAATCACACACCATCAATACGAGGTAAGAGACCTCTTCCTTCTCTTCATTTTCATCCATCCACTTTATAGTTTATCTCATAAATTTGATTGTTTTTTCATACCATCAATACGAGGTAAGAGACCTCTTCCTTCTCTTCATTTTCATCCATCCACTTTATAGTTTATCTCATAAATTTGATTGTTTTTTCATATTTTAAAAGGGGCGGGCATTTATGTTCCCTACTTTGAAATGGGTGCATACAGGAAACCCTATACACTTTTTTATTTAATAAATACTACGTAGATATGTGCATTTACTCACTACCGCGTACATTCCTGTATACAGTGAAAAAAATGAATTTCTAATCCCTTTACTTGATCAAAAATAGTAGGATGGTGATTGAATGACGAGAAAGAGGGCATGAGGAAATTGGTAATCAGGTTGTAGATGACTCGGAGGAATTGGTATCCCTCCAGAGATGCAGATTAAGAAATGTTTTCGAGACAAGCAATATGAGAGATAAAAAATGATCGCTACAAGTTCTATTAAACTACTAGGAACTAGATGTTGATGCCTTCATGTTAAATGAACAACCTCTAAAGTTAGAGGTAGAAGATATATATTTCATAACCAGAATCTCCCACCGAGGTGATGCAGTGAACCTCACGACTCGAGGAAAAGGAGGAATGACTATTGAGGACTATATAGCCACCACTTGTGCCCCGGGCACCTCGAAAGTTGGCATTGAAGTCCCAACTTGCAGTATAGAGAGTCTTGGGCTAAAAAATATCTTGTGCACCATCGCTAGAATTTCAGGATCAACGACACTCCATCAAGCATCAAAAAAGAAAATGTATTATGTAGTGGAATGTTTGAGGTTGAAAATATATGACTAATCATTATTGATGTGCATGTAAAGGCAACTCACAGAATGTAATCTCGGAAACATGAAATTATTTTTCTATGGTAGCATACTTTTCACTTTCGTTTTTGAGAGAGTAGCATCGATTAACCCACGAGTCTTTACTCGTGAATATAGACTTCAAGATCCAGCATTGATTCGTTAGACAAAGTTAATGTGGTGGATGAGGGACGTGTGATTCTCAAGCACCTATGATATTGATGATTTCTCTCATTGGTGGGCACACGATATCATAGATATTGACGACTATCCCTATAAGGGGATAAACTTCAACATGGATTCAGACATGCCCATACCACTAGATGCAACACATGGCGATATAGGTAACACTTTTTAGAGTTTTTAAGTTATAAATTTTTTATGTATTTTATTTAACACATAACTCAAGAAGTAAACCAAAAACAACATATTTTTGGCATGAATCGTAATTCTAAAAAAATATTTTAAATGCACATATATCAGAACAAAACGATCGGACGAATAATCTAGTGATAGAAGCAGAGGATGTATCGGAGACCATCCCGGAGGGGATGTACACATATTTTTGCATAATATCGAGAGGAACCCAGACGATCTTACTCAACAGATCCCAATGGTGCAGATTGGCGATTTTCCGGAGAAAATGTAGTGACACATCGTTGGAGAAAATGGGTCTAGGTTCAAATTTTTCAGCGTCTGTCCAACATCGTTGTGTGCTACCATGAGACACACAATGGGGAAGGTCTTACATCATATATGTTATGTATTTATTGTACCATACTATAGTGATATAAATTCGGGGCTATAAGCCATATTTTGTAAAATCGACCCACAATTTTTTACTTAATGAATACTTTAATAATATATACAACGTTTTGTCCTCAAAATTACTTATATCAATTATGTGAAATGATTATTTATATACATTTATGTGTGTTTGCGTGCGCATTCTTTTGTATTTAAGTATGAAATGGATGTCAATCTAATAAATAATTAGCATGGGAATCAAACACAAGATTAGAACCTCTAGACATGTGCACATACGTAATGTAATCAAAAGAACATTTCAAAATATGTACCCAAAGGAATCGTCGGAGAATCATGGGATCCTAGACATAGTGTTCACCATTCAACTCAGACATCACCAATTTGGAATCCAGACTAACTTTCAGAGATTGAGTATCATGCAAAATGGCGTCTCTAGGAAGCTTGATCATGATGGTATACTCAGCTACATTGTTTGGTATTGGCCCAAGACAAGTGCCTCAGGAAGTCGCCAACTGACCTATGGGAGAACAAATCACCCAAGAGGTGGAAGCAAGGTTATGAGTATGACTTCTAGCACCATTTGTGAACCCTATGAATAAAAGACACCCATGACATCTTCCAACCAAGCAGAAGCATGATAAGAAAATTGAAGAGAAAAAGAAAAAATAAAAACCAGTCCTAAATATTACCAATATACAATAATTACAAAGGATAGATGCCCGAGCATCAATTCTCAAGAATAGTACTTCTTGAGGTAGAGTCCATTTCTGGGCTCCAACAACACATTACCCTCATAATCTTCCATCTCATAATCTCCTTTCCATATGGAATTCCTCTCAATGTAAGGGTCGTGCCACATCAAATTAAATTTTCCTTCCCTCAATGCGTTTGTGACCTAATCATATACCAAGACAAGATATCCCTCATAAAAGATGTGGGAGAGGATATACTTATCATATTGAATCTTGACACATTTCTTGTGTGCCTCGTTCATTGTCGCAGCATCGTGACACTGCTCATCAAGATGCTCCAAGTGAACAAGACATGTTTCTAACTCTAACACGTCAAGAAGAATCTCAATAACAAACTTCAGTGAGGGCATTTAAAATTCAATCGACAGGACTGCATCCACCCCGTGTATGATTTGGAAAGGTCAAAAGAATGTAATAGTATTGATCAAAGTTTGGTTTTCCCATAATGCAAGATAAAGAATAAAATTCCAATTTGATTTTATTGCATTGATAGTCCATTGAAGGATGGTCTTGAGGGACTTATTAATAACCTCTACTTTATTGTTCACTTCAGGGTAATAAGGATATGAATTCTCCTCCTTGAAACCTAACTTTGATGCTATATCTGACATCATTCAGTTATGGAAGTGACTACCATGATCAGTGACAATCTATTTTGGAACTCCAAACCTGATAATGACTTGATTGAATATGAAAATCATTGCAGTCTCACAATTATTTTCAAATGTTGGCATGGCCTCCTCCCACTTTGTAAAGTAGTCGACAACCACGATAACCTATCGATTCCCCATAGCTGAGGTTGGGTTGCATGTCGTGAAATATACCCCCCACTTGGTGAAGGGGTCGATGGAGATAACTAGAAATGAAGGAGTAGGATATGCCCACATTTTTTGAGTAAACACTTGACAAAGGTAACACTTCTTGACCACCTCGATACAATATTTGAAGATCATCGGCCAAAAGTATTTGATGCACATGATTTTTTGGGTTGTCTCGAACCCAGAAGGGTGACCATCACATGCTCCACTGTGGAAATCATTAAGCCCACTCTCTGCTTCTTCATGAGTCAAGAAACAATGAAGAATCGAATCAACCCCCTGGTGATACAGAGTGTCACTGATGATGAGATAATTCTTTGCATGGTGGGAAATGCATTGCCACTCATCTCGTGAATAATGTGAAGAGAACTTCAAAGTTTGGAGATATACGAGGATATCCCCATACCAAGGGTCATTGGAAGAGATTAGGAAAGTATACTCATCGAGAAATGAGTTTTTGATAATGATGCCCTTATCCTCCCCAATAAGCTCTGACATAATCTTAGAAAATACTAACAACTTTTTGGACTTGGACGAAATGAATTCCAATTCAAACGCCTGCAATATGAAAATTCATTTATTATATTCCCCCCCAACAATACATTGAGTTAGGATATATTGGAATGGATTGACATTATCTATCACAATAGTCTTGTGCAATAAAATGTAGTGCTAAATCCTACGGATAGTGTGAATAACTACCAAAGCTAGCTTCTTGACATGTGAGTAGTTAAGTTCAGGACCCACCAAGCTACGAATGAGGTAGTAAATGACGTTCTCCTGGAGTGCATCATCTTCAAGAACTAGAACCATTCCAATAGTGGATTTGGATGCTGCAAGATATAACAAGAAATATTTTTTGGAGTTCGGGGGACTAAGCAAGCGGGCAGAAACAAGATTTTTATTTAGCATGTTGAACGATTGTTGTGAAAATTCATCCCAGATAAAAGGGACCCCCTTCTTCAACAAGCACATGCAGCCCTTAGTGATGTCATCATAGTTAGCGATAAACCAATGAAGGAAATTAGATTTTCCTTACAAATTTTGAAGCTATCAAATATTTTGCAGGGGAGGCAACTGATGTATTTCCTCAACCTTTAAATTATTGACCATGATCCCCTTATTGGAAATAATAAAGCCTAAAATATTCCCTCAGAAAACACATAAGATGCACTTATTAGGATTCAGGCGAATACAATAATACTGACATCTCTAAAAAACAAGCCAAAAATGACTTGGATTATTTTCTCTCTTACGATAGAAATCAACAAGGTCATCAAAATAAGATTCAAAAATATGCTTGAGATCATGAAAGGAAAATGACATAGCCCGCTGAAACATAGCTCCAACATTTTTAAGGCCAAAAGACATCTTTTGATAGGAAAATATACCCCAAGGACATATAAACGCCATCTTATGTTGGTCCTCAAGATGGATCTAGATCTAGTTATAGCCATAAAATCTCTCCATTAAAGAAAAGATCTCGCTTCTCTCACAATCCTTGATGATCTAATCAAAAAATGGTGTGGGAAAGTTTTCCTTTGGACAATCATTATTCACATCCCATAAATCCATGTAAACATGAATTATTCCTTGCTTCTTATCAACCAAAATGGGAGTTGAAACCCATTATGTAAGGGGAATTGAATACATGAAGCCATCCTTAGGAAATTTCTCTACCTTTTCCTTAATCATCGTCACCTTTCTAGGGTTAAATAGTGATAACGTTTTTCAAACAGGTTTGGCATTTTCATATGGTCTAATCTCATGTTCGATGATTCGAGCGTCGATTCCTTACATTTCTTCATAATACTAGGAAATTACATCACAAAATTCCTTGAACAAGGTAGTATATGTGCAAACCTCCTCCACAGAGCAGCCCATGTCGATGAACATATTTTCCATGATGTCAGGGGTTCGAGATATGTTGATTGGAATTATTTCTAAAATATTATCCATACTTCCCTCAACATACACACCATGATTATTTCATGGTTTCATGGGATGATCATCACCTCCAGTCAAAATCAATCAAAATTCTCTCTTATCGACCTTACTGAGATCTAGGAGGAAGTAGGACCTATGGTGTCAGTCATCCCGGGTTTTTTCAGTCCTAGTCATTTATTTAAGGATAGCCTTGTTGGAAGGAAAAATAATATCAAGGTAATCGTACGAGTTAGAAGAATTCAGGGCCCAAACGGACTCTGAAAAATAATCGACCTATTTTTTCCAGGGAGTAGGATCAGGATTTGTAGTATCTTATTGAATTGCTTAATAGGTTGTTTCGGTTGTAGATAGTGTCATCTCCATCTCTGCATGTGCAATCCCTTCCACTTAAGTGAATGGAGAGGGTAAAATCCAAGGATCCTCGAAGTATGATGTTTGAAAAGAACTCACCTAAGACATGGGGATCGAAAATATTGACTTATGATAGAAATATGGAATAATGTTAATATATGTATCAGTGTTGAGAAGTTGAATGTTCCCATAAAATAAGGATACATCCCAAAACCAATGCTCTCAGTTTTGATTTGAGAGTTTTGAATCAACGGGACTATGGATCTTGTTGATGTTGCTAAGTCAGGAGACGTGAAAACATATGGTTGATTGTAACGAGTTTCCCTTCATTAGGAAAACATAGAACTTAGAAAATCAAGGATATGACAATTGTCATAGCATAAGTCCAACTGCTCCCTAACAAGAGGTTTCATTCGAGCAGGGCGTCGACTACTTCCACTTCATTGAAATGGTTTTTCCCCACAAATGGATGGGGAACGAGGGGATAATCCCATGCTGTCTAAAATAATTTCCATCAAACATAGTAAGCAACGTAGGAGATGACACTAAGTACTATGGTGAACCAATTTCTCGTCAACATGATAAAGATATGACACACATCGAAGCGCCTTCATCAACCATTTTCTGAAAGATCGTTTTCATGGGGTACACTACTTGGAACTTAAAGGAAACATGATAGGGAAGATGAGACTTGATATTTAAAGTGTCAAGAGTGAAGGTTAGAGATTTATAGGATTTTTCATATCTGAGAGAAGACAACAATGCAGTCCATTGCAAAGGGAAACTTTGAAGTACTTCCAATGCCGACATCACACACGGAGTTTGGGCCAAATGTTTAACAATGGAATAATTTTGAGCATCCATAGCGTTAGGATTGCACGAAGAATGTTTAGACACACCCTTAGGTATGAAAGGCATTGCATCTCCCAAAGTTTCTCTGTGTGAAGACAATTATGTGGATCGGAGGACTCCTTACCTTTAGAGGCAGAATCAGGGTTACCATAATCATAGGCCCTGGTCCACAAAAAAATATCTAAACCCATCATATAAACATTTGAGGAACCACCTTTATGCGAGTTTTTAGGGTCCTATAATTATAGGGAATCTAATGATTCAGATATCATTCGTTGGTCTCATGATGAAGATCTTGGCTTGTTGACTCGCCTCGCTTCCCCCTCCATTTTGCATCATCCTTCACTCATCTTCATGCTACATCATCTACTTATCCTTACCAACCCATCTATTGTCGTGCTTCTAATCCCCTTTCCATCCATACACTTCATCGGTCTCTCATCATTCTTCCCTAAATAAAACAAAGTTAGATAACCCAAGATAAATAATTAAATAAAATATCATTTAGTTTAATAACTAATTAAATTAATAATTTTAATAATTAGTAGTTAGGTTAGTTTGTTTAAGTTAGAAATTAGGTTAGTGCAATATTAAATTGAAATTAAACCAATATTATTTTAATACAAAACATTAATAAAAGATTTAAATATAAAAATATTAATAACTAATAATTATTAAAAAATTAAAATAAAAACAAATAAAAATACATTAACACATAAATAATAAAGCAAAACAATATCAA
>JZKD02S2407833.1:342713-357931 GCA_000966675.3 Picea glauca
AACCAGCTAAGAGAGATCCCCTGTGTGTTTACCCTCATAAAGAAGGCATTGTTGGGAAAAAGAAATCCCTAAACTCTAATTTCTACTTTAAATCCATCACATGGTTGTTAGAATTCACCCACATGCATAAGGTTTTCCCATAAAAGGACTTGCCATAATTCATTTTTTTTTCTTTTATAAGAATTTGTGAACGAGGTTTTCTTTTAAAACATGACATGCAATCATTTTGTCAAGCACTTTCCATGCAACAAAAACTTGACAAGCATGGATTTGTTCAAAAACTTGACATGTAATCCTTTTTTCAAACACTTGGAAAACAACTCCATCATAATATGGAACTTGTGGTTCCTTCCTCTTCTTGTCTATCTTCTCTTCCATGGCCTTAGTATGTTTCTCCTTGACCAAAATAACCATTCACCTCATAGTGTTTGCATATGGGTTCACAATAGATTGGATTTCATCAGAAGTTGCAATCTATGCGAGATATAAGTTGACCATATTCGAATGAGGCATAACATATCCCTTCTTCTACAAGGACTCCTTATCAAAACCCCCAAATGTACTATCAAGCTTCTCAAAAATAAACTTCATCCATATAATTAAACAACTCAAATTTCCACTGATGGATTTATGAGCAGAACAAAATGAATACAGATCTATATTATTAACACAGAGATTCGATGAAAAATAATAGAGATACATCAAAACTTGGCTTCTATTAATAAATAAATATGTTGAGACTATAAAATACAGACTGAAACAAGCTTGCTAGAATGGTGGTGGCTTATCTCAGAGAAGAGATGTTATAGTTGCACTCATTCGCAAGAAGATGGCTACAATGAGGTTATGAAAGAATTTTTATAATAAATATGAAGCCAAAACCCTAGACATCTAAAAACCTAACCCTAGGAGATGAAGCGCCAAGAATCATGTGGGACTCGTTGGGCTAAGTTGGTACATCAACTTCCTGGGGTCGTAACTTTTGCATACGATCTTCGTTTTAGATGCACAATAACCAATTGGAAAGGTCTATCTGAGTACTACACATTATGCCATCAAAATCTAACTCAATTTAAATATTTATTGTGTTGATCCCTAAAAATGTGGTTTAGGGCCTCAAAACGACCCTGAAAGTTCGGGACCCGAAAACTAGGAAAAACCTACCAAACTAAAAAACTGTCAAGATGAGACAATTGGAATATGTGGGTGGCCACCGATATCCACCTGGATCATCCAATGAGATCAAGTTTCATCAAGGTCAATCAATCAACAAAAACAATCACCACACCTAGATTATTCCTAAAATCCTGAACAAACAAAGCACCTTTAATGGCATAAAAATTTAAAAAACCCTCGTGTGAAATATAATGATTGTTCCTCATCTTACCCTTACTGGCATGAACAATGTGACATTATTAGCCTTTCCCAAGTCAACACAAGTCCCTGCCTTCTTCAAAACCTTCACAGAAGCCAAAGCTTTCCTCGCCCCTTCAACACCATCGTTGAGAATGAGCAATATCTTTAGGATGAACTCAATTTTATAATATCAAACCATTTATTAGTTACACTACCATTGAATATCACCCTTACAGTTACTATTACTTGACATTATTATATATTTCGATGAATTCAACCTATGCATTAGTACAACAAGAATATATTCAAACATTTCCACATATATATAATTCAAAATTTATTTACAAATTTTACCTTAAAAACATTTTAAATTGTGTAGAGAATAATTACTAGTAAGGTAGATATTTATCAATACTCATAATATCTCACCAAATCCAAAATTTGTAGAGAAAAAAAACGTTGTTTTTATGTCGCTATTTTTTAACATAGAAAAAATCTATTACAGACATCAAAAGTATGATATTAATGACACAAATTATGTAAAAAAATAATATTTTTTTTTATAGATACATCAATACAACAACATCCTATTGATATGGTTAAAGTAGATATAATTAAATTTGACTATGCTCAATCTTGACCATGTCAAGTCTATAAAATATCATGTCGTAGTCTAAACATTCTACGTTTTGGCCCTTCTCTGTGGATTTTGTTCTGATAATTTTTTCCCGAAATATGGCAAGAAAGTGTTGAATATGAAAGTTTGAGTCACTAAGTCTATATAATCCAAGTTCCCTAGGGGTTTTTCAACACGTTGAATCCATTTATGCATTCAAAAATGCAATTTAAACAACAAAAAAATGTGATTTCATCCAAATTTATGTGGTCGAATTCCAGTGAAAATTGCCAAAACTTAGAACAGTTAGACAATGCCAAATATCACCTAGTCATTGGTGTACCAACATCCTTAATTCAATTTTTATATATCAATGTCTATCAAGGAAACGAGTTTACAAAAAAAAGTAAATTTCAAGAACTTATAGTGAAATCCAATGTCAAAATTGATTATTTACTATCAATGTTAGATTTAACACCCAAACGTAGTAGTTATCTTTGATATTTTCTTGTACCTTATTTTCTTCTTCTCTTTTTTGTTTGTTCCTCATTCACACTTGTTTTTAATGCAACATCATTTTGAAGAATGATTTATCATAGTTGCACAAAGAATCATAAGTGAAATGAGCACACAAGAAGAAATACATCTCTAAAAACAAAAATAGAAAGTCAGTGCATGGATGTGAATGTTAGTGCGGAGAAGCATGTGCATGAAATAACAAATTATGGATCTTGATGGAGAATTTGAAAGGTCAATCATGGGAAGTTGAAGAGATGGACTCGAAGAAATGAGGCCAAGCCAATAGTGGGAGAAGGTGAGTTATATTGACTAAATAGTTGAAGTTTGTGTAAGGAAAAAAATTCAAAGAAGAACAAAATATAAGAAGGAAAAGAGAAGGAAATTAGTTCAGCCTCAAGGGACATCAATTTCATTTTATTTGAGTTGGATTTGAGAGAGAGATATCAAGAAAAAGGATTTTACATAAGGAGGCAATTGCACCTCAAAAAGAATTTAAAGATAGTTATATAAAATGCATTATTATTATTGAGGATTAAGAAGAGTAGAGAGGTCAAAGAGAGGATGAAAAAAATTGGTGGATCCATGAAAAAGAAGATTAACACTTAGCAATTTGATATAGTTCTAAAAAAAAACATTTATCAATTTGAAAATTGATTTTAAAGTATAAATTATTATTTAATGTAGTTCTATATTAATATAAACCTTTTGTTATTTTATAGTTGAAAAAAATAGAATCTAGATAGGATAGAGACATTGTGTTTTTTACCTGTACAACTTATTAGTGATAGAATATTGATAGAATAAAATTGGAGAGATAAAAGATTTTTCTATAAAATATACATTTTTTTTTTGAAAATATATAATTATATAATATTGATAAGTATAAATTGAAAATGAATTTAAAAATAAATAAAATAAGAAAATCTTATTAAAAATATCAATAAAACTTTATATACAAAATTAACACAATATTTCATACTTAAATGATTTTTAACTTACATAAAAATGATTTAAGATATTAAGTACATGTTAAAAAAAAAATATAATATGATATAACTTACATATATAATTCAAAATGAATTTAAAAATATCATATTTTTAGAGGAATTTATTTTAAATAGTATTGTATAATTTTATTTTTTTTTATAATTAGGAGATATAAATTTTGGTAAAATTTTAATTTTATATTGTTTAAATTGTTTTTTAATGTAGAAATGAATTCAGTTTAATGAAAAACTCTTAAAATAGTCTGATTAAATAGATAAAAGTATTCAAGTTTGCAGATGCAACAATTTCCAGTTAAATTTCTAACCTAATTAAACAAGTAATATCCTTTAAATAAAACCAAAACTTAAAACATTTAAATGCAACAATTTCCAGTTAAATTTCTAACCTAATTAAATAAGTAATATCCTTTAAATAAAACCAAAACTTAAAACATTTAGCTTCTTTTAGAAAGATTATACAAATTGATTTATTATTCTTGCCATGGCCATGAGAGACATAGGTTATAAGGTTATAAGTTGTGGAAATCAATGAACAAGACGAAATATAAAATCTAGTTTATGAGAGAGATGTTCTAACTTGGAAGAGGGAAAACAATGAATATGTTGAAATATCAAATCTTCACATCTTTTCCATTAGAAAATTATTGAAAGCGCTTGCAGCAGTGCGGGAGATTAAGTATTAAAGTATAATACTTCACATGCACATTTTTCAAACCGAGTCGGTATATGGATGGATATCCATTTTGTACATAGCACATAACAGATTCCCAGAAGGTACGAGAATGCACCATGTTGTACGGCGTCTGAACTTTAGGGTCTAAAATGACTTCCAAAAACTCTGAAAGACTAGGCTTGAATGGGGGATCATAAGATTTCAATGAACCTAATGGATATTCCTTTATACAATCAAGGAATGTGACTAACTTTACAAACTCATCCCAATTACAATCCACATCAAACTCTAAAGGCGCCATTTTTGACACGGTGAAGCATATGTGGCATTTGTTACCTGCCTGAAATTTGGAGTCGATGACAATGGGGCCACACTTAAAAGTCCTCTGTGTTTCTTCTGAGCTGAAGCATAACCAAGGAACCAGAGTTGCATCTTCGTGGGGGGCTCCTCATCCACGAAGTACCTGAATGAGTAGTATAGCTTCACCTTCACTGAGTCAGGGATGTGGTTACGTATCCAATGCATCAACAGACAAATCATTTTGTCAAATAAGAGATGCATGAAGAAGGAAAGAGTTCTAACGATGAGATGGAGCGGGGCATTCAAAAGCGCATTCACTTTTGTGCTAAAGCTCAACGCTAACTCCAGCGTCGCTGCATAAACGGTTAATGCTATACTAATTTGCGAATATGCACTCTTCGCTTGGAAATATAATGCCAACAAGTTAAAAAGCTTTGGTATTATTCATGCCGAGTATACCGAGTGAAAGAAATTTATAGGCAAAAACCAATCATGCCATTCAAATTGGTTTAAATGCATCATAACGACGTTGTCTAGAATCAGAGAATCCATCACTTCATGTAAAGGCATGACCACGCCTGTAGCCAGTCCCAGCCAAATTCTCTTATAATCTTTCACAAACACCGTCTCGGGGCGCATATTTACCATGTTTGCCATTTCCAGAAGAGAGTCCCAGATTTTGTCTGTGATGTAATACTTCATGCGCTCATTCACAAACAACATGTTTCCTTCCATTCCTTTTCTCTCTAGATGGAAATCTTTTCCCAAGTAGCGACATTTGATGTCAGATCTGTCATGAGATATGCGGCATGTGACCATCGGGTGATCTGCTGCCTTCCTCAGTCCAACGCAACAGACTTCTTTGAAGATAAAACCTCGTATACCTTGGCGTCGCAAATGGGCGTAAGGAAAAGGGCTGAAGATCGTTATCGCTAAGCAGCTCTTTAACACGCCTACGAGGAGCGCTCCGACTAGTGTGTAACTGAGGATCTGCCATAATCCAACAAATAGTTGGATGTCCAAAAGTGGGTCGTTCAAAAGTGGGTTGTTTTCTTCGTCCGACATACTCCCTCTGCCAACGATCAACAATAACCCACTCGCTCTACTTTTCTGCTCCTCCTGTTCGTTTTATAGAGGATTTTATTTCTTAATCTTTTATTAGTTTTATAGAAGATTTGATTTCTTAATCGTTTATCACTCGTACCAATTATCTATTTTTTAGGGGAACAATAAGCACCCGACTTTTTAGGGTAGAAATAACTATCGACTTTTTAGGGAGCAATAAGCACCGGACGTTTTAGGGTAGTAATAAGCACCTACGGCAGGGCGCTTATTATTCGCTAACTTTTTATATGTCTAAAATAGTGAAACGGCATGTGTTTATCGTGTTTAGTTGTTTTGGATGACCTTGACATTCCAGTTCTAGTTTTGAAAAGAGATACAAGAAAATTATATTTTTTTTATATTTTTTAATTAGTTAAATTAAATTAAATTTATGGTAGAGTCAATTTTAATGTTGGACGGAAGAACAATCTGCTCAGAGATGAAATGCTCACACCAAATTCAAACTGTACTGTCATAAAAATATTTAAAACAAAATTAAAAAAATAAAAATAAAAACAATTACATCAAACGTCATCTGGAAACGTCTACCTTTCATCAGCTACATGAGATTCCACGCGTTACCTTCCAGTAACATAAATAATAACTAAATGTGGAGTGAATCTCTCCGCGTGGACAGGAGTGGCGTCACCCTTTGCGTACGCAATGGACGCCATCGTAACGTGGTTGTCTACTTATTAAACATTTTCAAGCCATACAACTAGTCTAAAGTCGTTGTAGTATTAAACAATCCGTCATCTACCTCCTTATCTGTCAGCAGAAGCAAAAAAAAATCACATAAAGAACATTTAAACTATCACAGCTGCAAATAGAAAGGTTTAGGTTTGTTTAGAAAATGAAACATGGCCGCACAGCTGTACATGGTATCTCTCCATTTTGTAACAAAACTTTAATCTTTGTTAATCATTTAGACTTGGCAATTAGCTAACCACCATAGTAAATTTTAAATATGATCAAGTAAAAGTAGAAAAATAAACATGTAAATGAATGTTTTTATAATAGTGAAGAAGTTAGTGGTTGAAATCACAACCATTGATTTATTGGGACGACTAAAAATATTCCATCAATATTTAATCTTTGTCCACATAAAATTGATTAAACACTAACAAAAAATAACTCTCTCTTTCTCTTCATATTTTAGCAGAACTACATTAATAAAAGTGGTTGATATAAGTCATAGACATCATTTTCCACTTTTCCAAATTAATAATCTCTATCAATTTATATCAATCACTTTTATTAATATAGTAAAAGTAATTTTACTAATTATTATTATAAAATAATTTAATATTGTGAACATTTTTATAATAATTTTAATCATTTTTTCAAAAAAAATAAAAATAAAAATTATTTTAATTCTAAATTAAAAAATTATAAAAATAAAATAAAAAGTAATATAAATAAAATACCTCTTTCTAAAGAATAATAAAATCATCTAAAATCAATTTTAAAATCAATTTCAAGAAGATAAAACTAACTTCCAACTAAACCCTAAAAATATATTATTTACATGATCAAATTAACTGCTTCTAACTAAACCTTAAAATGTATATTACATATATGTAAATAGTTTTTAAAATTCTAAAATTAACTTATAAATAAACCTTAAAACATATATTACAACATATATTACATATATGTAAATTGTTTTTAAAATTCCAAAATTAACTTTTAAATAATTGCATGGGACATACATTTGCGCTATACAAATAATTCCCAAACAAAACGTCAAAAAACTGGCTGGGATACCGGGTTGAAATGAATGAGAAACAATTACCAACGCAGAGTTTACTTAAATCGGCCTTCCATCTTCACTTTCACCTTCCTTCCCTTCACGCAGCTACTTCCCGACCGGGTGAAAATAGAGTGCTGCTGGTGATGTTATTGTTGCAGTAGTTGTTGATGCAGGAGTTGGGTTGTTTGTAAGGAACAAACAACACAGTAAAAACGAAGCAACTTCCCGCCTAATAAACCCGTGATAGGCACAACCACCACCTGAAGATCGAGATGAAGATCGAAACCCAGTGGTGGGAGCATGAGCTCAACTTTTATAATTAAGGTTTTTTTAAGTGTGTCAAAAGAGTTACATAATTTTTTTCACTAACTAGAAAGAAAGCGTATTTTGCAGCCTTAGTTAACTCAAAGATAAAACTGTTTCAATAAAATAATTGAAAGAAAGCTTATTTTGCATTCTTAGTTAACTTAAAAAACAGTTTCAATAAAATAATTGAGAAACATAATAATTGAGAGCTAAGATTTGTCTGTTTTATAACGAATATGCCACTCTTCATTAACATTATCCAAGGGTTATTGAAAAAGAGCGTTTCTGAATAACATTAACAATGTTGAGGCCATACTCGTGAGTGTAAAAATGTCCATATAAACCCCTATTGCAATATATATAAAAGCAAAACCTTAATTTCAAAGAATGCAACTTATATTACAAAGTAAACCTAAATGGAACATAATTCCATTTTAAAATTAAAACTATATAACAAAGTAGATTTCATTTGAAGTTATGGAAAATTGCCCTTTAAATGAATCTGAACATTGCAATCCTCTTTAACAGTAAGAAGAGAATCACCAACCTTAAAAACATGACTAAACCTAACTACGTAGAGTCCTTTCAAATAATAATTATATCAACACAAAATTTTAATGAAAATCAGGTTTGCACAGAAGAAATTTCAAAGCAAACTCTTAAGAAAAATCAAGTCTGAACATAAATTTTAATACTTTATTACCGAAACAATTTTGTATTTTCATGAAACGTTTTGATCCAATTGGCCTGCAGAAATCGTACCGTCGTCGATCCTGCACTGTCGCTATATGAATAAGATATTGTCGATGCCTAAGGAAATAAGTATAAGCATACAAAATAGTATCTGACAACATGCCGTGAACAACCCAATAACCCCCGATCGACAGTAAGGAACGGACGCATGAAAACAGTAAAAAATATGAAACCAATAACCACAAACTCGTGGTAGGTGAATGCTGAAAGGTTTGGGCTGGCCCAAAAAAATGAAACGTGGCCATAAAATTAAACTCACGGCTGTATATAGTATCTCTCCACTCTATAATAAAACCTTAATCTTTGTTAATCACTCAGAACATATGTCTTTATAATAGTGAGAAAGTTAGTGGTTGAAATCACAATCATTGATTTATTAGGACGACTAAGAATATTCCATCAATATTTAATCTTGTCCATACAAAACTGATTAAGCAATAAACACATATTAAATGTACCCATTGTCAATAAGTGTACGTCTTTCAACGTAATAAAACGCATCTTGAAATGTCAACTTTTATCGGCAAAATAAAACGTCATCTTTCATCAGCGACGTGAGATTCTACGCATTGCCTTCCAGTCATATAAATAAGAACAATTAAATGTGGGGGTGAATCTCTCTGCGTGGAACATATGCAATATGCAATGTATGCCATCATAACTTGGTTGTCTATTATTAAACAATCCATCAATTCTTCAAATGGCATAGTTATCTACTACCCATCACTTCTTCCAAGGCCATGCATCATAATGTGGTTGTTTAGTATGGAGTAAGATAACTACTATCCATAACTTCTTCCAAGGCCATGCATCAGAACATGGTTGTTTAGTATGGAGTAAGCTAAACATGTTGGGTGCAACCATGGCAGGTTGACTGAGGGAGTCAGTGACACAATTTGAGATCCTTGTCTTATACTTGATGTTGAGATGGAACTGTTGCAGGTAGGTGGACCACTTTTGATGGTGGTCATTTTGTAATTTCCCCCATGTCTGTATGAACTGCAGAGGCTTGTGATCAATGTGGATGATCGTCTCCTTTCCTAGAATGTAATGTTTCCATTGACGTCAAGCTTGTACAATGGAATACATTTCCTTGTCATAGGTGGGGTATTTCCGGAAAGTATATGAGAGTGTCTCACTATAGTATGCCACCAGATAACCGTGTTGAGTGAGAAATGA
Organism: Picea glauca; assembly: GCA_000966675.3. Taxonomy (NCBI): domain Eukaryota; kingdom Viridiplantae; phylum Streptophyta; class Pinopsida; order Pinales; family Pinaceae; genus Picea; species Picea glauca. The sequence continues at coordinate 352,280 of JZKD02S2407833.1, forward strand.
GCCTACAACATAGTCAGATGCATCAGTCTCAATCTTAAACGGTTGTTGCAGATCGAGCAAGGAGAATATTGGAGTTGAGCATAAGCGATGCTTCAGATCATCAAATGATCATTGTTGTTCCTTCCCCCACACAAAATTTTCCCTGCCACCGCCCTTGGTCACCTGGCTGAGGGCCCATGCAATATGGGAGATTCCCAATACAAACCATCGGTAGAAGTTGGCAAGTCCCAAGAAGCTCTGAAGCTCAATTAGTGTGGTCGTGGATGGCCAGTCACAGATGATTTGGATCGTAGTTGGATCAACATTTACCCCATGCTCATCAACAATTTAACCCAAGTATTGGACCATGTTCATGCCAAAAGAGCATTTTTCCAAGTTGGCATATAGCTTATGTTTCCACAGAGTGTTAAAAACCTACTGAATATGTCGCATGTGTGCCTCTCAAGTTCTATTGAAGATGAGGATGTCATCCAAATATACCACCACAAAAGAGGTGGTGAAGGGCCTCAATACATCATCCATCAACCTCATGAAAATCATTGGTGCATTTGTTAAGCCAAAGGGAATGACCATCCATTCCAGGAGTCCTTCTCTAGATTTGAAGGTTGTCTTCCATACATCAATTGGTTAGATGGGAACCTGGTGGTATCCAGACTTTAGGTCAATCTTGTTGAAGAACTTTTCCCTCTAGATTTGTTCAAGAAGGTCATCAATCCTGGGAATTGAGTACCTGTTCCTGGCTGTGATTTTGTTTAAGGATCTGTAATCATTGTAGTGTCGCCAAGTCCCATCCTTCTTTTGCACCAGTACAATCGGGCTTCTGCAAGGGGAGGAGTTGGGTCTGATGTGCCCCTTTTGAAAAATCTCCTGGATCTGATGCTTGATTCTGTCATTTTCCATCAGCGAGAGACAATATACTGATCCATTAGGTAGAGGTGCACCAAGGGTCATATTAATTGGATGCTTGACTTGGTAGTGCGTCGGTACCTTAGTGGGTGAGGAGAATATGTCTCTGTATTCTTCCACGATCTCCTTCACTTACTTCTACTACAAATAGAGGCTCTATGTAGAGGCCATGAATGTGGTGGTGACTTTCTGCTTACTGTGAGCACAGATCACAAAGAAGACGAACTATGAGCTATGAAATGACCTTACTGCATTTTTTAGCAAAGATTAAAGAAATAGCGGTAGGCAGTGCTACCTCTGGTATCATGTACAAATGTCTACCCAAAGTAATAATAACACTGCGGGGTCTAGACTCATACACAACATGATGCTTCCACAAATATGGTTGTCCTAAAAGAACATCACAAACTTCAAGGGGAGTAATATCCCACAATACCTCATCTTTGAAAGGCTTGATGTCATAGGGCAGATGACATTGTTGGCTGACACAAAGATATCTTCCTTGATGAAGCCAACTGATGGTGCAGGGTTGCGGGTGCGGTTTTGTTGGCAGGTCCGAACGCTTGATGACATTTGTTGAAATCAGGTTCTACTGACAGTCGCTATTGACAATGAAATGAAGTGAAGCCCACTTTACCCACATCTGTGAGTGAAAGAGGTGTTCCCCTTCCTTTGGTTCTTCTGGCTTATTGGTCGGACTTTGGTGGTAGCGATAGTGCCACTGGGTTCAACATCGATAATTCACTTCCCTCCTTCGGGATTTGATTCAGAATTATAATCGACCTCTGACTCGAAAGTCTTCATCTCAGCCATGAGTAACTTCTTGGAGCGACATTCTTCAATGTTGTGCCAAGGGATTTTATGGCACTCACACCATTTTCTCGTGTCCTTCTTCGTCTTCTGATTTCCCTTCTTGTGTTGTGGCTTGGACTAATTGTTTTGAGAGTGACCATGTTTTCTTTGTCCCTTGTTGTGTGGGTTGGGGCCGCCTTTTCCCTACTTCGGCTGTGAGGAGTTTGCAGATCAAAATATCACCTCTTTTGCTTAAATTTTTGTTTGATCTTGATAGCGTATCTATAAGTCATACCCAATGAGGTAATGTTTAGAAACTCCATTTCTGTTTGAATGTATCTATGAAAACGGTCGTGGTATTTGAGCAACAAATTTCGCTCAGAGTATTTGATACCCAATTTGGTGCACAAGGTATGGAAAATATTGGTGAAATTTGACACAACTTGGTCCCTTTCTTGACGCAGGGTGGTCCATCTGGTGTACTGGTCCTCGTAGCTTCAAACAATGTAATATTGTTCTTTAATGGCATCCCAGAAGGAATCCCATGTAGGGGATACCAAAAATATTGCAAATTCCTTTATAGCCCTTTGCTCAGAGTAAGTGTCCCACTAGTTCTTAACATGGGGAATGACCTTGAGGAGTGCAAAAGTAATTTTTTCCCTATCGGAAAAAACATGGACCAAAAAATACCCTTCGAGTAGATTCAACCATTTATCTACAACATCTGCATCTATCAGTACTTCAAATAATAGAATATCAAAATTTACCTATACCTTGAAGGGGGTTGCATGGCCAATTGATGAAGATGTTTTTCCTGTGGGAAGCTGGTGAGGGATCTTTGCAAAGGTGTCCATCATTTTGTTCCTCTGTCTCGCAAGGGATTCATCGAGCAACATTTTAAAAGGATCTCTTGCTCCATCATCTTTCATTTCGTCTCCCATGGGTTATTGTCGGGCTTGGCACAACCGATCTGGAAACGAATCGATTGGTTAGAGTCCCAACTTCTTGTACCCAGATCTTGTCGGGGACATGCATGAAGAAAAATAAATGAATAGCAGACTGCTCCGATACCACTGATCCGTATTTAGGAGCGGAATGAACTAATTAACGGACTGAATACAATAAACACAGAGATATGAAGAACAACACATATATCCAATGAACAATATCTTTTATTGAATAAATGAAATAGGATGAAACTGTAAAACTACAGAACTGAAACACTTCCTCGAATGGTGGTAGTTATCTCTGAGAAGAGATGTGGCTGCTACGCACATCCGTCTGAGAAGAATGATTACAATGAGGCTCCATAGACCTTTTTGATATTACTTATGAATGCCAAAACCCTATACATCTGAAAACCTAACCCTAGGAGGTGAAACATCAAAAGTCATGTGGGACCCTATGGGTAAGTTGGTACCTCAACTTCCTGGGGTTGTAACTTTTGCATACGACCTTCGTTTTAGGCGCTTGATAGCCTGTTGGAAAGGTATTTTAGAGAAATACACATTACACATTACGTCGTCAAACTAGAATCTGTTTACAGTTTGACCGTGGAGAGCCAAAAAATCATTGTTTAGGGCTTCAAAACGGCCTTGAAAGTACAACAAGATGTGCTGACATGAAAACATACAAAATAAGCTAGTTGGATTAGGTGAGAGGCCATTGGTATCCACCTGGAAGATGTGTAGGGCTTTATACAACCCCATAAGTGTAGAACCCACAATTACAAAGAAGTACAGAAGAACTTGTTGAACTAAAAATGAAGAAGAGGAGCCCGTTGGAATAGATGGGTGGCCACCAATATCCACCTTGATCAGGGAGTGTGTTGATGGGGTTGTCCAACCTCTCTGGCATGCCCATGTTGATGAGGGTAGACAGGTTCACTCCTTGGGCATGCTCCCAAGTGGTCCTTCCCTTGCTCAAATGCAATCCAAACCTCTGTCAATCGTTCTAATGAAAATAAAGTGCGTTCCCCCTTCATGTCACACGTCATCGTCATCCACCCAAGGTGATCTTTGCCACACCCAAACACATTCGTTCATCCAGTCGATCGATTCCTTCCTTGTGCTCTTTGTCCATCCGTTGTTGAATCTACCCAAAGAACGCACATGCTCAATGGGTGTCATGGAAGACAATTACAATTAGCTTGGTTGATTTTATAATATTTGTAAGTCAAAAATATTTTTGTATTAAAATATGCCTAGATTTAATCACCATCCAAGTGATAAACTAATTGCAGTGTACTAAAATTGCCCCAAATTCAATGATTAAGAGGCATAGTAGTATTTATTATTAAAAGGAAACTACACTCATGCATATGGCCTCAAAGATGGTGTTGAAGGCCTTTCATCATAGACATTGGAGCTATACCACTAGATAACAAGAGGAGATTCATGATAAAAACACACGAAGGGAACGAGCTAAGTGGAGGAAGGGAAAGACAAGTTGGGGCCACTTAAAAAGAACACTATATATGTTGATATATATTTCAATTATTGGAATCTTTGTGCATAAATATATGAAATATATATATTGCATATATTTCAATTATATATATGTTATAACCTATATAAAATATATGTCTTCACAAGGATGTGGACTTTCAAACTAATAAACAAAACTTGGATTTTCTTGGCACCACGAAAGAGGGACAAAGCAAGTCACCACCCACCTACAATAGAGGGACAGAGAGACCCATGATAACCTAGCCCAAACCCAAAGACACGACATAGAGAAAGAGCATAGGACCAAAGGCGCAAGAGAGGACCTACAATGACAGACACATACAAAGTCATACTGCAACATTGGTAAGAGATTAACAGCCATTTCTAGACCCTCCCTTCTCAAACTATGTCGTTATTAACACAACAAAGGGTTCTAGAATTCCATAGCAATAGTGAGCATGGAATAATAACCATTACTTATGCCCAACTTAATTGACTCTCATCTTTCAGTAATGTTAAAACTCATAGTGCTTTTGACAACATCAATGGCTTAATGGATTGCAAGAATATCTAAGTATCAATTAATTTATGAAACCCATCCACTAAACATCACAATGGGTTACTGAGAAAGTAAGCGTTTTCACTTGAATGCTCTAACTACTTCATTCCACATGCATTGCTTACATTTTCAGTGTTTTGTTTGCATATTATGCTCATGATTGAAAGATTAGTTTATCAATGGCTCAACAGTTGCCGAGCTGCGTGGAATTAGATCACAGGATTCGAGCACTTGAAGAGACACATAAAAATCTACTTCGTGAGGAGGAGGAAAGATGGTGTATAAAGAGTAGGATGTTGTGGCTGGCGGGTGGTGACAAAAATACAACATTCTTTCATAAAACTGCTTGCGCCCGGAGATCAAGAAAGAAAATATGGGAAATAGAAGATGATACAGGCAATCTTCTCCATTCTCAATCAGAGATCAAATCGGCGGCCCACTCTCACTTTAAATCCTTTTACAAAGCCCCCCCAGCACCATCTCTTGCAGAGAAGACAACTTTAGCTAGATTATTTCCTAATTTGATCACTCCTGAAGAAGCTACTTTGTTACACTCTACATGTACAAAAGAAGAACTTCTTGAGACTTTAAAAAGCTTTAAAAAAGAGAAAAGTCCAGGACCCGACGGATGGTCGGTCGAACTCTTCTTACATTTCTTTGATCTAATGGGCCAAGACATTCTTGAAGTCGTTGAAGATTTGAGAACAAGAGGGATTGTGAGTTCTCGTCTGAACAAAACCTTTGTGGTTCTGATTCCAAAAACTAATTTGCCCCGGCATTTCTCAGATTTCCGCCCCATCTCTCTCTGTAATCTCTGTTATAAAATCATCTCTAAAATCATTGCTGTCAGAATCCGACCTTTTCTCTCGCGGGCGCTCTCCGAAGAACAACTTGGTTTCCTCAAAGGAAGACAGATTCTGGATGCAGTGGGCGTGGCACAAGAATGTA
>JZKD02S2407833.1:386138-402990 GCA_000966675.3 Picea glauca
ACCAACCTTAAAAACATGACTAAACCTAACTACGTATAGTCTTTTCAAATAACAATTATATCAACACAAAATTTTAATGAAAAACAGGTTTGCACAGAAGAAATTTCAAAGCAAATTCTTAAGGAAAATCAAGTCTAAACATAAGTTTTAATACTTTATTACCGAAACAATTTTGTATTTTCATGAAACGTTTTGATTCAATTGGCCTGCAGAAATCGTATCGTCGTCGATCCTGCACTGTCACTATATGAATTCCCCTATCCATCTCAGTAAGATATTGTCGATGCCTAAGGAAATAAGTATAAGCATACAAAATAGTATCTCACAACATGTCGTAAACAACCCAATAACCCCTGATCGACAGTACGGAACGGATGCATGAACACAGTAAAAAATATGAAACCAATAACCGCAAACTCGTGGCAGGTGAACGCTGAAAGGTTTCAGCTGGCCCAGAAAATGAAACGTGGCCATAAAATGAAACGTGGTCATAGAATGAAACTTATGGATGTATATAGCATCTCTCCACTATAACAAAACCTTAATCTTGGTTAATCACTCAGAACATATGCCTTTATAATAGTGAGGAAGTTAGTGGTTGAAATCACAACCATTGATTTATTAGGACGACTAAGAATATTCCATCAATATTTAATCTTGTCCATACAAATCTGATTAAGCACTAAACACATGTTAAATATACCCATTGTCAATAGGTGTACGCCTTTCGGCGTAATAAAACGCATCTTGAAATGTCAACTTTTATCGGCGAAATAAAACATCATCTTTCATCAGCTACGTGAGATTCTATGCGTTGCCTTCCAGTAATATAAATAAGAACAATTAAATCTGGGGGTGAATCTCTCCGCGTGGAACATACACAATACACAATGTACGCCATCATAACTTGGATTTCTATTATTAAACAATCCATCAATTCTTCAAATGGCATAGTTATCTATTACCCATCACTTCTTCCAAGACCATGCATCATAACGTGGTTGTTTAGTATGGAGTAAGATAACTACTATCCATAAATTCTTCCAAGGCCATGCATCATAACGTGGTTGTTTAGTATGGAGTAAGCTAAACATGTTGGGTGCAGCCATGGGAGGTCGACTAAGGGAGTCAGCGACACAATTTGAGATCCTTGTCTTATACTTGATGTTGAGATGGAACTGTTGCAGGTAGGTGGACCACTTCTGATGGTGGTCGTTTTGCAATTTCCCCTGTGTCTGTATGAACTACAGAGGCTTGTGATCAATGTGGATGATCGTCTCCTTTCCTAGAATGTAATGTTTCCATTGACAACAAGATTGTACAATGGAATACATTTCCTTATCATAGGTGGGGTATTTTTGGAAAGTATATGAGAGTGTCTCACTATAATATGTCACAAGATGATCGTGTTGAGTGAGAAATGAGCCTACAACATAGTCATATGCATCAGTCTCAATCTTGAACGGTTGTTGCAGATTGAGCAAGGAGATTATTGGAGCTGAGCACAAGCGATGCTTCATATCATCGAATGATCGTTGTTGTTCCTTCCCCCACACGAACTTTTCCCTGCCACTACCCTTGGTCACCTGGTTGAGGGCCCATGCAATATGGGAGAATCCCAACACAAACCATTGGTAGAAGTTGGCCAGTCCCACGAAGCTCTGAAGCTCGATTAGTGTGGTCGGGGATGGCCAGTCACAGATGATTTGGATCGTAGCTGGATCAACATTTACCCCATGCTCATCAACAATATAGCCCAATTATTGGACCATGTTCATGCCAAAAGAGCATTTTTCCAAGTTGGCATATAGCTTCTGTTGCCACAGAGTGCTAAAAACCTACTGAATATGTTGCATGTGTGCCTCTCAAGTTTTGTTGAAGATGAGGATGTCATCCAAATATACCACCACAAAAGAGGTGATGAAGGGTCTCAATACATCATCCATCAACCTCATGAAAGTCATTGGTGCATTTGTTAAGACAAAGGGAATGACCAGCCATTCGAGGAGTCCTTCTTTATATTTGAAGGTTGTCTTCCATACATCAGTGGGTTCGATGGGAACCTGGTGGTAGCCAGACTTTAGGTCAATCTTGCTGAAGAAATTTTCCCTCTTGATTTGTTCAAGAAGGTCATCAATCCTAGGAATTGAGTACCTGTTCATGGCTATGATTTTGTTTAAGGCTCTGTAATCATTGCAATGTCGCCAAGTCCCGTCCTTCTTCTACACCAGTACAATCGGGCTTCCGCAAGGGGAGGAGTTGGGTCTGATGTGCCCCTTTTGAAGAAGCTCATGGATCTGATGCTTGATTTTGTCATTTTCCATCAGCAAGGGACGATATATTGATCCATTAGGTAGAGGTGCACCAGGGGTCATATCAATTGGATGATTGACTTGGTAGTACGCCAGTACCCGGGTGAGTGAGGAGAATATGTCTCTGTATTCTTCCACGTTCCCTTCCACTTACTTCTACTACAAAGAGAGACTCTACGTAGAGGCCACAAATGTAGTGGCAACCTTTTGCTTACTGTGAGCACAGATCACAAAGAAGACGAATTGTGAGCTGTGAAATGACCTTACTGCATTTTTTAGCAGAGATTAAAGAAATAGCGGTAGGCAGAGCTACCTTTGGTATCATGTACAATTGTCTACCGAAAGTAATAATAACACTGCGGGGTCTAGACTGATACACAACATGATGCTTCCACAAATATGGTTGTCCTAAAAGAACATCAAAAACTTCAAGGGGAGTAATATCCCACAATACCTCATATTTGAAAGGCTTGATGTCGTAGGGCAAATGACATTGTTGGCTGACACAAAGATCTCTTCCTTGATGAAGCCAACCGATGGTGTAGGGTTGTGGGTGCATTTTTGTTGGCAGGTCTGGACGCTTGACGACCTTTGCTAAAATCAGGTTCTTTTGACTGCCGCTATTGATAATGAAATGAAGCAGAGCCCCCTTTACCCAAATCTGTGAGTGAAAGAGGTGTTCCCCTTCCTCTGGTTCTTCTAGCTTGATTGGTCGAACTTTGGTGGTAGCGATAGTGGCACTGGGTTCAACATCAATAATTTGCTTCCCTCCTTCGAGATTTGATTTAGAATCAGAATCAACCTCTAACTCAAAAGCCTTCATCTCGGCCATGAGTAACTGCTTGGAGCGACACTCTTCAATGTTGTGCCAAGGGATTTTATGGCACTCACACCATTTTCTCGTGTCCTTCTTCGTCTTCTGATTTCCTTTCTTGTGTTGTGTCTTGGACTAGTTGTCCTAAGAGTGACCATCTTTTCTTTGTCCCTTGTTGTGTGGGTTGGGGCCGCCTTTGCCCTACTTCAACTATGAGGAGTTTGTAGATCAAAATATCGCCTCTTCTGCTTAAATTTTTGTTTGATCTTGATAGCGTATCTATAAGTCATACCCAATGAGGTAATGTCCAAAAACTCCATTTCTATTTGAATGTATCTATGAAAACAGTCACGGTATTTGAGCAACAAATTTTGCTCAAAGTATTTGATACCCAATTTGGTGCACAAGGTATGGAAAATATTGGTGAAATTTGGCACTATCTGGTCCCTTTCTTTATGCAGGGTGGTCCATCTGGTGTACTTGTCCTCGTAGCTTCAAACAGTGTAATATTGTTCTTTAATGGCATCCCAGAAGGAATCCCATGTAGGGGAAACCAAAAATATTGCAAATTCCTTTATGGCCCTTTGCTCAGAGTAAGTGTCCCACCAATCCTTAACATGGGGAACGGCCTTGAGAAGTGCAAAAGTAATCTTTTCCCTATCGGAAAAATCATGGACCGAAAAATATCCTTTGAGTAGATTCAACCATTTATCTACAACATCCGCATCTTTCAGTCCTTCAAATAATGGAATATCAAAATTTACCTATACCTTGAAGGGGGTTGCATGGCCGATTGATGAAGATGTTTTTCTTGTGGGAAGTCAGCAAAGGATCTTTTCAAAGTTGTCCATCATTTTGTTCTGCTGTCGTGCAAGGGATTCATCGAGCAACATTTTAAAAGGATCTCTTGCTCCATCATCTTTCTTTTCATCTCCCATGGTTTTTTTTCGGGCTTGGAACAACCGATCTAGAAACGACTCGATTGGTTCGAGTCCCAACTTCTTGTACCCAGATCTTGTCGGGGACATGCATGAAGAAAAATAAATGAATAGCAGACCGCTCTGATACCACTGATCCGCATTTAGGAGCAGAATGAATTGATTAATAGACTGAATACAATAAACACAGAGATATGAAGAACAACACATATATCCAATGAACAATATCTTTTATTGAATAAATGAAATAGGATGAAACTGTAAAACTACATAACTAAAACACTTTCTCTAATGGTGGTAGTTATCTCTGAGAAGAGATGTGGATGCTATGCACATTTGTCTGAGAAGAATGATTACAATGAGGCTCCATAGACCTTTTTGATATTACTTATGAATGCCAAAACCCTATACATCCAAAAACTAACCCTATGAGGTGAAACGTCAAAAGTCATGTGGGACCCTATGGGTAAGTTGGTACCTCAACTTCCCGGGGTCATAACTTTTGCATATGACCTTCACTTTAGGCGCGTGGTAGCCCATTGGAAAGGTCTTTCAAAGAAATACACATTACGCATTACGTTGTCAAACTAGAATGTGTCTACAGTTTGACCATGGAGAGCCAAAAAAACATTGTTTAGGGCTCCAAAACGGCCCTGAAAGTACAACAAGATGTGCTGACATGAAAACATACAAAATAAGCTATTTGGATTAGGTGAGAGTCCATTGGTATCCACCTGAAAGATGTGTAGGGATTTAGACAACCCCATAAGTGTAGAACCCACAATTACAAAAAAGTATAGAAGAACTTGTTGAACTAAAAATGAACAAGAGGAGCCTGTTGGAATAGATGGGTGGCCACCAATATCCACCTAGATCAGTGAGTGTGTTGATGGGGTTTTCCAACCTCTTTGGCGTGCCCATGTTGATGAGGGAAGACAGGTCCACTCCTTGGGCATGCTCCCAAGTGGTCCTTCCCTTGCTCAAATGAAATCCAAGTCTCTGTCAATCGTTCTAAGGAAAGTAAAGTGTGTTCCCCCTTCGTGTCACACGTCATCGTCGTGCACCCAAGGTGATCTTTGCCACACCCAAACACATTCGTTCATCCAATCGATCGATTCCTTCATTGTGCTCTTTGTCCATCCGTTGTTGAATCTACCCAAGGAACGCACATGCTCAATGGGTGTCATGCAAGACAATTACAATTAGCTTGGTTAATTTTATAATATTTGCAAGTCAAGAATATTTTTGTATTAAAATATGCCTAGATTTAATCACCATCCAAGTGATAAACTAATTGCAGTGTACTAAAATTGCCCCAAATTCAATGATTAAGAGGCATAGTAGTATTTATTATTAAAAGGAAACTACATTCATGCATATGGCCTCAAAGATGGTGTTGAAGGCCTTTCATCATAGACGTTGGAGCTATCCCACTAGATAACAAGAGGAGATTCATGATAAAAATACACGAAGGGAACGAGCTAAGTGGAGGAAGGGAAAGACAAGTGGGGGCCACTTAAAAAGAACACTATATATGTTGATATATATTTCAATTATTGGAATCTTTGTGCATAAATATATGAAATTTATATATTGCATATATTTAAATTATATATATGTTATAACCTATATAAAATATATGTCTTCACAAGGATGTGGACTTCCAAACTAATAACCAAAACTTGGATTTTATTGACACCATGAAAGAGGGACAAAGCAAGCCACCACCCACCTACAATAGAGGGACAGAGAGACCCACGATAACCTAGCCCAAGCCCAAAGACAGGACATAGAGAAAGAGCATAGGAGGAAAGGCGCAAGAGAGGACCTACAAAGATAGACACATACAAAGTCATACTGCAACATTGGTAAAAGATTAGCAACCATTTCTAGACCCTCCCTTCTCAAACTATGTCGTTATTAACACAACAAAGGGTTCTAGAATTCCATAGCAATAGTGACCATGGAATAGTAACCATTACTTATGCCCAACTTAATTGACTCTCATCTTTCATTAATGTTAAAACTCGTAGTGATTTTGACAACATCAATGGCTTGATGGATTGCAAGAATATATAAGTATCAATTAATTTATGAAACCCATCCACTAAACATCACAATGGGTTACTGAGCAAGTAAGTGTTTTCACTTGAATGCTCTAACTGCTTCATTCCACATGCATTGCTTACATTTTCAGTGTTTTGTTTGCATATTATGCTCATGATTGAAAGATTTGTATACCAGTGGCCCAACAAAGATGTACATGTTCGATTATCTTGTTTAATTTTTATTATTTTTTTCATCATATAAATTTATCTTCAAATTGGTTAAACTCTTAAATTTGGCTCCCACATAAATACATGTTAGGTTTTCTTGTTTAAATTTTATTATTTTTTCCATGATATAAATCTATTTTCAAATTGCCTGTATATCTTCAAATTGGGTAAACTCTTAATTTTGGCTCCCATAGATGTACATGTTAGGTTTTCTTGTTTAATTTTTATTATTTTTTTCATGATATAAATCTATTTTCAAATTGCCTAAACTCTTAATTTCGACTCCCATAGTTTTGATCGAAAGGAATAGAATTGGCAAATCTATGATAGCATAGAAAATGGTACAGTCGGGACAATTATGTTGGAAAACCCCCATAATCTAAAGGTTGTTTCCACTTCTTTTTTTCCACGATAAAAGTTACTCTTTTATATTCAAAAGTATATAAAAAATTTACATAGCATCGGTTCAGTTGCCATCAAAACGGAGACCTGTGTAGAAATTCTTATAGCAGCTCGCAGACCTGTGTAAATATGCTTAAAGCAGATCACAGGCTGTCATAGAATACCATAATAAGATGCCATAATGAGCTCTGATACAAGATATCGCTGGTAGTTCTGTTGATGGCAGCTCACAGCCTGTTATATAATCCATTTTAATCTTCCTTTTTAATATCTGTTCCAAAGATATCGCCGAAATAGCCCAAAATTCTGATGCAAAACAATGATGTTGTTTCCAGAATTAAGATTTCATGACCTGGAGTCTTCTACATCAGATTTTGAGAAGAGTTGAGGGGCCCTCGTTGCCATCCTCCCATCGGGCGATAGTTAAGAGACCGTGAGGCTGGGATAAAGCCAATTTTGAAAGGTGGTCTGCAATGACATTGTCTTCTCTGTAGATGTGAGAGGCAGAGAGGTTCTTGATGAGTCTTTTGGCTTCGATGGTTCTCTCTTTCCAGTACTCCAGAGCTGCTGATTGGAGGTCAACCTTGTCATTTATCCAGTCGATTATGACTTTAGAGTCTCCGAGAAGTAGCAAGACTTCGATGTTCATCCTTTGAGCCAGGATAAGGGAAGCCCATGCCCCCAATAGTTCATCTTTGGTGTTGGTGCCTTGTCTGTCGTTGAGTGTCCATATGTAGGAAGCGTGAGAGTTGATGATGATATGGCCTCCCACCCCGCAAAGAGATCCATCTAATTGTGATGCTCCATCAAACCAGGCGATGGCTTTGTCAAAAGGAAGATTTTTAGAGGATCTACAGAGTTTCTGAGCAATGGTGGGGATAGAGGGACGGTTGACAGCAGATAGAATGAGTTTTGTCACCAAGTTTACCGAAGGGGGTTTATCATCAAAGATGGTTGCGTTTCTTGTCAACCAAACATTCCAACAGACGGTGGCTGGCAGCGAGGGGTAGATTTGGTGTCTTGTGCACCAAGAATTAAAGAAAGAGAATGTCCAAGGTCCAAGCCATTGTTCAGCTAGTTTTAGAAATGCTTTGACATGATGCCAAACTTGCCAGGTAAAGTGGCAGCTCACGAAGAGGTGGTGTGAAGTTTCACTGTCCTCCTTGCACAGAATGCAGTGGTTTGGGCCTGACCAGCCCCAGCTCTGAAGGATATCCTAGACTAGGATTTTATTCTCCGTCAATAAGCCAAGTAAAAAATTTGAGTTTCAGCGGACAGTTCCACTTCCACAACCGGGTGTGCCAGGTCTGATCCCGATTGGGCCAGTAAGCCTCTACTAGTGCTTTGTAGATGTTTCGGACAGATATGACCCCATATTTATCGCCTCCCGTCCAGATGAGAGTGTCAGGTCTCTCCTGTAGGCGGATGTCGGCTTCATTTAGATGATATGTGTAACTGTTCCATTCAGCCGAGAGCTCTTTGTCTAGATTCAGTAAGGAGCTAGTGACCTAGGATTCGCCAAGTGAATTTCTGCTGTGAGGGGATTTTAAATGAAAGAGATAATGTAAGCCTAAATTATGCAGGCGCTCCAGAAATCTAGGATAGAGTAGGGCCTTTACACCCATGCCGAGGATATCATCTTTGTCGATTTCAATAGCAGTTCTAGTGCCAGGCAGCCACGCGATCCAATGAAGGAGAATTGGAAGCGATTTTAGAAGGTGCTTCCACGTTTGTGAGCCCCCCAGAGGAGTAAATGTGGCGGATCTGAGCCAGGAATGGACTGGCAGGTGGGAGAGATATTTGTCTTTTATAAGTTTGTTCCAAATGCCAAGTACCATCAGGATATGCCAAAGCATATTTGCCGAGAGAGCAAGGTAGGAGAGGTGCAGATTCCTCAGTCCCCAACCCCCTAAATCTTTTGGCTTTGAGAGGATTTCCCACCCACAGAGATGTAATCCTCTACTTTGCTTGCTGCCATTCTAGAGAAAGGCAAAAATCAGCTGATAGAGTTTCTTTAGCACGGATTGTGGGATGTGTGCCAGAGCCATCCAATACACAGGAAGGCTTTCCAGGACGGCCTTGATCAATATGTATCTCCCACCCATTGATAAACATCTGTTACACCAGTGTTGAATTCTGCGTTCAAACTTTTCATATAACCAGCTCCAGTCCTTTGCTTTGTAGCTAGAGGGTTTGATATAGTAACCAAGATAGTTGAATCCCGCCTCTAGGTCTCGAAAATCAATGCCGAATAGAGTTTTTAGCTCCGACAGGAACGTTTCCCTTGCACCTGTGGCCAAGAACATTGACTTCTGCAAATTTATTTTTAGACCTGTAATAGAGCAGAAATCATTTATCACATTTAAAATTTCTGTCCATTCAGACAAGGAGTCTGATGTCATAATAATCATTTCATCTACAAAAAGTAGATGCAAAATTTGAGTCAGTCTAGATGCTCTGATTCCCATAAGTTTGCCAGCTAATTTACTTCTTTTTAATAAAATGTTGAGGCTTTCTAAGACCAGAATGAAGAGTAGGGGTGAGAGGGGACATCCCTGTCGGAGTCCTCTTTCGCTGTGGAATGCTTTGGAAGCCTCGCCATTGATTAAAACTGCCAGGGTCATTGTGGTTATGCAGCCCATCATCCAATTTGTAGTGGTTGCTCCAAATCCACACTGGAGAAGGATGAGATGTAGGAAGTTCCAGTTAATACAATCGAAGGCTTGTTTGAGGTCTAGTTTTAGGATGATGGCACGTATGTTTTTTGTTTTTATGTTGTGTAAACACTCCTGTGCGGTGCCTATAGCATCAAGGATTTGTCTTCCCTTGAGAAAACCATGCTGCTCCTCTGCCAGTGCCCGGGAGAGAAGAGGGTGAATCATGTTTGCAATGATCTTTGTTATAATCTTGTAGCTGAGATTACACAGCGAGATCGATCGGTAATCCGAGAATTGTTGGGGAAGGTTTTGTTTTTGGATTAGGACGATAAAAGTATTGTTTAAATGTTTGTTAACCGACCCTCTGGTCCTCGAATCCTCGATTGCCTCCATCAGATCTTGTCCCATTAATTCAAAAAAGTGAAGGTAGAGTTCCGCAGTCCATCCATCGGGACTGGGGATTTTTTCTTTTTTAAAGCCTTTTAAAATCTGGTAGATTTCCTCTTTTGTGCAGGGGGCTTCCAATGATCTCGCTTCCTCTTCGGTGACCATCTGTGGGAAAAGTTGGGCTGTGTCTATCTGATCCTGTATGGAGATGTGTGGATCTTCTTGGAAAAAAGTCTTGAAGTGTGTGTATGCCACTTTCTTGATGTCTTATGTCTTGTGTGCAATGTTTCCATCTTCATCCTCTATATCCCAAATGAGCTTTTTATTTCTGCGGTTGCTGGCAAAACGGTGGTAGAATCGGGTGTTTCTATCACCACTAGAGAGCTAGAGCGCTCTACTTTTTAGCCGCCATCTGTCCTCTTCTGCCTGGAGAATGTGCGCTCGATTAGCCTCTAATAAATGAATATTTGCTTAAGTATTAGTCTTCTGGTCGGTCCGTGCCTTGTGCCTATGTAAAATGGATAATTGTTGTTCGAGTCTCTTCAGAATGGATGTCTCTTGTGCTTTTTTTTGCTTCAGCCAGCTGATTGTATTTTATTTTAGACTATGTCGTTTTCTAACTAAGGTGCCCTCTGCATCCCCAGGTAGGGAGTGGGACGAGTCAGTCCATACCGTTTTAACCATCAGGTCGAAGGCGGGCTCCAACAACCATGCCGTGTTGAACTTGAAGGGGTAGCTCCTTCCCAAATTCCCTTTTCCAAGCTGAAGGCATATAGTGGTATGATCAGAAAGGTAGGGCATGTCAACCCAGGCCCAAGCCCTGTGTGTTGGATTAAGCAGTTCTTCTGATATCAGGAATTGATCAAGGTGTTTTTCAATACCGAAGGAGCTCGATCTCCCATTACACCAAGTGGGCAAGAGTTCAGCTGGTTCCAGATCCACAAGTGCATTTTTTGTGAGAAGAGATAATATGAATGTCGCTAGTGGGTCTTTCTTTGCTCTGTCGCCCCAGATCTCCTTTGAGTTGAGCGTGAAGTTCAGATCTCTGGCAATAATGATGTCTTTTATGGCTAGAAGACCAAGGTTGTCGAGCTTCTCCCAAAATAGTCTGCGGTCTAGGAAGGGGCCATAAGTATTGAGCAGGGTCAAGGAGGTGTTGAGTTCAAAACAGGTGCCAGATAAAAGGATTTCGCCTGGACTAAGCATCGGAGTGAAATCAAAATGTAATGGATCCCACGCCGCCAGGAGTTTGCCTGAGTTTCCAATAGAGTTAGCCGCGCACACCATCCAGTCAGGCCTGAGGGTGGAAAGGAAACTTCTTGCATTTTCAGCTTTCACCAGCGTTTCTTTTAGAAGAAGAACCGTCGGTTTGATTTTGTCGAGGAGACGTCTCAAGGAGGCTTGTTTCAGGAGTCCTCCAACTCCTCTAATTTTGAGGGAGATAATTATCATGATTTTTCCCGAGCTTGGGCTTTTATTCCTCTAAGTGCCTAGTTATTTTGTTTAGTAGTTTGAGAGGCTGTGCTTGATTCCTCAACGATTTCCTTTTTCCTCGCACTGCGAGTTTTGAGGGGTGAGATCTCTGAGCCCAAACGTCTGGACCAAGAGAGAGCTATATCAGGTTGCAGTTTCACACCCGAGGTCGTAGGTGTATTGCCCATGGAGGTCGAGGGTGGGATGAGTAGCTTGCCAAGGTACAACGGAATTGGGAGAGAATCAAAAGGTAGAGGGGGTGCTGGTACATTGGTGAGTAGCAGTTCGTCCAAATCCCGAGCCGAAAATGGTTGTTCTGTGTAGCCAAGGGGGGTGTGTGTTCTCTTACCGGGAGTGAGAAGTCGGAAATGTGTTGTGTAAGAGTGTGATCGCTGAGTGGGGAGGGGTTATGCGAGGGGGGGGAAGAGTGGGCTGGAGTAGGCCCAAGCGGCACTGGTGGCGAATTTGGGGATGCCAAAGCTCCTAACCGAGCAAGGATGGGGAGCGAAGGTGGAGTGTTTGTGGGATCAAAAGCAGGATTCGGTTGGAAGGAGGTTGAGGCCTGTGAGTTTATCGAGAGTCTCTCCCAGGCGGAAAGAGTTCTGTAAAGCGAGGGACAAAAAAACTTTATTTTACTCACCATTGTGTTGTCTTGTAAATCAGTGTTCAATGCTCACTGTTGAGGTGGAGACTCCCCTGCAGATGCTTCTGACTGTGTGTCGTAGCCATTGAAGCCAACCTCCTCCGACAAATCAACCTCTGGTTCAGTAGGAGGGTATTTGAAGCAGTCATGTCTCAGGTGGCCAGTTTTGTGGCAAAACGAGCATCTGAATGGGATCCCCAGGTAGTCAAGTCCTTGGGCGAAAAGATGGCCTCTCTAGTCGATGTTCAGGACCTCCGGAAGTCCTGCATGGATATCTAGTTCGACCATGATCTTTGCCATTTTTCTATCAGATGAAGCCAGAGAGGTTGTGTCGACTGTTAAAAAACGACCCAAAGAAGATCCGATGAGCTCGAGGGCCTGTTGGTTCTAGAGTTGTAGAGGAAGGTCAGGTAAAAGAACCCAGAGATGTCTGTAGGAAAAATACTCAGTTGATGGATTGAAGCTGAGTCTCCATCTCTTAAGCATGAGGCTTCCACTGCCAACCACCAAGAACATATCCAGTACGCGGACAGAATCCTCAGGCGACTTGAAAATGAAACCAAACCACCCGTGTTGAATATAGAATACTCTAGGAAGATATCCTAGAAGAGGCTTCCAGGAGTCTGCAATCCAATCGTCCAAGAGCATGTTGCATTTTTCTTTGTAGGCTAATCTTCCAACTAGGGCACAGAGTGCCAGGTTGCAGGCATCCGTCAGTCCAACATCCATGCCCAGGACAAGTTTTGGATGAGTCTTTTTTGGTTTCCAGACCCTTTGAGGCTTTTGTTTGTTGGGAGCGGGTCGGCTAGAATGGAAGCTGGTCTTTTGGGGGTTCCCATTGTTCCTATTGTATGCGCAAGGCTTTTGTGGATCTAGCTCGGGTAAAGGCTTCAGTAGAGTGTCTCCCGGGATAGATGTGTGGAGAGTAGAGCCTGGCGCAAGAAACCTGGAGACTGGTGTGCGCTTGTCTTTTTGGTAATGGTTGTTGATCATCTCATCGATAGAGGCAATGATGTCCGGGTGGTCCCAAGGGTCCCCATTTAGCCTTTTAGTAGCATCTGTGTTCAGAGTCTCCATGTAAGATGTTTCCGATTCCACAAGGGAAAAGGATACCGTTGTAGTGGGTGGAGTGACAGGGATGTCCTGTCAGTTACCAGATGGTCCCTGCCTGTTCCAAGAAAAAGTCGGGGTTAGTGCGGAGACAGAGAGTAAAAAGTTTTAACAGTAGAAAAGATATCAAACCCCCGAGCTAAATGTCTGTTGTCTGTAGTGAGACTAGATGGCAGGAGAATCCGACAGGAACATCAGACCCCCGGGAGAAATGTCTGTTGTGTTGTCTGTGGTGAAGCTAGATGACAGGAAAGCCGGACAGGTATAGGAGTGACCTTTCCAGATCCAAAATAAGGACAGGGATTAACAGGAAAACAGAGAGAAGCGCTAGTTTGGGAGTGTCGGTAAGTCTTGACTGTGAGATAAAAGGATCTAAACTGCCCAAGAAACCAGATGTCTAGGCCCGACCTCGCCCAATCCAGTGCCTCCATTTTCAAACCAGTCGCCTGCCCAATCCAGTGCCTCCCTCCGAAAACTGGAATTTAGTTTATTGAGCATTAAATTATTGCACTCTAACCAAAGAAAATTGAGTTAACCAAAAAATAGTTTATTAATATATTTAAATTGTGGGTACAGAACCTGCTTCTTTATTTTAAAACTATTTTATATAATTAATATATATTTTCATTGATGTCTGTCCATATTTGATTATTACATTTTACAACCTTTAAAACAATTCATAAAAGTGAGCATAAATAACATGGATTCCACAAACAATGAAGGGTGGGTAAAGAAGTTGGCAGGCCATTGAAAAGTTTCTCATTAACTAAATTCTTGGACAAAACCTATATTAACCGTCGGAGTAATCTTGCGTCCGATCCACCTTGAGACACATATAATGGCACCTTCAGACACATATAATGGAGACAATGTCTTGACTGCACGCAAATCTTTCGTTTCCATATGAAACAATTAAAGCTTGGAGCTTTATAAGAATGTCCTGAATATTGAATAAGATACCAGAAAACAAAGAAGCCAACAAAATAAGTGGTCTTACTCTGTGTTTGATAATTAAAAGCAAAATGCCGATGGAGCCTAACAACTTTCCTCTGTGTACTACACTGGGAAAAAAATCCTTGATATACAGAGTTTATGCCTGCACCTACTTCTCTCCAATAATTGACCTCATATATTATCGCGTGATGTATATCCCAAGTGAGGATTATTGGCCCTCGATTGTGATATTTGTCAGAGAACTAGGCTTCGCCTACAGTTGGATCGATTGTGATATTTGTCAGAGAACTAGGCTTCGCCCACAGTTGGATTTTAGAGCAGGCGTTCATGTGGTGGCCAGTTGAGCGAAAAGTCTTTCCAAAAAGATTTTATACGTGTTCAAGGATATGTTAAATGAACATTAATTAATCTGCGTAAATGGACAGGTTTGAGAGCGATTTACCGCCTGTTGATATATTTATAACTGTTTTGCAGCTGAAGCCAAACAATATTTAAGTTTAGCAATTACAATTATTGAGCAAACCGAATAACACAACAAACATGAACAAATTTGACACAGAGATTTACTTGGTAAAACCTTTCTTATATGTGAAACCTACAGATTTGACACAGATTTATTTGGTAAAACCTTTCTTAGAAGGGAAACCTTCAAGGCTCAATGATAATCAGTATTTGAACAAGATAATCAGTATTTGATAGATTTGACACAGAGATTTATTTGGTAAAACGTTTCTTATAAGGGAAACCTTCAAGGCTCAATGATAATCAGTATTTGAACAAGATAATCAGTTTTTGATTATTATTCAAGGGAAAAGTTTACAACAACCACTAAATTCAGGCTTCCAATGGTACATACAACCATTAACCCAATCTCCATTCCAACCTTTGTCTCTACAAGCTTACAAGAATACAAAACAATTTTATTTAGTTACAAACTGTCCATCATACTAAATTGGTAGATTTAGTTTAACCAACCTCTACAAAATAAGAACTATGAAATCTGCTAATATCCACATATTGTGGATATTAGTTGGCATATTCAACAATAAGCACCCCTGAGATGAATATGCCAAATACTATTTTTTCCACTATCCATACAAGGCAAGGCAAAGTGGTTTCCAAATGCAGCTCAGATTAATAAGAGGCAAGGTAAAGTGGTTTCCAAATGCAGCTAAGATTAATACGGAAACTTATTAGCTTAAATTTCGAAAACTTTTGGACATGGCATGAGTCTTAATATATCTGTTTCTTAAAACAAAATAGACTAGTGTTGAATTGGAAGTGCCATAAAAACAAAAATAACTGATTCCTGGTAAATGAGGTAAATTGGCGCGAATTATGTTACTGGCACTGGAAAAACTCATTGAAGTAAAGGGATAAAGCAACAGAGAAATGAGTACCTCAAACAACAAGCTTATAAATTACATCAAAGTTTCTCCAGTATACCTCCAAACGCAGTAGGCCAGGAGGGACGGAGAATGCTGCTTCTTTGGTCAAGTATACCACCAAACTCAGCGTCGCAACCACAAGGAATAACTTGCAAATTCAGATCACTCTTCAACCAGTTGATAGAAGTCGAACATTCAATCTCTTACAACAAACTGAGTTGCAATGGTTTCATGTTTACAATTGTGGAAAAATTCAGTAAATGCAGCAAATATCTCAAAATTGCAATGTACTTAGATGTACATCAAAAGCATACAGCCACAATGACCTTCAAGTGCTTCATTTTACCTTCATCTAAGCATTTTAACGATCTTGTTAAAACTGCAAGACAACATTACTCATCCTTTTGTACAATTATAATCAAAGTGCATCTGAAATGCAAGGCTCCGCCACCAATAGCATAATCTTTATAATCTTTAAATCAATGTGTTACCTCCCGTGTTTGTAGAACCCTTCGAATTACATGGATAATTATACAAAGTGCTTCGATATGGCTTGCCCGATATCCGAGCAAAGTTGATGGCAGGCTGTAACACTTTGCATCTATGTGCTAGCTCTGGTATCCGCATACCACTTCGAATTTAATACATGAAGAATTAAGGAGTTGACTAATGGGGAGAGCAATTTTTTTATTTGGAGTTATTTTTCTGGGAGGTTTTTGAACTGATCGTTTTTAAATTTTCGGTTAATTTAGAACTTTAATCCATTATTTTTTAAGTATTTGAGTTGATTTAAAATGGAACAAAATCTTTGAAATAAAGTTTTAAAATACATAGAAGTTTGATCCATGCAAAACTCAGTATACCCATAAAAATCTGACCAGATTTAAACTTTTTTTACCAATATTTGAACAAAATTGATAACAAGTTGTACCACTTTGCATCAATGTGTTATGGTATCAGCATAACACTTCGATTTAATACATGGAGAATTACACAACATGCCTTCAGGGTATAATAAAAAGGTGGCGTTGTCTAATTGCCTTGTTCTTTGAAATGGTTGTTTTTTTGGTTGGAATTAAGCTTTTGTTAATATTTTTTTTATTGTATAAGATTTATTAGTGTACATAAATTTGTTAGAAACATTTTTTGTTGTTTAAAATTTATTTATGAAAGTAGAAATATATTTAACATGTCTAAAATGTTTGGAACATTTAGTCATTTCAAATATAAAAATCTAACACATTCAAGTAAAATTTTAAAATAATTTACCTAATAAAAACCATTTAATAGAATATTTAAACTTACCAGCTATAATCACTTAATCCAATTAAGAAAATTATTGAAAGAGCTCACATCAAAGCTGCATGTCTGTGGGAAATTAATTACAGAACTCTAGTACTCCACCCATACATTTGGCAATTCTAGTAGGTATAGTGGTGGATATTCATTTTTGACATAGCACATAATAGATTCCCAAAACGTGCGAGCATGCACCATG
>JZKD02S2407834.1:0-15971 GCA_000966675.3 Picea glauca
TATGAATATATAATGGTTCCTAGTAGTGATTATAATAAAAAAAAATGAATTGAATGTAAGGATTAAAATGAGTTATACATTTTTTTCTTTTTCTTTGGTTGATGAGGAGGGGAGCTGTGGGATTTGGAAGCCAAGCCAATAAAGGTTTTCTTTTGATTGAAATTTGTGTATTACATAGTAGAAATCATGTTGGATATGGTTATGGATACTCATGTTGGTGACCATTTGCATATAATCTTAATTTTTCTAGTCGTCTCTATCCTTGTTTTGTGGGATGATATCCATATAATTCCAGGTCTTTTTATGGAGGTGTTCCACCACCATATAGCAATCCATTGATGTTTCCTTAGCAATTACCTTATGATTTTTCACATAAGGTTTTGTGGAGTACAATGTTGTTCACTTGACTTAAATCAATGATATTATAACCATTTGCAATGTTTCTTAATTATTGACATTATTTGAGATGCTTTCACATGTCTAATTTATTTGATAAGAGCTTAAAATTATTTTATTAATACAAATTACATGATTTAATTAATGATAATTTATTATTATAAAAATAATAATTAACTAATATTAAATTTAACAAGCTTTAAAATGATGATTATGATTAGCGTCTACTAAAACCAAAATTGGTCTATCGCACCTTAAGAATGTAATCTAGATTACTTCAATTTCTCTAAAATTGTATTCATATGCTCAAAAAACATTGAGAGAAGCATTCCAAGATCACCATAGTTTTGAGGACTTAGAAGGTTATGAGGTTTGTATCGTGGAAAACATTTTTAAATTGGGATCTAATTTGGGTATAGGAAAGGTATTCTAAGAGAAAGTGTTTTCACAAAGATGGTAGATTCTTTTATCCCACGATGTTTTGGGAATTGTCCAATGCCCAGTTTCACTATGCACCTCATGGGAGTTTGTTATTATTTTAGCAATGTTTATTTTCTTCTTGCACTTGCCAAAACTAAGAGGTACTTTTGATGTTGTAGATTAAGGTTGACCACCTCCTTGTAGTATCTTAATTTTTTTTTATCCTCTAATTCTTTATCAAACCACTGTTTCTCCTTAAATTTATTTGTGATAATTTTTTTAATATTATGGGTATTCTACATGATGACTTCCTCTTGTATTCCCTAATGATTTAGCTAAGATTTGGAATCTTTATTCCATCCCCAGTTGAGTCACTGGTGGTTTTGGGTAGAGTTTCAAGCAATTTTTTGGAGCCTCTTGTCATCCATGTTTTTTTTTTATCTATTATTGTACATTAGGTACCTAATCATAGTATTGCTCTCAATAGGGGAAAGGCTCATTTCTATGCGGAGGATAGGATAGTATAGGATAGGGTGTATTGCCTTTAATTTTGAGATTATAAGTTATAAAATTATTTTGGATTCATTCTATATTTCTCCAATTTATTCTTTAGAGATACTTCGTCCCCAAACTTCACATCCATGTTAGATAATCAGAGTGACGAAAGTGTGAAAGAGTATTTTTTTTAAATCCTAGAGCCAAAGGTCCACTTATTTACAATTATTTTCAAGCCCATAATATGATTTCCACCCTCCATTCATCATTTTCTCAATGCTATAATTCCAATTGAGCTTGTGATGAATATAGATTCCAGGATAATTGTATGAAGGAATTTCCTCCAAGATATTGTTGTCATACAAAAAAGTATCGTAGGTGATCCTTTTGAATTTAGTTATCATAACCTTTGTTTTTTCAGTGTTCACAACCATACACATACTAGAGAAAAAGTCCTTGAGGATTATTAGCTTCTCACCTAGGTCATAGGGACTCTTAACCTCAAGAAAAATATCATTGACAAAAGAAGAAGGATGATCACTATACTAGTAAGAGTCGAGCTGACACAACCTGCATATTTCAATAAATCTTATTACTCATCAATATATATGCCAAAAAGGGTAGTTAATTTCTTTTGACCAACCCTCATTGTTCCTAAACTTGGGAATAAATTTATGATACAACCCTATTGCAACAACTCTTAACTCGAAAGAGACTTTAATCTCTTCTAACCTATTCCAAAGGTTAGTCCTAGGAACTTTGTCAAAATATTTTCTAAAATAAATGAAACAACAAAGGAAATTGATTTTGTCATTATGAGATTCCTCTGCAATGATTCTAAGAATAAAAATGTGATCCATAGTTGAATGGTAGCCTCTAAACCTAGCTTGGCCTTTAGATCTGTTTCCATGACTTTCTAGCCACATATTGATATTTTTTTCCAAAATAATTTTGTATAGCTTAGCAAAAATGGGACTAATCATAATGGTCTTATAATTAGAGGGATTACTTTTATCCCCACTTTTAAAAGTTGGTACAATTAGGCTTTGTGTTCGAGGTTTTGGGAAGCCTTTTTTGATAGATAAATTGAAGACATTATGCATGTGAGGGACGAGGATAGGTCCTCCAATTTTTAAAATTTTAGCTTGGTAACCTTGGATGTCCTTAGCTTTTCCTTTTGCAAGTCACATAACCCCAAACTTAATGACTTCTATAGAAGAAAATTTATCCTTTGCAGAACAATTTGGAATGTTGTCTATGATAATAGGGGATTTGGAAAGATTTTTTAAGGTAGGAATTCAGATCCTTCAACGGAATCCTATTATTTTATTTAGTTTTACAAGTTAGAATTTTCCTCCAAATTTTTTTAGGATCTATCTTAGATGGGTGAAAAAGATTCTCTTTCTTTCTATTTACACGTTTTTTTTTTCCTTTTAATTTTACGACTTTGTATCTATTTATCTTATCAAATTTTAATGAAGCATTGGAAGCATCCCTGATGTATTTTCTATCAATTTTACGTTCATTATCATAACAAGATTTAGTCATATTGTTTTTATTTTTACAAATTACCTCAATAGAGAATTTGTTAATGGAATTAGAGATGATTGTTGTAAAATTATGATAGACAGATTCAATATTTTTATTATATGATATGATATTTAAATAGTTATTTAAGTCTTTTAAGAAAATATCAAATTATAAAAAAGTAAGTGCCTTTGGTTATCTTAGTTCTCTTCAATGGAATGTTTTTACAGGGAAAAGTTTAGAGTTAGGGTTAGAGGTCTATGATCAAATTCAAAATCGTGGTCATCTAAAAGATAAAATCTGATTACTTGGTTATACAAATGGATATTTGATATTACATAATCAATGGAACTGCTACCCAACCCATGTATACAAGTCATCCCGTTATATTTCATCCTGATGCAGGAGCATCGTCAACATCAAGCGAGTGTGGGGTAAGCACAACACATTTTGAGCACATGATAAATTGTTTAAAAACTTTTGAAGAGTGGAGCGCCAAACTTAATTGAGATAGTTAAGAAGAGGTGTACTTTTTATATTGTAAAAGGACCTTGAGTGATCCACTCTCGTCCATAGTAGGTAGAAGGCATTTATGTTGGTAAGTAGCTTTGAATTCTCTGATTAGATAGTTTTAGGAGTAGAGGGAAAACAGAAATAGACACCCTCATTGTGTAATTGTAACATTATTATGAAGAGAGCATAGAAGAGAAGCAGAGAGCTGTGTAGCAGACTCCATGTACAGAAGTTCTGAATTAATACAAAGAAACTGTGATTCAGACTCATGGTGTTCACGTGTTCTCTATGTATGCATCTTTAACTATTATGCTCATGAACGTCTTACTCTTTCTGTCATGCAATTTATTTTATGCTATGTATGAATGATTTCCTGTTGAATGTTTGAAATCTGAGAGGAAAGGGTAGTGGAATGAGTTTCAATCGTTTCTCTATCTGAGCCAGAGTTCCTGTAAGGAGTGCATTGACAACAAGTTCAGAGGTTCATCTCTGAAAGCTCAGAAGGGATAGCGGTTGTTCTCATTTCCTTAGAGTGTAGTTGGGCACAGGAGTGTGCAAGGAGTGTGCAGGCTAAGTAAAGTCTCAGGGTTGCGAACCTGAGCAAAATATCGTAGGATTGCTGCTGCAGGCATGCGCAGAAGTTGAAGTATTCAACATTTGAAAGTATCTGAAGGTTGCCGCAAGGAGTGCGCGAAAGAATATTCTTTAAACGTTAGAGTCGTGAGAAATCTCAGGAGGTATAAGGCCTTCTAATCCATTTAAGGATAGTGTAGAGAAGTTGGGATTGGAAGTATTAAGAAAGGCATCGTAAGTTTGCGCCGTGGCAGAGAAATTGGGGAGGAACACCCAGATCATTCGAAGAAATTATCAAAGGGAAGAGATCAATGATTAGGAATCTGTGAGAAGGATTAGCGAAATCCCGCCAGCCATCATATCTTCCATATAAGTGAGGAGGTTACGGTTGCGTCCAGAGTTCAAGCTCGGGAGGTTGTGGGCAATCGGATCTTCACATAGATATCCATCAGCTGTTGGATTGACTAGGAGTTGCACGAAGTTTAAGCTTCGTGAACAGGAGGAGGAAAGTTCCGACGAGGGGCATGGCCATCGGAATTTCGACATTCATGAAATAGGGAGTAACGAGGATGAGTGATCGGGAATTTTCATAGTGAAAATCCCAGAATCAATCTGAGCCGTCCATCTTGCGGAGATAGGTGGTGATAATCGAGCGCCTGTCGGCATTTTGGCGACCAGGGTTTTAAGTTGTCAAATAAATTGTGTCATCGGGGCATCTAAAGTCTCGAAATCCCGAGGTTGAACCAGGGCCGCCCATCTTTAGGGGGACACGTGGTGAAGATATAGGATCTCAGGAAAAGTCCCAAAAGGAAGACTCCATCGGAGTTTCGGGACTCGGCAAATGGGGAGTTTTGTGAGAAAGAGATCGGGAGAATCCATGTTGGAAACCACAAAATGATATGAGCCGTCCATCCATTTGGGACACGTGTAGGAATATCTGAAGAAGTCGGGGTTCGGCGTTTCGCAGATCCTGAAGACAGAAAACTCTTGCATTTCAGAATCGTGAAGTCCAAAAACTTGATGGGAAGGAAAGCTCCGTTGTGGGGCCCAACTGACGTCGTCTCGTCGTAACAGGGGGAATCGGGAATTTCCAAGGTGAAAAACCCCGAAGCATACGAGATTTTTCCATCTTTGAGGACGCGTGGCAACAATCTCAACTGTCGGAGAAAGTCCCGAAAGAAAAGTCATATCGGGGAATTGGCATTCGAGAGTTCGAGGAAACCGAAGGCATAAGCACTTTGTCATTTTAAATCGCGAAACCCTGAGGGAGATCCGGAGCCTTTGATTTTAGTAACCAATCACAGTCATTGATTGTGTTTTATGGTGGAAGGGCATCCTAGTGACGTCATATCGGGATTCAGAGAGTCGGGGATCTAGAGGACTAGAGGTCGCCTACATCTCAACATCCGAAACTCCGAAATCCCGAAAGGTGGTAAGATTGAGGTCATGTGAAAGGAGGTCGTTTGGACCACAAGCCTACACCAAAGGGCTAACCGAATATTAAAGCATATCGGGAAAGTGGAGATCGGGAAATTGGGAACCAAAGGGTCGTGACATCGGGAGTTTGAAAACCCTGAAACCTGATTTTCTATTCTTCTGTCGTGAAGAGAACAGTGACTGGCCTAGAGGCTGCTAGGAGCAGAAAAGACCCGTGGGTCAATTTCAAAGGAGATTCCAGTGGATAATTGAAGGAGCCACTCCAGCTCAAGGGTAAAATTATAACGATCCTTAGGACCGGGAGGTCAGTGCAGAGGTCTTTGCTGAGGCAGAGGGTGCGGTTTGCATTAGTTGGTATCAGAGCTTAGAAAATATTCTTTGCTTTCTGTAGTAGGAATAAGGAAGATTAACCATGCCGCCAAGAAGAAGAGATAGACAATCACCCGATCTAGAGGAGGAAAGGGAGATTTCCAGAGGAAGGGGTAGATAGGTGCATAATCCAAAAGTAGAAAGAGATTTGCATAACATATGCGCCAGACTAGTGGACATGGAGATAAGACAAAAACGCACAGCTAATGTAGGAGATATCAGCGAGTCCAAAAATGAAGATGATGATCGACATGGAGAAGAAGAAGTCACAACAGAAGATGAAACAAATGAACGCTTGCTTAAATCTATTGCAATAATGGGTGCAAAGGCGAAGATGGACATTCCAGTTTATGAAGGAAATATGGATGTAGAAGAGCTTATAGACTGGATTAGATCTCTAGACACCTACTTTGATTATGAATATGTCGAAGAGGATAGGAAGTTCAAGCATGTCGTCACGAGATTAAAGGGACATGCAACATTGTGGTGGGATGAACTACAAGCGGATAGGCATTGCCAAGGAAAGAAAAAAATTAAGAGTTGGGACTGGATGATTGCAAAGATGAAAGAAAAATTCATCCCTAGGGATTATCAGATTACTCTATTCAGGAGAATGTAGAACCTGAGGTAGAAGCTGATGTTAGTAAAGGAATATACTGAGGAATTTTACAGGTTGAATATCAGGGCAGGTCATCGTGAAAGCAATGATGAAAAAGTAGCCAGGTATATGAATGGCCTGAGATATGAAATTCAGGATGAGATGAGTATATTGACCATCCCAACGGTGGAAGATGCTTATCAGATGGCTCTAAAAGAAGAAGAGAAGCTAAGCCAAAAGCAGGGTCAAAGAGGCTGAGGCAGAAGTCAGCCCAGAGGCAAATCAGTTGCCCGGGATAAATATTAGAAGCCCAAGGAGGACTGGAAGAAACCCCAGAATTGAACTGAGAGAGGTGAAAGCTCACAGAGAGGGAAGCATACTAAACAAAGAGGAGAGTATGCCGATAATAACATTTTTCCTCATACTAGGGGTAGAGGAAGAGGCAGAGGTGGAGTGATAAAATGCTTCACGTGTGGAAAGAATGGACACAAGTCTTATGAATGTCGAGATAAAAAGAAAGAGAATGGAGAGACTCACATCGCCGAAGCATAGAGGAGATATGTGGAGGTGGAAGATGCTGAAGGCGGAAGATCACTGATGATGCGAAAGGTTCTCTTAACGCCAGAGAAGGAGGTGGAGAATTCAGTGCAGAGAAACAGTCTTTTTCGGACTGCTTGCAAAACCAAGAACAGGGTATGCAAGGTCATTGTGGACAATGGAAGCATGGATAATCTCGTTTTGACAGAGATGGTGGAAAAGATGGAGTTGGAGACGAGCAAACATCCGAGTCCATACCGAGTTTCATGGCTACAAAAGGGACATCAGGTAAATGTCACTAAACAGTGTTTAGTTGAATTTAAGATAGGAGGATATAATGATAAGATATTATGTGATGTCATTCCTATGGATGTTTGTCATCTATTGCTGGGTAGACCATGGAAATATGATAGAAATATGATTCATGATGGGAGAATGAACACATACACCTTAGAAAAGAATGGGAGGACACATATGTTACTTCCAATTAAAGATAAGGAGGTGAAACTTGAAATGAGCAACACAGTACTTCTCATGAGTGGGAAGGAACTTCTTATAGAGGTGAAGAAGAAGGAGGATCCACAGTTCATTGTGGTCAGAAAACTGAAGATTGTTCTGACTAGCACCAGAGTGGATGATTTACCAGAAGAAATTCAGGAACTGCTAAAAGAGTTCGTTGATATAGTAGTGGAAGAATTACCTCGTTCGTTGCCACTGATCAGAAGTGTGAGTCATCATATTGATCTCATACCAGGAGATAGTTTTCCAAATAAATTTGCGTACAGATTAATGTTGCAAGAGAATGAAGAGGTCAAAAGACAAGTCCAGGAGTTGTTGGAAAAATGTTTAGTCAGGGAAAGCTTGAGTATGTGTGTTTTTCCGACAGTACTCAGTCCGAAGAAAGACGGAGGCTGGAGGATCTGTACTGATTCAAGGGAAATTAACAAGATAACCATTAGGTACAGATTTCCATTGCCGAGGATGGATGATTTGATGGATTGCTTAAGTGTAGAAAAATATTTTTCAAAGATTGATTTGAAAAGTGGTTATCACCAGATTCGCATGAGAGAAGGTGATGAATGGAAGACAACATTCAAAACAAATGAAGGGTTGTATGAATGGTTTGTTATGCCATTTGTCTTAACAAATGCACCGAGTACCTTCATGAGGTTGATGAACGAAGTCCTGAAGGAGTTCATCGAAAAATTTGTCATTGTGTATTTAGATGACATACTGGTTTTTAGTAAAACAGTAGTGGAGCATTTGAAGCATTTGGCTACAGTGATGAAGAGATTACAACAAGAGAAGATGCTCATAAACATGAAGAAATACTCATTCATGAAGACAAAACTCATCTATTTGAGTTTCGTTATTTCTGCAAATAAATTGAGGATGGATCCAGATAAGGTGGAGGTAATCAAGAATTGGCCATCACCGAAGAATATTTTTGAGGTGAGAAGTTTTCATGGATTGGCTGGTTTCTACCGAAAATTCATCAGGAATTTCAGTGGAATTAGAGAAACGATGATGGACACAGTGAAGAAAAGACAAATATTTTCACTGGACAGAAGAGGCCGAAAAGAGTTTCAATCTGTTGAAGAGGAAAATCACGGAACAACCAATTCTGGTGTTGTTGTATTTCCAAAAGACATTTCAAGTGAAATGCGATGCAAGTGGATTTGTAGTAGGAGTATTCTTAAGTCAAGAAGACAGGTCGATAGCATACTTCAGCGAGAAGATGAATGAAGAAAAAGTGAAATACTCCACTTATGATAAGGAGTTTTATGCTATTGTACAGGCATTAAAGAAATGGAGGCATTACTTAATTCATAAAGAGTTTGTCTTATACAATGACAATCACGCACTGCAGTTTGTGACTCAACAGGAAAAGTTGAATCAGAGACATGTATAATGGGTGGAATACATGCAAAATTTCACTTTTGTAATTAAACATATTTCA
This sequence comes from Picea glauca, assembly GCA_000966675.3. NCBI lineage: Eukaryota > Viridiplantae > Streptophyta > Pinopsida > Pinales > Pinaceae > Picea > Picea glauca. The sequence continues at coordinate 8,826 of JZKD02S2407834.1, forward strand.
GGTACTGCTAACAAAGTTGTTGATGCTTTGAGCAGGAAGTGTTTGTTGTTGCAGGAGTTCAAGATCAAGACGTTGGGTTTCGATGACCTCAGGGACATGTATAGAGATGATCAAGATTTTAAGGAGGCATATGAAGCAGTCGAGAATCCAATTCTCAGAGACAGAAGCAAATGGATAGAATACATGATCCAGGAAGGATTGTTGTTTAAGGGCAATCAACTGTGTATTCCAAAATGCTCCATGAGGGAGAATTTTCTAAAGGAGAAACATAGTGGAGGATTGGTCGAGAATTTTGGTCATGAAAAGACGTTCGCAAAGTTGAACGAATCATATTTTTGGACAGGAATGTGAGCAGATGTCAAGAGATTCATGGACATATGCAGAATTTGACAGCATTCGAAGGGAAGAAAATAGAATGCAGGGTTTTATCAACCGTTGCCCATACCAGAAAGGCTGTGGGATGCAATTAGCATGGATTTTGTATTGGGGTTTCCAAGGACACAAAGAGGTGTTGATTCAATATTTGTGGTGGTGGATAGATTTTCCAAGATGGCACACTTCATTCCATGTCAGAAAACCAGTGATGCAACTCACATTGCGAACCTGTTTTTCAGAGAAGTCATTCGACTTCATGACTTACCAAGAAGTATAGTTTCAGACAAAGATACTAAGTTCATAGGGAATTTTTGGAGGACCTTATGGAAGAATCTGGGAACTAGATTGTCATTTAGTTCATATTATCTTCCTCAGATGGATGGACAGACAAAAGTGGTGAACAGAAGTCTAGCAGACTTACTGAGAAGCCTGGTGACGCAACACCACAGCCACTGGGACAATATATTACCACAGATAGAGTTTGCGTATAACGACTCAGTCAATAGGAGCACAGGGCAAAGTCCATTTCAGATTATGTATGGCATACAACCGAGAGGAATTTCTGAGTTGAGAGATTTTGAACAGAGTGCGACTAGAAGTTCTAGTGTAGAAGATTTCGCAGAGGCAATGAAAGAACTTCACAGCCAGGTGAAGGAGAATTTGTAGAATTCAAGTCAGAAGTATAAGAACAGAGTTGATCAACATAAGAGACAACTTCAGTTTGAGGTTGGTGACTTGGTTCTGGCACATTTGAGGAAAGAAAGGTTCCCGAGAGGAACATATAATAAGTTGAAGATGAAGAAAATAGGACCATGTAGGGTCTTGAAGAAATTTGGGGCGAACGCTTATGAGATTGAATTACCCAATGGGATCGGAATTTCTCCGATATTCAATGTCTCAGATTTGTACCCATATAGAGTTGAGGAAACAGGGACTGGAAGGGAGCAGCCAGTGATTCAGTGGCAAAAGCAGATGCCAGTTGCAGAGAAGCCACAAATGGAAAGCATACTAGATAAAAGACTTGGCAAGAAGACCAGAAGAAAACAATACTTTGAATACTTGGTCAAGTGGAAGGGACATCCAGTTGAAGATGCTATCTAGGAGAATAAAGTAGAGATTTTGAAGCATGGACTAACTGTGCAGGAGCTCATGGATAGGAGCCCATGAAAATTTTCAAGCGAGGGAGTATGATGCAGGAGCATCGTCAACATCAAGCGACCGTGGGGCAAGTGCAACACATTTTGAGCACATGATAAATTGTTTAAAAACTTTTGAAGAGTGGATGCGCCAAACTTAATTGAGATAGTTAAGAAGAGGCATACCTTTTATATTGTAAAAGGACCTTGAGCGATCTGCTCTCGGCCATAGTAGGTAGAAGGCATTTATGTTGGTAGGTAGCTTTGAATTCTCTAATTGGATAGTTTTAGGAGTAGAGGGAAAACGGATATAGACACCCTCATTGTGTAATTGTAACATTATTATGAACAGAGCATAGAAGAGAAGAAGAGAGTTGTGTAGAAGACTCCATGTACAAAAGTTCTGAATTAATACAAAGAAACTGTGATTCAGACTCATGGTGTTCACGTGTTCTCTGTGTATGCATATTTAACTATTATGATCATGAATGTCTTACTCTTTCTGTCATGCAATTTCTTTTATGCTATGTATGAATGATTTTCTGTTGAATGTTTGAAATATGAGAGGAAAGGGTAGTGGAATGAGTTTCAATCGTTTATCTATCTGAGCCAGACTTCCTGCAAGGAGTGCAGTTGAATTGTTCGCAAGGAGTGCATTGACAACAAGTTCAGAGGTTCGTCTCTGAAAGATTAGAAGGGATAGTGATTGTTCTCATTTCCTCAAAGTGCAGTTGGGCACAAGAGCATGCAAGGAGTGTGAAGGCTAAGTAAAGTCTTATGGTTGCGAACCTGAGCAAAATATCATAGGATTGTTGTTGCAGGCGTGCGCAGAAGTTGAAGTATTCAACATTTGTAAGTATCTGAAGGTTGCCGCAAGGAGTGTGCGCAAGAATCTTCTTTAAACCTTAGAGTTGTCAGAAATCTCAAGAGGGATAAGGCCTTCTAATCCATTTAAGGATAGTGCAGAGAAGTTGCGAATGGAAGTATTAAGAAAGGCGTCATAAATTTGCGTCATGCTGGAGAAATTGGGGAGGAACACCCAGATCATTTGGAGAAATTATCAAAGGGAAGAGATCAATGGCCAGGAATCTGTGGGAAGGATTAACGAAATCCCGCCAGCCATCAGATCTGCCAGAGAAGCGAGGAGGTTACGGTTGTGTCCAGAGTTCAAGCTCAAGAGGTTGTGGGCCATCAGATATTCACATAGATATCCGTCAGCCATTGGATTTACCAGGAGTTGCACGAAGTTTAAGCTTCATGAACAGGAGAAGGAAAGTTTCGACGAGGGGCGTGGCCATTGGAATTTCAACATTCGTGAAATCGGGAGTCACGAGGATGCGTGATCAGGAATTTTCATAGTTAAAATCCTGGAATCAATCTGAGCCATCCATCTTGCGGAGATAGGTGGCAATAATCGAGCGCCCGTCGACATTTCGGCGATCGGGGTTTTAAGTTGTCAAAGAAATTGTGTCATCGGGGCATCAAAAGTCTCAAAATCCCAAGGTTGAATTAGGGCTACTCATATTGAGGTGGACACATGGCGAAGATCTAGGATCTCAAGAAAAGTCCCAAAAGGAGGACTCCATCAAAGTTTCGGGACTTGAAAAATCAGGAGTTCTATGAGCAAGAGATCAAGAGAATCCATGTTGGAAACCCCGTAACAATATGAGCCATCCATCCATTTGGGACGTGTGTAGAAAGATTTTAAGAAGTCGGGGTTCAGCGTTTCGCGGATCCTGAAGACAAAAAACTCTTGCATTTCGAAATCGCAAAGTCCGAAAACCCGATGGGAAGGAAAGCTCTGTTGTGGGGCCCAGCTGACGTCGTCTCATCATAACAGGGGGAATCGGGAATTTCCAAGGTGAAAAAACCTGAAGCATATGAGAGCCTTCCATATTTGAGGACGCGTGGCAACAATCTCAACTGTTGGAGAAAGTCCCGAAAGAAAAGTCATATCGGGGAATCGACATTCGGGAGATCGGGGAAACCGAAGGCACAAGCACTTTGGCATTTGAAATCACGAAACCATGAGGGAGATCTGGAGTCATTGATTTTAGTAACCAATCACAGTTGTTGATTGTGTTTTATGGTGGAAGGGCATCCTAGTGATGTCATATCGGGTTTCGGAGAGTCGGGGATCTGGAGGACAAGAGGTCACCTACACCTCAACATCCGAAACTCCAAAATCTCGAAAGGTGGTAAGATTGAGGTCATGTGAAAGGAGGTCGTTTGGACCACGAGCCTAGCCCAGAGGGATAACCGAATATTAAAGCATATCGGGAAAGCAGAGATCCGGAAATCGGAAACCAAAGGGTCGTGACATCGGGAGTTTGAAAACCCCAAAACTCGATTTTCTATTCTTCTGTCGTGAAGAGAACAATGATCAGCCTAGAGGCTACTAGGAGCAGAAAAGACTTGTGGGTCAATTTCAAAGGAGATTCTAGTGGAGAATCAAAGGAGCCACTCCAGCTCAAGGGTAAAATTAGAATGATCTTGAAGACTGGGAGGTCAGCGCAGAGGTCTTTGCTGAGGTAGAGGGTGCGGTTTGTGTCACATCCACTTCACTATACCATTGCAATGTATTAGATCCTAATAACTGAAAAGCTCGATTATCTCAGTACCAAATGATTTCTGAATCATGTCTTCAAAGTTTCTTTTGTATATGTTAGCTGAAACAAGGTCCTCATCTAGCCATACAGGATTAGGGTTGGACTAGTTACTTAAAATAATAGCTTGATTAGTTGCATTTCTAGCATTAAAGTCTCCTAACATGAGGATACTACCTTCATTTTGTTATAAATAATAGGTTTTTTCGTTTATCCATAGACAATATAGAAATATTGTCACCCAACCATAGGGCGAAGCCACCCCTGAGAACCTTAACCTTGATAGAGAATAATTATGGAAGAAAACCCTAGGCCTAATAGCTAATAAAAGTAGTGTACCTCTCTCCAGAGCTATCACACAAGGCAGAAAGTCCAAAACATAACCAATAGAAAGTATAATCCTAAAATGAGAATACAGGTTGTAGTAGATGCAAATGCAGCTACTCTCCAGACTTGCTCACTTACTCAGTTTTTGGAGTGAAAACTCTTACATTTATGAAGTTGCAAGTTGTGTGTATCAAATGAGATATGGCGTCCTATATTTATACTGCTTCTCTTTAGCTGCCTGGACCGACTTCTCATTCTGGAGACTAAAAACTCAATATTAAATATTTCATTTAGCTGACTTGTCTTCTAGGGTTATTTCCAAAGATTTAGGCTTTCTTCTTGCTTCCCTGAATATTCTATTCTTGTCAGGGTTACACGTAGAGGTTAATACCTCTTGTAGATACCATAATATAAAAACTCCCTAATATCTAGCGAGGTATTGAAAGCAATGGTATTGATCACAAACATACCATTCAATCGGTAGCATCATCGTAGCCATACATGCTATGTCATGATTAGATTATGAGAACCCTCATCATTATCAATATCATCTGATAGCATCGACGGTATCATCTCTCAAAGCCATACTCCATTTGAGTAATCAGGCATGATACTGAATAAGTCATTCCCTCCACAGAGTGATACAAGAACCGTTCTTCTAATCTAGACATATGTATTAGAAGAATAATTATTTCAAGAGATGTTGGAAGCCATGCCATGGGATACAAGGACTATTCTTCTAATCTAGACATATGTCCTAGAAGAATAAATGTTTTGGACCATTTTCCTCCAAGAGAATGCCTATCCACCAACATACTGACTATCCATATAGATGATAATAATTTTCAACACTACTGATAGTCTACATGACAATCAAAACAATTTCATTCAATAGAACACAACTATGTCTATACATAGTAGTACACAACTACTATCCAATGGTACACAACCACACCAAGTAAAACACGACTACTTAATCAGTGACACATAGTCACAATCAGTGGAACACATCCACCACAGTAGCATACATATATTGTCCAGAGACATACAGTCTCCCTATAAATCATATTATATTATATCAACTTGCATAGAAACAATATCATGATATAAAATGAGTCATCTAGGTCATTTTTCCACTCACATCTATGAGATATGGAGGAACATCTGCCCTCAAAAATTAAAACATCAGTCATGGGATATCTGGACTATTATTCTTAAGAATAGAAGAATAAATTCCCCTGATTTATGAGCCTAGACCATTCACCTAACTGGGCCATTCCTCCATCACTAATCATAGTGAAACCTGGAGAGAATGAGTCTTACCTAGGGAATTCCTATCCCTGATTGTTGAACCTGGACCATTCACCTAACTAGGCCATTAATCCATCACTAACCATAGTTCAAACTGGATAGAATGAGTCTTCCCTAGGGAATGACTGTCCGAACCGTTTCCTAATGGAAATGATTGTCCTGCACCAACCTCCAAAATAGACCATTATTCAAAACTAATCACAACTGCGAACTTCGAAAGAATGACTTCCCGGTGTGGAGGACCATTCTAATTTACCACTACTCAGAGTGACTTCTAAGAATAATGAATGTCCTAGACCATTCCTCCACACTGGCCACAAGGGGAATCATTGTCTATGGTACATCAACAATCTATTGAACCATTTTTATTATGAAAATTACCGTCTGATCTAGACCATTTTCTGAACTGGAAAATGCTTGTCTGTCAAAAATGTCAAACCACTTTCTGAACTAGAAAGGAACTTCTCATCCTAGACCATTTTTCGAACTGAAAAATGTTTGTCCATAAATCAATAACACATCAGTGCTCCCTCCCAACCTAGGAGTAACATCTTTCTTTTTCAATAAGGAAGTTGTCTCCATGAGCCCCAACTTACAAGCTTTTCATCTTGGATAGAGGTTTTACCAAAATATCTGTTATCTTCTCATCTATGGACATATATTGGAGAACCACTTCTCTTTTCTGGAATTCATCATGGAGAATGTAATTTTTGATCTCAATGTACTTTTGTTTCAGGATAAATTCGTGAGTGCAGACACAAACCGATCTCCCTAGATCCACCTGGATCTAGAACAAAACAGGATAGAATAATACACTTTCCCTAGATCTAGACTATTGAATGAACTAAGAGATTAGGATCAAGCACATACCTTATGAACGCTTTCCTTAGGTCTCTGTTGTCCCAAGCTTCGCTCCAATTCTCTTGTCCCGTTCAGATCACAACAGTTCAAACCAATCGAAGTGAAGGCAGATCAATATATTCAATAGCTAATCTATACATATGATCAAGGAGTTATGTAATAAAGCGACATCATCTTTATGGGAAAGGGACATATTACTGTATTGAATTAATTGAAAGTGAAACTTACAACCTGAGCCTTGATGTCGTAGGTCTCCTTTCGATGGCTCCTATCTCTGACACACACACTTGCTCATGCATGAAGAAAATCAACCACTTTTGATGACCTTGATGTTATCTCTAGCCATTGTAGCATCAGTCCTTCATACAGTTTTGCACTAATTCTCCAATCAATCTCTTGCTAGCTTGCTTCTTTATTAACCCTTTCCATGAGCAATCTCCTCAATATATAGGAGAAGATAGATTAGTTACTTGGATAGGAAATGATCCCAAGATATCAGGAAAACCAGTACTTAGATAACCATTCGCTAG
>JZKD02S2407834.1:16021-28750 GCA_000966675.3 Picea glauca
ACATCATAAACAAAGGTCATGGCCACCAATCATACACTGTGGATCCATGCAGTCATAATATAGCATAGCCACCTGAATACACTGTGGATCTATGTGACAAATTTTCAATCAAGACAACATAGCCATGAAACATACACAATGGATCTATGTGTCATAAATTATACGTACTCCATCGCAACCTGGATCACAAAGACAATATCCAGGGTCTTCAATCTCATCACCCAAAGCACGAATCTAACCATGTGATTACATGTGTCGAAGTCGAACATGGTAGAAACCACTTGATTACCAGTCATTGACGTAACCGTTAACAAGTGCGAGGGAAATCACCATTGATGTCAATGACTCCCAAGGTACTATAGTACAATCCATCGACTGTGAATAAATGAGTTGATGTCGAACAACCAATGGAATATTTCGATCAAGGGCCAATGATGTAAACCCATTGTCGAAAGAGAGGAAACTTTCCATTGAGGCATGCAAGCTCCAAGGTACTGAATAATTTCTAAGCCTTGATTCCGGATAATGTGTTGAAGTCGACGGAACAAGACTCGTCACATGAGGGCCTTGATGTATCCCCCATCAATGACGTGAAATGAGCAACTGAGTTTGAAAGTGAAACAGAGTACGTGGCAATTGGACTTTGGACACAGGGAAGGCCGACATGGAATGAATGGATAACTGCAGATGGCTGACTCAAATAGAGGTTTCAGATGAACAACTCTTGAACATATGAATGACATGACCAATGATTTGGCAGCATTGACTCAAAGACGACACATGGAAATACCTTGTTATTAAATCGAATGAGAGACAAATGGATTTCCCAAACCATCTTCAAATGATGAATAGGGGGTGTCATGTTCAAGAGCGACGCTTACTGCCAATCAATACAAAGATGAAACATATCCCTTTCCCAAATTTTCCCCCACCATTTCTGGCAAGTACCTCTTTATTTTTACGCAAGCTTGAAGAGGATCACATATTCTTGTTGATATAAGCTCATCCTTCAGACGAGTCCCTCGGAGTATTTTTAACGAACCCTAGGAAGGAGTGGTTCATTCCCATTATGGGTCTGTCAATGTTTATTTAAAGAGTCCAGAGATAGTAAACTCGAAGGTTTTTCAAGATTATAGAGTTTGGAAAAACACTCAAAAGAGAACTCTCTCAGTTCCTTTTTGGTACAATAGTCCAACGAGACCGAAAAAGGGTTAAACTATCGCTCGAAGGACGCATACTTCAAATACTTTAACGAGCATTAAAACATCAAGATTGCTCGTCAATTTTTTCATGTTTAGAGAGTCTGAAAAGAGCTTAAAGATGACTCCACGGGGGTTCCTTTTTCGTGTAACCATAACGAGCCCGGAAAAGTGATAAAACAATGCTCGGTCGCGTTCTTATGTTTTTTACAAGTGCAAGAACAAAAAAAGGGCGCTCGAGGCTTTATGTCAAAACCATGACAAAGAATTAAAATCACACCACACCAGGTAAAAATTTTGTTCATAATCATCCATGTTTTGCACCTGCCAATTATTTCACTCATTTCCACATTAGTAATTAGGGTAAAATAATGAATAAACATAAAAAACCCACTTTTGACATAGTAAAAAGTAATTAAAATGAGTGAATAACCAAAATTACCATACCATTTCACACTTTTACCATTTGAGACCAAAAACCCTCATTTCACCCTCTACCTTCGGCGTCAATTTCTGGGAGCTATGGGTGATCATTCGGCAAGCCGTCAGCAACATTTTGGTAAGTTCTCAATCCCTGATCTTTTCATGGTTCAAAATTATAATTTCATTGGTTAAAAATCAAGTTTTAAGTCAATTTTTTGAACTCTATGCACGTGGAAGCATTCTCGCAGGTGTCCCATACGGGACCTGCGAGAATGACCCATTCTCGTAGGTGAGCCTTAAGAAGCCTGTGAGAAGTTCGCACTGCACATAATAGTTCACCTGCGAACTACGCATAATTCAAAAATTTATGTAATGTTTTGCCAATTTCAATAATTTTTCTTATGAATAAGATCACTAACCATGTTTGTATGTGTCTTATGTAGATTACTAGCCACAATCATGGTGTTAGAATGGAGGGAACGAGAGCACGAGGAGGACAATGCCAATGCCGAAAACCATCCTCCCACCATAGCTGCACTAAGAGACCGTGGTCTCTTAAATTATTTATGTATCCCGGGCATGAGAGCCCAAGTTCGATTACTGGAGTACTTAGTCCGAATGTGGGATCCGGACCAACAAGTTTTCATCGTGGGAGCTCATACATTGACTATTGATATCGAGGATATCTATTTCTTGACCAGATTATCCAGACGTGGATCCTATGTCAGTTTGTCTGGCAGCAGAGAAGGTGGGTTGAAAATGAGCGAATATTGTAACCAATATTTTGTACCTGAGGCTGAAAGACAAAAAGGGAAAGTGGAAATTTGGGGAGTAACTGGTTTGACTCTCTGCACGATTATCTTCACCATTGCTCGGATGTCAGGAAGTGCGGCTCTAGATATGTCTCTGCAGAGCTATTTCCAGTACGCCATCGAGTGTACTAAGCCCCGGGTATTTAACTGAGCTGACGCAGTATTACGCAATATCAAGAAATAGTTGACTAAGTGCAGGCGAGGAAGTTTGAAACAGTTTGGATATGGTTCTTTATTAGTGTCCTTCTTCTTAGAGAGGGTCCCTGTGCTACGTCTATAGGCTGAGTGGAAATTGTCGGGTCCCAGGGATCCGAGGATGTTATGGTGGTGTCGGCTCATTGCCCGACATGTGGCAGGTCCTATCATCAAATATGACGATGTTTTCTTCGACTGGTTGCAGAACCAGATGCTGATAGTGGACGACTATGCATATGTCGGGCTGGATTTCCGAGGAGATCCAGATTTAGCGTTACCTGAGGACGCACAGTGGGGAGATCTCAGTAAGAAGAACACACAAATTTTTGTTTTTAAATTTTTTTGAATTTTAATCATATTTAAATGTTTTTGTTTTTATAGATTTGTCCGAAGACTAACACCAAATACTTGTTGATAACACAGACGTTGGACCATATAGACCTGCTAGCAGTTCTCCTATCCAGCGACGAGGAGAGGCAGCAGTAGCAGTTCCACAGTACACCGAGGATTATCTGACAGTGGAGCAGAATTTAGAGGGTCTGATGGCAGACGTTTCAGATATGACTCTGGAAGAGATTCCCCGACGCGATCAGCGTCACACAGTGGGGGTTTCTGCATCTATGGGTCGACTGCTTCGCAGAGTTGCTAGGACATTAGTGTGTTATTGTGAACATCATCCTTGATGTCATTATGTAGAAGCTATGGGCTTCAATTTTTGATATTTTGGTCTTCGGACAAAAATTTTGTAAAACAAACTCTTTTGATCGTTATATATATATACATGGCTTCTACCGGCTTACTTTACATTGTGTACATTTTAATGTGTTTGATTTATAAATGATTTAAATGCCTGTCCAATACATAATTAGCTAAAGCATCTGTTAATGTATTAAGACATCTAGGAATATGTTGATATTCAATGTGATCAAAATGTCATTCGAAGAGGCGAATTCGCAAATATACCCTCAATAAAGTAGGACTTCGAATAGAGTAGACATTACTTAGCTGTAGTACCACCAGCTGCGAGTCAAGTCTCACAACCAAATGACGAATCCCGAGAGAAATAGCATCAACCAATAACTCAATAACGACGCTATACTCTGCGATGTTGTTGGTTTCCTGCCCAAGACATACACCTCATAAAGATATAAGCTCATTTATTGGGGCATAGATTGCCCATGCAGCGGAAGCTAGGTTCCGAGTACTACAGCTAGCACTGTCGGCGAAGCCAATATAAGGTAGCGAATACTCTGACATCTGGCAATCAAACACAACTTTACGTAAGGGCAGAGACCACATAAAGTCAAAATCAAACTAAAATAACACACACGCAGTATGATACATAAAATACAAGTACTAGTGCACAAATGACTCATGCATAGTACTTCTTTAAGTACAACCCATTTCTGGGTTCACTCAAAGGTACACCATCATAATCCACCAGCTCATACGCTCCTTTTTCCAAAACTTTGCTAACAATGTAAGGCCCACGCCACATTGGTTCGAATTTCCCAGCTCTTAATAAATCTTTATCTTGTTCATATAGAAGAACAAGATCTCCTTCAGAGAAGACACGAGGCTTGACATGCTTGTCATACTGTGCCTTAACACGTTTCTTCTGGGCTTCTATTACAAGCGTAGCATCACGACGAGTCTCGTCTAATCGCATCAAATACAACAGACGTTCCTCTTCAGCAGAAGTATTGGGTAAGAGTTCTACCGCTAGTTTCAAAGAAGGTATTTCGCATTCTATTGGTAGAATGGATTCCATTCCATAAACTAAACGAAAGGGTGTAAATCCCGTAGCAGATTTAACAGATGTCCGATATGCCCATAATGCTGAAAACAACATCGTGTGCCAGCTGGTTTTATGGATTCCTATCATCCATCGAATCATAGTTATAAGAACCTTATTGATGGCTTTGACCTGGCCATTGGTCTGTGGATAATAGGGTGTTGAGCTATTATGACAAAGGCCCAACTTCTCTGTAAGTTCAGACATCATATAATTCCTAAAATGACTACCGTGATCGGTAACGATAGCCCGAGGAACACCAAAACGAGTGATGACATGGTTGAAAAGAAATAACATTGTAGTCTTTCCAGTACTATTGAATGTTGGCATTGCCTCAGCCCACTTAGTAAAATAATCAACAGCTACAATAATATAGCCCCCCGGCCGAGTGAGGGTGACATGTCATGAAATCAATGCCCCATTTAGAAAAAGGATCGACTAAGACTACAGGATGAAGGGGAGAAGGATGCGACCGAATCTTCTGATTATAGGTCTGGCAGGTATGAAACTTCTGAAAAACAGTAATGCAGTCCTTGAACAAGGAAGGCCAAAAGTAACCTGCACGTAAGATCTTCTGGGCAGTAGCATACCCAGACATATGACCACCACATGCTCCTGAATGGAAATCATTCAAAGCTTTCTCAGCTTTGTCAAAATTCAAACAACGCCGAAAGACAGAGTCAATGCCTCGACGGTATAAAGTATCACCGAGGATAATATAATGATGTGCTTGATAATGGATACGATGGCGTTTGACACTAGACACAGCAGGCCTAAAAGTTTGAGTTTGGAGATATATAATGATATCTCCATACCAAATATCGTCAGTACTGATAAGGAAAAGTGACTCGTCAGGTAACGAATCGACTGCTACTTTTTCCGTGGCAGTGTGGGGAAAATCAAAAATTAACTCAGCGAAAACTAGGGATTTATTTGACGTGGCGCGATCGAATTCCAAATCAAACTCCTGGAGAATGACAATCCACTTGGAGTACTTGCTCCCCAACAATTGACGTGTCAATATATGTTGCATGGGGTTACAATGTGAAATCACTGTAGTCTTCCTGGAGAGAATATAATGGCGAAAACGTTGAACCGCTTGAACAACAACTAGAGCCAGTTTCTCAACATGTTGGTACTTGATTTCCGTCGAAGTAAGACTTCGACTCAAGTAATAGATAACATTTTCATCATGTGTGTCATCCTCCTGAACGAGGACCATGCCGATAGTGTACTCGGAAGCATCTAGATAAAGAAATTAATCCCGACTATAATCAGGAGGGAAAAGAAGAGGAGCTTTCGTGAGGGACAACTTTAAAGCTTCAAAAGTGTTGTTAGCAACGTTATCCCAGACAAACTCTGAACCTTTCTTTAGAAGATGTGTAAAACCCCGAGTAATCTCAACGTAATTCGGGATGAAGTGACGAAGAAAGTTTGCTTTCCCCTGCAAACTTTGTAATTGGCGCAAAGAAGAAGGAGGAGGGAGATTAAGAATTGCCTCAACCTTAATAGGATCTACCTGGATCCCATGACGTGAAACAATGAAACCAAGGAGACGACCAGATTCTACACAAAAGAAACATTTATGAGGATTCAGGCGAATGTGATAGAATCGACAACGAACGAAAATTGCTCAGAGATGATTAGGGTGATCGACTCGACGTAAAGAATGAGCCGGAAAATCGTCCAAATAAGGTTGAACGATATGCTTGATATTGTGAAATGCGTAAGACATAGCACGTTGGAACGTTGCACCTGCATTTTTCAGACCGAAGGGAAGTTTTCTGTAGGCGAAAGTACCCCAAGGAAAAATAAAATAAGTTTTATGTTGGTCCTCAGGAGCGATGTTAATTTGATCATTGACGATCTGGTCGACAAAAGGGGTTGGAAAGTTGTCCTTTGGATAGGCTTTTTTGATATCCCGATAATCAACAAAAACACGTATACTACCACCTTTCTTATCAATCGGTATGGGGTTGGAAACCCATTCTGTTAGAGCCACGGGATAAATAAAACCGACTTTGAGAAGTTTTTCAATTTCGAGCTTGATGGCTGTCGCTTTACGTGGATGGACAGGACGGAGGCGCTGTCGGACTGGTTTAGCTCCGGGGTATGTCTTAATTTCATGGACAAGAATAGCAGGGTCGATACCCGACATCTCTTCGTAACTCTAGGCAAAGATATCACGAAATTCTTTAAACAAGGAAGTATAAGTGACAATTTCTTCGGGAGAACACGAAGCTCCAATATGAACATTCTCAACTATCCCAGGTTTAACTGAAATATCTATGGGTATCGTGGGATAAATGTTACTGAGTTTCCCTTCTGCAAACACATCACGTGTAGATTGGGGAACTGTGGATATAACAACAACGGTCGACAGAGTCGAAATCCGCTGATAATTCTCGAGAGTCTGTTGTTCCAGAAACAAAATGGAACGATGATGTCCATCATCCCAAGGGGTTTCATCCATGATAGACATTATCATATCGCCAGTGGGAAATATGACACGGAAAGGATCAGGAGACAACTCATCAAAAGAAGAAGTAGTAAGGGTTGCCGATTGAATGGCTTGATAAGCGGACTCAACCAGACTTAACAGCATGATGTTGCCAAAACGAACATGATCTCTAGGATCAGGGACTATCCAAGGGTCGGAAGACACAGAAAGTTCATGAGGTACAATAGAGATCATATTAATAGAAGAAATTGACGGGCGTGGAATATCAGGTGGTGGTGGTATGGGGAAAGTACCCATTAACGAAGAGTCTTTTAAAAGACCGACTCCAACATTCTCGTAACCCGGTGGGGTTTTAGCTATGAATGGCATGTTTCCAGTGTGAGTATCGGCATTAAAGAAGGCAAGTTGATCAACCATGACCACTTTTCCCTGGTGAGGAAATCGCACGACACGAAAAAGGGTTGACACAACAGCACGCATAGAATCGACCCAGCTACGACCAAGTAGAAGATTATAATCTAGGGGAGCATCGAAAACTTCCACTTCAACCTCGACGGTCTTACCTTCGAGAGTAATAGGAAACGACGGAAGAACACCATAAGGCTTAAAACCAGAGCCGTTTAAGGCTTGCAAAGTGTTTTGTGATTCGTTTAAAGGAGGAGAGCCAATGGCTTTCCAACAGTAAAAGACATTACACACGTAGAGGCACCCTCATCAATAACAGTCCGACAAATGCTCTTGTCGGTGACAATAACTTGTATTTGAAACACAAGTTGTGGGGGTAACCTTGGAATATGGTCTTCCAAGTCAAATACTATCAAATTCGTATCCGTGGGATCAATTCCACCTATAGATTTCAACAGAGCCCTTCATTGTGTAGGACAAGACTGAAGGACTTCAAGGGCAGACATCGCTGAAGGGGCTTGGGCCAGATCTTCGACAATGCTATAGTTTTGGGCCGCACGAGCATGAGGATTGAATGCCAATTTCTTAACGACACATTTCGGGGGTGGTCGTATAACTGTATTGAGGCTCAGTTGTTCGAGATGAAGAGGACCATTTGTGGGTGGATTCGGTGGAGAGGGTTGTACCAGATCAGGAGGTAAATCGTCAACCTTCTCCTTAGAAGGAGTATAGTCTTTAGCTCTAGTGGTAAGTGAAACATTGTCTTTCTTGGAATCATTGGTGCACATCAAAACATAAGATGTTGTAGAAGTAGAGGATTGGTCGTGGATGACCAACGAAGCCTGTTGTTGATACGGGAAGGGTTGAGACAAGACCATCGGCGTAGAGGGTTTCGGCGTTCCTTGAAGGAACTTGTTAACCTCGGCACGTCTCGGACAATCCTTCGTGTAGTGATCGTCACCACAGATAAGGCAAGGGTAGCGTGGTTTGCGCTTATCTCGGTCTTCAACAAGAGGTTTGCTCGTCCTGATTATTATTTTTACTCTCCTTATTCTTGCCTCTCCCTTTCTTGGATTTGTTCTTACCGGTCATCGTAGATTGAACAACGTTCACTTCGGAGGTTTTACCGGCAGGAGGGGCAAGAGATGGAGCACTTTGAACATTAGAAGAGTTGGATTTAGGGGTCGTGTTTGAAACAAAATGTGATTGGGCATGGGTAGTACCAAGCACACCATCGGATGCATATGAAGCAGCTGGGGTGGTTGAAGCGCTAGAAGTACCAGGATGAGGTAAGTTCGGTAATAGATTATACAGTGTTCCCATTTGCAAATAAACAAGATCAAGATACTGAGCATGACTTATCACCTGCTCTTCTGTAACAACACCACCCATAGCGATGTCCTTACCAATTTCGTTCATGAAATATTTCATAAACCATTCTGCCAGCAACTGATCAGGGAGTTCAAGCTTAATGAGACATCGCCTCCTTCGCCACTCATGAATATGATCTGATATATGAGTGCCCTTGGTTTGTTTGAAGGAAGTTAAAATCTCAATCCCAGTATCGTAATGGATCGGTAACTGGTAGTGTGTGAGAAAGGCCATAGCAAGGGTGTGAAAATCGGAAAAGAAACCTCGTGGTAATTCAATGTACCACTTCGCAGCAGCTCTAGTGAGGGTTCGTTGAAAAAGACGGAGACGAATGGAGTCGTCCATCAACGAATTGGACGAACACCATAAATGAAAAGTCATGACATGATTATTAGGGTCCTCTCCCGCCTTGCCATCGAATTTTGGAATATCCGATGGAAGATTTGCAGGAATAGCAGGCAATTGGGGAGAGTGATGGATAGGATCATTGAGAATCCTAAACAAATCAGGCAAATCCAAAGTAGCAAGAAAAGGCAACTGCCGATTCACTTGTGGGTACTAGTGACTTTGGGGTGGGATCCCCATCGGCAAACCAGTAGGACCATATGCAGTTGTCCGTAGAGGGAAGGCCCTGGCTGACTCTATGGTGGACAGATAGGATAGTAACCCCAAGGATTGTAACCTTGAGTTTGAGTAGGGACCTGGGGTTGAGTAGTCTGACCCGAACCCCAAATAGGATTGGTTACACCCGGATAAGGTTGACCCACTATAGGGACAGTTTTTTGCCCCCCAGCATTTTGAGGAAATTTCTATAGAAGTTGATTCCAATACTGGGCCAACTCAGGAGGAATATTTTGTCCAAAAGGGGAGGTTGGTCCTCCTACTGTAGGTATAGTTCCGCCTGGAAATTGTGTGCCAACTGTGGGTTGCGTAGTAACTGTGTTGTGTCCGGGAAAAGGAAAAAGAACCATACCACCCTGTCCACCAACATGAATTTGTGGGTTTGGTGCAACAGTTGGGATAGTACCACTAGGGTTAGGATTACCAGAAGGAAACTGAGGGCGTGTCGGAATTAAACCGGGAATAGGATTCCTAGGAAAAGGAGGACCACCGGGAGAATCAGCTGTGGTTTGTGGAGGTGTTGGATTGGCAGAATTCAACAACGCATTCAACACGTGGTAACTGGGTGGTAATGTCAGGATGACATCAGGAATTCATTGTGTATTGATAGGAGCCAGAGTAGATATATTAATTTTGGTTTGGACACTCGTAGTATGAGCAATATGGGCTATCTCAGGAGGGAGAAAAAAGCGTTAAGCGGTAGCTACAGGTGTAGTTTCTGTCTCAGGAGACATACGAGGGTTGATTTCATAGACAGGGGGTGACTCAGTACCAAAAAGGACTCGTCAAAAATCACCTAACCAAAAAGGATCTTGGCCTACTACACCGGGAGAAGGCCCAACGGTTGATTCAGAGGATGTAACAACAGTTTCTTCAGAAGGCTTTAATCGCCCAACAGGTCATTCACCATGACGAATGCGATAGTCTTCTATAGTATTGGTAATTCAAAAATCTCCTAGAGGATCAGTTCATTCTACTTGTGGAGGTGGTGTAGAAACATTTTGGACTTCACTTATGTCCACGTGTGGTGGAGTAACAACAGGGATTTCACCCTGACGAGGAGAGTCCTCAGGGGTACCCTCAGGTGTTGCTGTATGCAAGGGTTGTGAAATGTCCGGATGTTCCGGGGATAAACCTTGCATCCTACATGAACGTCGTGGGGGAGCAATTGTAAACAAGTAACAAACTTCGCAACAAAAATCCTATGGTCAACTTCAAGAAACAAACAACACACACTAGTAAACAAAATCTAGAAGCAATCACCAAGCAAAGAAAACCTTCTAATATCGAAGCCACTAGTTGGTGATGAAATCCAACGTCGCAACAACAAGACGAGAAGGGATAGGGCTAAGGTGGAAAATTTACGTTGACGACCTGCTTAATAGACTTACACCCTAGTGCAAGCTCCCACACATAATCGTGGGTATACCCTCCAAGGAGCCCGAGTGAGTTTGATCAATGTCGATTCCAGGTACCGTGAAGACTTTCCCCTCCACAGTCACCTTGGGTAAGAACCTAGAGAGATAGGCCACTAAGGTCACCACAAACAACAATACATCCTGGGGGAATAGTCGTCAGTCCGATCCACATGCAAGGGCAGGGTATCTAGCCCGAAACCAACTCAAAGGCTTCCACTCATAATTGTGTGTATACCTCGGAGTGATCCCCGTAATACATGCAATCTCTACACCGATGTCAACAAAGTAGGGTTAGTAACTCTGCCAACACCAATGCGACCTAGTGCTTGACCCTTGTGTTAGAAGGGCGTCCCAGGACAATATGCTGCCAATGGAATTTAACACTCCCTAACTCAAGATGCTATTGTGTGTTTTTGAGATTTTGGAGAGTGTATCTCTCTTCCTACTCCAAATCACTAGCCTAACTAAATGTTGGTGTAAAAGAGCCCTAGAAAAGAGTTACTAGATCAATTTTAAGATTACGCAATGTTTTTAAAAGCTGTTGTTTACTCAAAGGTAACGGAAGTGAAACTCATGATGTATGACTCTGACCCAAATAATGCAAGGGTAATGATGAAATATAATCCTTTTCATTCCATGAATCCTAGTTATGGGAGAGAGAGAATATTTTCCAAATCAATCTCAGTACTACAATGCAAATGCAATGCTCAATTTCCTTTCATATGCCGATACAAATAATGATTTATCAATGAGCAATTTCTATATGTCTTTTTCACAGACTTCAATAAACTCTAACACTTGATTTTCAATGTTTTCGAAAAGGCAAAAATGAAATCTTGAAAGAAAATTTGTTGTTCACTTTCCAAGAAGAACTTTGATTAACGAGAAAAGAAAATCAAATCGAAAATAATCAAACGATAACAACCCAACCAATACTTTCAACGAAAGTAAAAATAAAAAGCAAACCAATGAGTTCCTTAATGAAAATGAGAAATTTTCTTTCGAACCGACAAGCAAATGAGAAACACAAAGCACTTAACTCTCAAACAATCACTGGTTCTCAGCCAAACAGACACACTCAACTCCAGAAGCTAGAGAAAAGGAAAATGCCAATAAGAGACAAGAAATGAAAGTCAAGCTACCAAGAGCAAGAAAGATCTAGAAACCCTAAATCTATTCCAACAAGAAAACTAAAGCCAGATATGTATAAGTCAATGATCCAATAAGCCAAAAATGTGTACTTCAACAAGTCTGAGCAGTTGAAAAAGTCAAAACCCAATTCCAAAATTTTCAAAAATCTTGCTCGCAGGCAAGTAGTGTTACACAGTGCGAGAAGATAGGATTCTTGCAGGCCACCTTAAAGCAAGGTGCGAGGTGTTCGCACTGGACCCTATATGCAGGGTGTGAACTTGACTAGTTCTCGCAGGATGTCAATGAACACAGTGCGAGAACTCCTGAAGATAATAAAAATTTTGAAAATGCAAGCAAAATTCAAACTGGCTTATAGACCCAGAAGGTCTCTCAGGATATCCTGAGGACTCAGACACTGGCAAAATAGGAGAAAAATGCAAATAGAGAAAATGGCCAAAGAAAATTCAAAAAACCATAAAGAAAAAGGGAATAGCTCCCCCAGTGGAGTCGCCAATTTTGTTTCAGGATAAATCCGTGAGTGCGGACACAAACCGATCTCCCTAGATCCACCTGGATCTAGAACAAAACAGGATAGAATAAGACACTTTCCCTAGATCTAGACTATTGAATGAACTAAAAGATTAGGATCAAGCACATACCTTATGAATGCTTTCCTTAGGTCTCTGTTGTCCCAAGCTTCGCTCCAATGCTCTTGTCCCGTTCAGATCACAACATTTCAAACCAATCGAAGTGAAGGCATATCAATATATTCAATAGCTAATATATACATATGATCAAGGAGTTATGTAATAAAGTGACATCATATTTATGGGAAAGGGACATATTACTGTATTGAATTAATTGAAAGTGAAACTTACAACCTGAGCCTTGATGTTGT
>JZKD02S2407845.1:0-17935 GCA_000966675.3 Picea glauca
ATGTGCTCTAGGCAGCTGCAACTGCAATTTCACTATTTCTAGTTTCTGGTTCTCTTGGAAAGTGTGCCCCACTTGAAGAAGGATATTGTTGGTGGTTATTGGTGATTTCTCTTGTGCACTACCTCTGGAATAGTTGTGCTAAGGTTGTGTGGTGTTGCCCAATTGCTTCGTGCCAGTTGCAGTTACAGTAGTAGTTGCATTTGCAGTAGCAACTGCAGTTGCATTTACCAGTTGTGCCAATTGTGTGGTGCGCTAGTGATGCGCCTATCTTGTTCCAGTTCTGTGGTGCGCTAGTGATGCGCCTATCTTGTGCCAGTTCTGTGGTATGCTAGTGATGCACATATCTTGCACCAGTTCTGTGGTGTGCTAGTGATGCGCCTATCTTGTGCCAGTTCTGTGGTGACTTAGTTGTCTACCCTCGCTAGGGTTTGAAAAGAAGAAGAGATAAGTATTCGGTTCTTCATTGTTGGTTTTGTCTTGTGATTAGAGATTTTTCATGGTTGTATTTCAATATTCTCTCTAAGAAAAGTTGGCTGGGTTTTTCCCAGGATAAATATTTGTGTCCTCTTGTGCTTGTTTATTTGCTGCTTATATATATTTCAGTATATGATTATTGAATGTTAAAAGAAGATAAAATTGCTAAGGAAAATCTAATTTTAAATAAGTTAATGAAAATCTAACATGGTATCAGAGCAAGTTTCCTTTAGAATAGTCTAACCACTGGAAGGAATATCATGAGATTTGTCACATTGCTGAGATTTTCCGCTGCACATGCAACTTGTCTCTACACAATTTTCTTTTTCAAGCTCGTTGAGCATCTGTTATAAAGTCGATTGGGAAAAAATCCACCACTAATCAACTCACCCTACTCTAGTGCACTTATTGCACTTCTCAAATTGACTTTCCGTCAAAATTGAATTTTTAGGGTTTTAGGCTTGTTGACATTTTCCTGGATATTGAACCTTCTGATTCATATTTCTAATTTTTTCTTCTTGATGTAATGTCCGAGATTAGAAGACAAAGTTGGATGGTGTACTTGTATATAAGATGAGGATGTTTGCAGGATACGTACACTTGGCAAAAGGACATTTATCCAAGCAGTGACAATAGATCCAAAGGGATCTTAGATCTAGTGGACTTAGAGGAAGCCCAAGAGTTGGAGGTAGTAGTGATGGTGTCTCCTAGAATATATGCCAACTCAAATGGGACAAAAACAACTAGACTCCAAGTTTGCATATCATGTTTGATATTTTATATTGTTGCAACCTAAGTAAGTGTTGTAACTAGAATAACAGTCTTTAGACTCCTATTACTTTTGTTGCTATCAAACGTTTTGTAACACTTGAATATTGTTGGTATGACGATCATTAAGTAAATGCTCATTGTTCAATATTAATGATGCACTTGTTTACAAGATAAATTGATCTCCTCTATGAGATGTTCTTGGTTGTTGACCTTATTTCAGACAGGTTATCTTGTATATTCCATGGAGGTCACCATGGAGATGTTGGTCTTCTTGTTTCTTGTTCTAGGAGGCAATAGATTAGATGGTATCTAGCTGAGACATGGAGCAGACTAACCAAACATAGAGTTGTGTACATGACCGTACACATCCATGTAATGAAGGAGAAGATGACGAAGTCAAACCTTCTGGCAAGAAGAGTACTTTTGAGGATACAAAGTATCTCATATGGAGATCGATTGTAAGGAGAAGAGGGCCCCGAAGATGACAATACATATCCCTCAAGTTCATTTGATCACTCTTCAGATCATCGGGAAGAGTCAGTAGAGCCATAAGGGCCTACCCAGAATTGTTGCAGTGACCAGGAAGAGACTAGCATGGTCTCGTGATACTTTGCAAGATGCAAAGGGGATACATATATGGCATTGATGAGCAATATCACGAGGAGAAGATGGCTCCACCACTGGTGAGGCAGGCAGCCCCACCAAGTACCATCTCAGAAGGATCTAGTGTTCAGAGGGATTTGACCCTCAGGATTGAGTAGAGAGGAGCAACCTCCCCAAGATAGTTCATAGGAGATAAGAATTTAGAGGAGGTTAAAACATGCAAAGGGAGCATATGGATCCGAAGATTATATACACTTGGAGGGATTCAAGCTTCAGAGGGAGCATGTAGACTCAGAGTGAGCCTGATCTCAGAGAGAGTTAGTGGCTTAGAGACTTTCATTCAGAAAGTATTCCTCCTTAGATTCAGATGGAAGAGAGAGACATCTTCCAAGACTGACAGACATGTGCCATGAGTTGAGGAGGCTAGATCAAAGCTTCAGAGGCTTCGAGGAGATACGAGGCCTCCTTAGAGGATTCCCTTGCTTCAGCGACAGAGGAGGAATCCAGTCAGAAGGACTAGGATATGGATTTTGCCTTGGTTTTGAGACCAAAAGGGAAGTCAATGGTGACTTCCAAGTTGATCTACAATATCAAGCATGTGGCAACATAGATATGTACAAAGATTGATTTGTGGCTAGAGGATTATCCCAACAAGAGGGAGAATATTATGATGAGACACTTGCTCCTGTAGCAAGAAGAAGTGTACATAGAGTAGCCACAAGATACATGAGAATGAGTCTCATGTTTGCAGATTGAAGAAGGCTTTGTACGGGCCTAAGCAGGCATGCAGGGCATGATATGCCATATCATACAGTTACTTGATGAGCTTGGGGATGGTTTCCCATTGATCCTATATGTGGATGACATGTTTCTTACAGGGGATGAGAAGCTCACAGATGGGTGGAAGAGGGAACTCACTTCAAAGTTCAAGATGAAGGATCTGGATTTGATGGGATTGGAGGTGTGGCAGAGACCAGATGATATTTTCCTTAGCCAAGGAAAATATATTGTTGAGATCCTGCAAAGATTCAAGATGATGGACTTCAAGTCCATGGCCACACCTATGATGACGAATCTGAAGCTCTTGAGTGATTCATCTTCAAATTTGGTGGATCCCACGATGTACAGGAAGTTGATCGGATCCTTGATGCACCTGGTTAATACCAGGTCGAACATATGTTTTGCAGTGATCACTTTGAGTCAGTACATGGTTGATCCTAGACATGTACACTGGATAGCAACAAAACATGTGTTGAGGTACCTACATGGTACAATTGAATATGGACTGAGATATGTCTTGGGTGGAGATGTGAAGTTGTAGGGATATACAGACTCTGACTGGGTAGGGAGTGCAGTGGATCGGAAGAGTACTTCTGGATGATGCTTTAGTATGAGATCAAGTATGATCTCATGGTTAAGCAAAAAGTAGACATCAGTTGTAATGTCCCCCACCTCCTGATAAGAGGATTACAGAGACTTAGTAGTCTAGATGTCCCTGCTAGACTATAGTCTCATGAGAAATGGGGACTAAGAGGCTCCAAAGTGTTCACTTAAGCCTAATGTTATAATTTAAAAGTGACTTTGGGAAAAAGGTGAATTAAATGGAGAAATTCCACAAGAAGAAAATAAAGGAGAAAACCTTAGAAGGTGGTCAATTAACTCAAGTGAGAATTAGATCATAGGTATAAAAGAAAAAGGAGGGTGTCTCACTCCTCATTCTTGTCATTTTCACTTATGCATCTTGATCTCTTGAACTAAGGACATTTTGAGGGTTTTGGGAGAACAAACCCTAGAGACCAGCTCGGTGTTGAAAGATTCCACCTTCGATTGGTTACAGAGGTGAAAGATCCCTCCCTCGCCGTTATACTCAGTCACAAGATTGATTATACAGGACAAAATAAGGAAGTGCGCACTAGTGAGGGTTTTTTCTAGCAGAAGGGCACACCTATGGAGGAAGAATAATTCGATTTGAAGATAAGAGGTTTTTGGGGGTAAACCCATTGGGAGTTGGTTGTTGGGCCTATGGCACCTTTCCTAGCCCATTTTGGAGGAGGTTTCTTTGTCATATCTTTTATTGTGAGCTTGGCACAAGTTCTACAGGAGGAGGGAGCATTGCATAAGGAGGATTTAGTCATTTGAGGTATCTAAACACCCCCATTCAGCAAGAAACTCAGGCAAGGGGTTTCTCTTACCTTGATCTACCATCCTAGGGGTTTTGGAGTGATTTGGATCTCTACAGGAGGAGGGCCAAAATATTGGTAAGCTACTGCCACATGGGAAGTGTGCAACTCAATTAGGAAGAGGAGTTCCAGCTGTAGAAGGGAAATAAATTGATCTTGTCCCTTTATTCATGTCTTTTTGATGCCTTTGGAGGCTATTCTCTTCAGTATGTGAGCTTTTTGGAGAAACATTCATTCCAGATTTGCTATTCTACTTTTATCTATCCAGATCCGCAGATCTATTGTATCGGGATCTTCTTATTATCTAAATAAAGGTCAGATCTGAAGTTGTTGCTCTTCCATTGTGCTATATCTCTTGTATCCTGCTATTGGATGTGATTATTTTATATTTTTAGCATTTGCACACTATAAAATTCCACATAACCCTTCTAGCGCAAATGTGGAAGGAAAACTTGCAAAACAAACAAACAACAAGAAAAAAACTCAGTATAAAACCTAAGTTTCCAAGTAAAGAACAACTTGGGAACATTACAGTGGTATCAAAGTGTTAAATCCTCCCAACTTGTGGGGATTAGCGCATGCAAAATTTCAGTGGTATCTATATGGGAAGGTGCATTAGACAGATAGGGGAACCTGAGGAAAAAATGGAAGAATCAGGTGATGACAGTGAACCAAAGGTTTTAGCAGTTATAGCAAAGGAGTTGAAGAGCTCCATAGACAACACACAATTCACCCTTCAACACCATTTATAGGAGACCGAGGAGACAATGTGCAAGGGACAAGTTTAGATGAGAGAGTCCATGGAGAGATTGAGAACTAGCCAAGAGAAACTTGTGCTTCTCCTTATGCAGATGAATCATGGTGGGGATGGCCCAAATAATAATGTGAACAAGGAATCTAGTGGTTCTAAAGGGGGAACTAGACATCACCATGAGTAGGATCATCACTACCATACATAGGGACAAATCTTTGGAGGGGGACCTTCTAGAGTGCCACCACACAATAGAGATATTCCTAGACCTTACATGCATGCTCTCTTGGAAGCTCAACAACATGATAATTACCTTCCAGAAGTAGAAGAAAACTTTGAGGAGTATGCTAGGGAGTATGCAACTTTGAGTGGAGGCTTCAGGAGACAAGTTACCTTGGATTAGTATTGTGGCATCAAATACAGGGGTAGGCCTAGAAACTATCAGAGGGGTTGCTATCAATTTGGGTTGCAGAACAGGGAGATAGACACACTTTCTCAAGCCTTTTTCCATAGAGCTCCATATATGATGTTGTTTGCAAGTGTCTAATGTTGTATATTTTAGAGGACTTGGGGGAAGCAGGAGGAGCCATGTTTTCTTTCTTTTGTAGAGAAAGAGTCCTAGTCCTGGCTCTAGTCATAACTCCAAAAGTACTAGACTGAGAGACCTCCATGATTGTAACCTTCCCAACTCAGTTGTTTTCAAAGACAATGTGTGCCTTGTAGTGTAGCCTTAGCAAAGCACATCTAGGAAGGAAACTTGTCAAATGTAAGTGGGTGTATAGAACTAAGTATGCATCAAATGGAAGTGTTGAAAGACATAAGGCCCATATAGTTGCCAAAGGATTCTCTCAAGTTTAATGGATTGACTATAATGAAACCTTTGCAATGTTCCTTGAGGGTGTTGGACATCTTAACAAAGCAAGAGGTAGACATCCTATTAAATTGTTGTTAGCAAGAACCACAACAAAGGCATGAGAGTTCCCTAGACTTGGAGCGATCTCATACTAGAACATGTTTTTAGCGAAGAGGGCATCCAAATCCTTGTCAAATAACTTTGATGGTAGAGGACCCTCAAATTAGTTAAACCTAATATCCATATAATTCAATGAAGTCACTGAGAGGACCGTTGTAGGAAAAAGAACAGTTAACCTTGGTAAATCCTCCTGCAAATTTGTGAATGAGAAAAATTTACATAAAATATATATATATTTTCATACCTAAAATCTATCTAGCATATTTTCTTGTTAGAGCACTATTTATGTCTCATACATGTTGCATTTTTTGTTCATGGTAACGATGAAATCTACATAAATTGAGTTTATCTAAGTCATAGCCTGGAATATGAAATACTATTCATTAATCCTTCGACAAACTGGCTGGAATCTCTGCACTTGTCCCTTATCTGCTCATTTCTGAAAAGGACACAAGACAAAGTTAATAAAAAGATATACTGCTAAAGACCCTAGTTTGGTCTTTAGCCGTGAACTCATTCATAGGTACAAAGTCCAAGATGCACAATATTTACTTTAGTTATGTGCAACTTTTGTCCTTATCACATAGTTTTATATCCTTTCATGATCAATAGTGCATTAGTGCTAGCTTCTGTACTAAATTGACAAGTACAAATACTTCAGTTTTACTATCTACTAATTCCAATTTCTTATTTATACAAAACTCTATAGTAGCCAACTATCTTCTAAATATTTTTTGTTTGACTTCTCCTGAGTTGCAACTGAAATTTCTACTAAATGAATGGCTTGATACGATGCAGTATTTTTGCATTAAGTTGGTTAGCATTAAGAAAATGTATAGTTTATGTTATCAAGAAAATCTGGTTTCCATCATTTTCATCTAGTCTTTGACAACAAATAAAGTCACGGAAATGATCTAGATTTCAAATTGATACTTGTAGACATATATGTAATGTCCCCACTTTGGAACATCATTACATTACAGAGTGTTCTGATGAGCAAAGTATCCAGATGGAGGTTATAGCGAGTACAATGACTATTGAGGGGTGTTTTGGGGTCCGACTTGCATCGCTCATCTCATTTAATCATTATGATCCATTCCGCACAGTTGGTATTTGGTTCCGTTGCATTCTGACGATTTCCATGATTTTGAGTTATTTTGGGCTATAGGTTAATTAAATCCACTAAGGAGGTCATATTGGGAATAATACTTGGAGGAACCTCTAGTGTGATAGCTCATTGGAATCAAGAGGAACAACACTACATGATAGGATGATGAGAAGTGACTTTCAGTGGCCAAGGAAGCCACAAGGAGAGATAAGGTGTTTTTCAGAGGTAAAAAGGTTAATTAATTAATTAATACTTAATAAAGCAAAAGTCACTTTGGAGAGACAAGGTGAGCATGAAGTATAAAGGAGAGGCAAGGGCCTCTATTCTCTCATTCATGTTGATTATCATTTTTGATATCTGGCTTCTAGCTAGTGAGCCCATGCCTTTGGGGTTTTGAGTTAACAAACCCTAGAGAACAATTCGGTGGTGAAAGATTCCACCTATCTTGTTCCAAGCTTGGTCTCGGGGATGCAATACACCACCCACACCATTCTACTTCAGATCTACATAGTTGCATGAGAGTTATACACTAGCCACATGTACAGGAAGAGAGAGGGTGCACCATTGAGGGTTTCCAGCAAGGGGAGCACACCATTCATTGAGGGAAGTTCGTTCCAAGAGATTGGAAAGGATTCTGGGAATTCTAGCACCTGAGTTTTCATTGCAGGGTCTTGGCCATTAGATATAGTTCATTTCAGAGGAGTTTTATGTGCCATTTGATTTACTAGATGCATTGGATGAATTGGAGGAGAGGAGCACACTTCAGAAAGTGGTTTCAGTCATTTGATAGCTCATATATTCACTATTTTGCTTGGGACTTCACCAATGAGGTAACTGGGCCCCGATCTATCATTTCAGTGG
Source organism: Picea glauca (assembly GCA_000966675.3). Lineage (NCBI taxonomy): Eukaryota > Viridiplantae > Streptophyta > Pinopsida > Pinales > Pinaceae > Picea > Picea glauca. Next base: position 7,722 of record JZKD02S2407845.1, read on the forward strand.
TTTTGTGGAGCATCGGGAGGCCTCTAGGAGAGGGTTGATTTATCTAGGGTCTCAGTCATCCAGGAGGGCACATCATTCTTTGGAGGGAGGCTAGATCCAAGGGTCTGAGAGGGGTTTTGGAGATTTGAGCACTTGGGTTGTCCTTGCAGTAACCCGATCTATCATTCTACTCAGTTTGGGGTCATTTGGATACTTCCTTCACCCAGGCCGAATTATTGGGCATTGACAGGATTCAGGAGAGCACAGTTTCATTGGAGGATTCAACATTTGGAGGAGCATCACTTAGTCTTTCGGCCTGAGACTTCAGGAGGGGGATTGTATCACCCCGATCTATCATCCTACCAAGTTTGGACTCATTTGGAGGCTTCATTCAGCTGGACCGAAATATTGGGTCTTCTTAGCTCTGTAGGAAGACGTGCCATCAGTCGGGGGGGGGGGTTGGACTTATCTCTGGTTCTTCTATATTGATTTTCATTTTGTATTCAGACTTTGGAGGCTTGTATCATCTTGTCAGGAGCAATTTGTAGTAGCTCTTATTATGCTTATTGGATCCATTTGTTGATCATTCCAGATCCGCCTCATTCTTGTATCAAGTTCTTGCTCATTATATTAATAAAGGTCAAATCTTTTCTATTGGTTCCATATCTGGTGTATCTTGTATTTCCACTTGTTCTAGCTTCATATCTATATCATAAGTTTGTTAAATCTAATCTGCAAATCCTCAGACCAAACCTATGAAGTAAACTTGCAAACAAACACATACAAACAAGCTAATCAATGGTTAGTTAATGTTATTAGCGAAAAAATGGCTTGGGAACATTACAGTGGTATCAGAGCTTAGACTCCTGCCAGCCTGAGGGGTTTCCCTCAGAGAGAAATGGATAGATGGGAATGGGACTTAACCCTACATAAGTTGATAGCCAACATACAAGATACTAAGGCACTATGTAGAAAAATGGAAGAGAGAGCATCACTACCAGCTAGCAGATGGAAGAAAGAACATAGCATTCCTACACCCATTAGGAGCAGGCAACGTTGCTACAGTTGCAAAGTGCCTTGGGAACCAGATCATAGATGTAGGGGTAGAGGTAAGAAGAACATCATTGAGGTACTCTATAACAGTGATGATGAGGTGTGTGAGGATGGAGCGATAGATGCTTATCTGGATGCTAGTGACTCTTGCACAAAGGCTAGTGATTGTTGCACGCTTGAGGAGGATAGTGATCCTTGCGCATTGGAGGAACATTGGGATGAGCAATGTGATAGCACCTGTGTAGTAGTAGTCATATCACATACTGTTGATGACCTTACACCTCAGCAGAGTGGTGACACTAGTGAGGATTCACACATGTTAGCACATAGAGATGACGAGCTCCCTATGATGACCGTGACACATCTGTCATATTTACAGACACCCATGATAGCCACGACACATAAGATAGCAATGGCATGTCAGATATGATAGATGAGATGTATGCGATGGATACACACCAGAGACATATGGATCCACAGATCCAAGAGGAGATACATGACGTGTAGACAATTGACCTTACACTCACATATCAACATGAGGAGATTGAGTCACCTCTTTTGGGGACTCCATTAGTTGAGCAAGTTATGGAGACTGATAGACTGAGGGGACACTTACTTCTAGAACCATCCTGCAGTGATGAGGATGTACCCTTTATTGGTCAGGATGACCATAACACGTGTCTGGACACATCTATATGGAATCTAGGTGCAGATGATAGTAGCAGGGTGAGTGCATAGGAGGATACAACTGCTCACACCGGATACAATATGATTCAGAGAGAGATAACAATTGGGGATGATGTGCAGTCACATATAGGAGGACCTAGTAGCATAGTGTACAGGGGGCAATTCAACGCTTTATCTTCTACAGAGAGTGTTGTTGGGGATTCCAGTGTTGGCATTAGCAGTGAGAGACATGAGGTAGAACCTCAACATGACTGTGATTAGGAGTCACACTACTTGACAAGACAATTGATAGTCAGTGAGGATATGTTCATGGCAGCCACTAGGCGCATTGATGACACACATGCATTGGTGGTAGATTACTGCTGGAGGGAATCATTGGCACATGGTAGTTCAGATGGGGGATTTTCCATGGATGAATTTCATACTCTCAGGGAGAGAGTGTCTGTGATGAGGACCGACTACTAGTAGTTGTTAACAAACAAGGACTACCTATTGGAGATTGGTGAGATGTATCACGGAGCTTTGAGGGAGCAGGAGTTGGAGGTGGACAGACTCACTCATGAGTTGGAGAGCACCTAAGGATTATTGAGAGGCACACAGATAGCCCTTCAAGAATCAGAGTCCCGATCAAAGGAGCTTCTTGAGGAGATCCACTACATCCATCTTAGTGGAGAGTCAGATATATCCTTCAGTTACATGGCTAGAGGATGTTGGTGGTCTAGCAGAGGAGCACCAGTTGATGGAGGAACATGAGGAGTACCTAGAGCCACTGATGAGTACGAAGAGTTATGATTCGGAGGCACAGGAGCTTCCCTCAACGAGGACCTTTGAGATAGTCGAGCACTCACATAGGCATGGGGACTCCAGAGCTAGGGGTAGTTTTGAGGACACTTCCATTTGTGTTTCGAGAGCAATTGACCTTCATGTAGAGGTTGATCCAGTAGTACACCCAGGATCTATGATGCATCAGGAGTATACATGGGATGACATGGGTATTGGGGGGCATACAGTGATGAGTGATAGTTCACAGAGACATGCCGAGATATGCAGTAGGATTCAGATGGACGTATTGGATTGCAGGGGGGAGACACCCTTAGGGGAGCATGTATATGCCTCTCCTTTGCAACAACACATAGTTATGAGAGATCACCTTCACAATGTCAACAATTGCATGGGAGTTGAGAGATGGAGGGTGGTTGACCAACAGTTGGAGGAGTTACTTCCGGTTGTATGGGATGATTGGGATTCAATGATGACTACGAGCGAGTATTTATCATGGATACCGATGGACGAGCTTCTGGTCAAGTCCTTGGGATTGACCAAAGCATGTGGTATCTTCCAGTCCTACAGTCAGCTATCGATGTTTCTGTTAGCCTTTCCCGACACTTTTATCATAGACAACAACATGAGGAGAGATAGACAGTGGTAGAGGACATGGAGAGTGGTTAGGCCGAGGCCACCTGACATGAGTGCTTTTATGGCATACAATAGGATAGGGGTGGACCGTGATAGTAAGACAATTGAGACTTTGTGTGTGATGATGAGTAGCATAGGCCAGGTGATAGTAGACATCTCAGAGGGCGACACCAATACAGATACTCATGAGGATGAGCATGGAGGGCTTCCGACAGTGATCAATATGACATCAGAGTAGTTAGCAGAGATTGGAAGTGATAAACTTCCAAGTTTTCCATGGGATCCGGGAGTTCATTTTGTTAGTAGGACGTTTCACTTTATGATGACCCAGGTTACGCTAGAGAGCCACATACTCCACTTTGGGTTGGTTTTGAGTGGGCTTGCAGGGACTTGCCCTATGGAGCGAGACAATTTATCCCTCTTGATCATCATGATCGAGCATAGAGATGGTTGGGCAGGTACTACTTCCACAGAGATTCTTTTTTAGATGCAGCTTCTGGACAACATGTCCCATTACCACAGGTATTTTAGCTTGAGGATCCAAGAGTGGGGGATCCAATATATGTACATGGACCAAACATGCATGGTCAAAGTAGTGCAACACCAACATGGTGATCTTCGACAGAGACTACCATGGGACCCGGGGGTTGCAGGATTGAGAATTTCACTGACTGACAAGGACGAGTGGACCTTTGCAGGGGAAAGTTGTTTTGACTTCCCAGTGAGCTTCAGTGTTGAGGAGATCTCATCACTTGAGGGTGTCTCATGGAGGTATTGCAGTACCTCACTCTGGCATCAACATGTGTAGTTGATGGAGGCAATGTTGGCCTTAGTATGGACTTGGAGGAAAGACTCATTTCAGGATGAGGCCGTGTGTCATATGCAGGAGACTCCTAGTATTGATATTATTCATGATCATGATTCACATGGTATTACAGTTCACATCTTGATATGGGACCTAGGGGGCGGAGTGTGTGATAGTTCATCTTTGGATGGGTTCCACTGTGTGTCTTACAGGTGGACATGGGATCCTGGTATTATACTTGGAGGGAGTCAATTATTGCTTGAGGACAAGCGATATTCTCGCAAGGAGGACTGTAATGTCCCCACTTTGGGACATCATNTGTATGCGATGGATACACACCAGAGACATATGGATCCACAGATCCAAGAGGAGATACATGACGTGTAGACAATTGACCTTACACTCACATATCAACATGAGGAGATTGAGTCACCTCTTTTGGGGACTCCATTAGTTGAGCAAGTTATGGAGACTGATAGACTGAGGGGACACTTACTTCTAGAACCATCCTGCAGTGATGAGGATGTACCCTTTATTGGTCAGGATGACCATAACACGTGTCTGGACACATCTATATGGAATCTAGGTGCAGATGATAGTAGCAGGGTGAGTGCATAGGAGGATACAACTGCTCACACCGGATACAATATGATTCAGAGAGAGATAACAATTGGGGATGATGTGCAGTCACATATAGGAGGACCTAGTAGCATAGTGTACAGGGGGCAATTCAACGCTTTATCTTCTACAGAGAGTGTTGTTGGGGATTCCAGTGTTGGCATTAGCAGTGAGAGACATGAGGTAGAACCTCAACATGACTGTGATTAGGAGTCACACTACTTGACAAGACAATTGATAGTCAGTGAGGATATGTTCATGGCAGCCACTAGGCGCATTGATGACACACATGCATTGGTGGTAGATTACTGCTGGAGGGAATCATTGGCACATGGTAGTTCAGATGGGGGATTTTCCATGGATGAATTTCATACTCTCAGGGAGAGAGTGTCTGTGATGAGGACCGACTACTAGTAGTTGTTAACAAACAAGGACTACCTATTGGAGATTGGTGAGATGTATCACGGAGCTTTGAGGGAGCAGGAGTTGGAGGTGGACAGACTCACTCATGAGTTGGAGAGCACCTAAGGATTATTGAGAGGCACACAGATAGCCCTTCAAGAATCAGAGTCCCGATCAAAGGAGCTTCTTGAGGAGATCCACTACATCCATCTTAGTGGAGAGTCAGATATATCCTTCAGTTACATGGCTAGAGGATGTTGGTGGTCTAGCAGAGGAGCACCAGTTGATGGAGGAACATGAGGAGTACCTAGAGCCACTGATGAGTACGAAGAGTTATGATTCGGAGGCACAGGAGCTTCCCTCAACGAGGACCTTTGAGATAGTCGAGCACTCACATAGGCATGGGGACTCCAGAGCTAGGGGTAGTTTTGAGGACACTTCCATTTGTGTTTCGAGAGCAATTGACCTTCATGTAGAGGTTGATCCAGTAGTACACCCAGGATCTATGATGCATCAGGAGTATACATGGGATGACATGGGTATTGGGGGGCATACAGTGATGAGTGATAGTTCACAGAGACATGCCGAGATATGCAGTAGGATTCAGATGGACGTATTGGATTGCAGGGGGGAGACACCCTTAGGGGAGCATGTATATGCCTCTCCTTTGCAACAACACATAGTTATGAGAGATCACCTTCACAATGTCAACAATTGCATGGGAGTTGAGAGATGGAGGGTGGTTGACCAACAGTTGGAGGAGTTACTTCCGGTTGTATGGGATGATTGGGATTCAATGATGACTACGAGCGAGTATTTATCATGGATACCGATGGACGAGCTTCTGGTCAAGTCCTTGGGATTGACCAAAGCATGTGGTATCTTCCAGTCCTACAGTCAGCTATCGATGTTTCTGTTAGCCTTTCCCGACACTTTTATCATAGACAACAACATGAGGAGAGATAGACAGTGGTAGAGGACATGGAGAGTGGTTAGGCCGAGGCCACCTGACATGAGTGCTTTTATGGCATACAATAGGATAGGGGTGGACCGTGATAGTAAGACAATTGAGACTTTGTGTGTGATGATGAGTAGCATAGGCCAGGTGATAGTAGACATCTCAGAGGGCGACACCAATACAGATACTCATGAGGATGAGCATGGAGGGCTTCCGACAGTGATCAATATGACATCAGAGTAGTTAGCAGAGATTGGAAGTGATAAACTTCCAAGTTTTCCATGGGATCCGGGAGTTCATTTTGTTAGTAGGACGTTTCACTTTATGATGACCCAGGTTACGCTAGAGAGCCACATACTCCACTTTGGGTTGGTTTTGAGTGGGCTTGCAGGGACTTGCCCTATGGAGCGAGACAATTTATCCCTCTTGATCATCATGATCGAGCATAGAGATGGTTGGGCAGGTACTACTTCCACAGAGATTCTTTTTTAGATGCAGCTTCTGGACAACATGTCCCATTACCACAGGTATTTTAGCTTGAGGATCCAAGAGTGGGGGATCCAATATATGTACATGGACCAAACATGCATGGTCAAAGTAGTGCAACACCAACATGGTGATCTTCGACAGAGACTACCATGGGACCCGGGGGTTGCAGGATTGACCATTTCACTGACTGACAAGGACGAGTGGACCTTTGCAGGGGAAAGTTGTTTTGACTTCCCAGTGAGCTTCAGTGTTGAGGAGAGCTCATCACTTGAGGGTGTCTCATGGAGGTATTGCAGTACCTCACTCTAGCATCAACATGTGCAGTTGATGGAGGCAATGTTGGCCTTAGTATGGACTTGGAGGAAAGACTCATTTCAGGATGAGGCCATGTGTCATATGCAGGAGACTCCTAGTATTGATATTATTCATGATCATGATTCACATGGTATTACAGTTCACATCTTGATATGGGACCCAGGGGGCAGAGTGTGTGATAGTTCATCTTTGGATGGGTTCCACTGTGTGTCTTACAGATGGACATGGGATCCTGGTATTATACTTGGAGGGAGTCAATTATTGCTTGAGGACAAGCGATATTCTAGCAGGGAGGACTGTAATGTCCCCACTTTGGGACATCATTACAATACAGAGTGTTATGATGACCAGAGTAGCCAGATGGAGGTTATAGAGAGTACAATGACTATTGAGGGATATTTTGGGTTCTGACTTGCATCACTCATCTCATTTCATCATTATGATCCATTCCGCACAGTTGGGATTTGGTTCCGTTGCATTCCGATGTTTTCCATGATTTTGAGTTATTTTGGGCTATAGGTTAATTAAATCCACTAAGGAGGTCATATTGGGCATAATACTTGGAGGAACCTCTTAGTGTGATAGCTCATTGGAATCGGGAGGAACAACACTACAGGATAGGATGATGAGAAGTGACTTTCAGTGGCCAGGTAAGCCACACCGAGAGATAAGGTGCTTTTCATAGGTAAAAAGGTTAATTAATTAATTAAAGTGATTTAATTAATTAATTAATAATTAATAAAGCAAAAGTCACTTTGGAGGGACAAGGTGAGCAATAAGTATAAAGGAGAGGCAAGGGCCTCTATTCTCTCATTCATGCTGATTATCATTTTTGATATCTGACTTCTAGCTAGTGAGCCCATGCCTTGGGGGTTTTGAGTTAACAAACCCTAGAGAACAATTCGGTGGTGAAATATTCCACCTATCTTTTTCAAAGCTTGGTCTCGGGGATGCAATACTCCACCCACACCATTCTACTTCAGATCTACACAGTTGCAGGAGAGTTCTACACCAGCCACAGGTACAAGAAGAGAGAGGGCGCACCATTGAGGGTTTCCAGCAAGGGGGGCGCACCATTCATTGAGGGAAGTTCGTTCCAAGAGATTGGAAGGGTTTCTGGGAATTCTAGCACCTGGGTTTTCATTACAGGATCTTGGCCATTAGATATAGTTCATTTTGGAGGAGTTTTATGTGCCATTTGATTTACTAGATGCATTGGACAAATTGGAGAAGAGGAGCACACTTCAGAAAGTGGTTTCAATCATTTGATAGCTCATATCTTCACTATTTCGCTTGGGACTTCACCAGTGAGGTAACTGGGCCCCGATCTATCATTTCAGTGGTTTTTTGGAGCATTGGGAGGCCTCTATGAGAGAGCCGAATTATCTAGGGTCTCAGTCATCCATGAGGGTGCATCATTCTTTGGAGGGAGGCTAGATCCAAGGGTCTGAGAGGGGTTTTGGAGATTTGAGCACTTGGTTTGCCCTTGCAGTAACCCGATCTATCATTCTACTCAGTTTGGGGTCATTTGGAGACTTCCTTCATCTAGGACGAATTATTGGGCATTGACAGGATTCAGGAGGGCACAGTTTCATTGGATGATTCAACATTTGGAGGAGCAACACTTAGTCTTTCGGCCTGAGACTTCAGAAGGGGGATTCTATCACCTCGATCTATCATCCTACCGAGTTTGGATTCATTTGGAGGCTTCATTCAGTTGGGCTTACATATTGGGTCTTCTTAGCTCTGCAAGAGGACGTGCCATCAGCCAGGGGGGGTTTGGACTTATCCCTGGTTCTTCTATATTGATCTTCATTTTGTATTCAGCCTTTGGAGGCTTGTATCGTCTTGTCGAGAGCATTTTATAGTGGCTCTTATTATGCTTATTGGATCCATCTGTTGATCATTCCAGATCTGCCTAATTCTTGTATCAGGTTCTTGCTCATTATATTAATAAAGGTTAGATCTTTGCTATTGGTTCCATATCTGGTGTATCTTGTATTTCCACTTGTTCTAGCTTTAGATCTATATCATAAGTTTGTTAAATCTAATCAACAAATCCTAAGACCAAACCTAAGAAGCAAACCTGCAAACAAACACATACAAACAAGCTAATCAATGGTTAATTAATGTTCCAAGCGAAAAAATGGCTTCGGAACATTACAATATATCATATCACAAACCCTGGAACAAGATGGAGATGGGTAGATTATTGAGAAAACACTTTGAGACTGACAATATTGTTTGAACCAGGGGAAACAGTAACAAATATTAAAGGCCCAGAATATTGATTGTAGTGGCCAAAAAGGCCCAAGGGACATCGTTTCGGGATATATAGAATATGGCCATGGATTCTCTATATTTCCTTCATATATATTTTTTATATCATGGAAATAATCACTGCAATGAGTGAAAAATACCATGATGTAGTGATGGAAACATTATAACAAACTAGAAGTCAAACATTCATTGTAGCAAATGAAAATTCACAAACTTTCAATAATGTAAACATTATAAATTATATATACCTTTTTGGTTTCCTTGAATGTTCTTAGCCTGGAACTTGACTTGCTAGACTTGGGCTCTTCCGCAACCATAAATGACGATTGCTATGCTTCCCTTAGATTTCCCATTCCTGAATCACTACACTGCAACTGCAGGCCTCTGTTTTTCAAATTCCCGTGCTGCTTGATTTGGGTTGCAAAACAGGGAGACAGGTATACTTTTTCAAGCCTTCTACTGCAGAGTTCCATATATGATGTTCTCTGCAAGTGTCCATTTGTGCAGATTTTAGAGGACTTGTGGGGAGCAGGAGGAACCTTGTTTTATTTCTTTTGTAGAGCAAGAGTCCTAGTCCTAGCTCTAGTCCTAACTCTAAGAGAGCTAGACTGGGAGACCTCCATGACTTCAACCTCCCTCTCTCAGTTGTTCACAAAGAAAATGTGATGTACCTTGCAGTGTAGTCTCAACGATAATAAGCAAAGACAATGTGCTTGCCTTGTAGTGTGTGTTAAGTTTTGAGCTATTATTAGGTTTCTTTTCAATTTGCTAGATAACAATAGCATAGGTAGGATCACTGAGAGAAACACAATCACAAGATACACAACATTTATCCTGGGAAACCCCCATGGGGGAGAAAACCCAACAAAACTTCCTTAATATAGATAGCCAATACAATGCCAAGAAAATAAACCAAAACACTAGAGAATATCCAACACTGAGCAATGCGCCTCTCTCTTCCTTCTTTTCTCAACTGTAGCTACCAAACTTGCGCACTTGATGAGTGAATGAGTGAGTGAGTGATCCGGATTATTTTCGGCACAAAATGAGAGCAGAGATATAATAAAGAAATGCACAGAGATATCACATATATCCAATAATATAACAGAAATATATCAGAGATGCAACCATAAACACAGATATACAGTAATACACGATTTCTATTAATGAAAGAAATGTACAGAGACTGTAAAAATACAGATGAAAGACTCG
>JZKD02S2407845.1:17945-28750 GCA_000966675.3 Picea glauca
ATATAAATTAAATTTAAAATAAATAAAAATTTCAATTTTAATAAAAAAAATTAAATTAATATTTATCTTTATTATATAAAACTTTTTATATTAATTTTATATAACTAAATTAAATTAAATTAAATTGTTTTATTTATATTAATTTTTATATAACTAAATTAAGTAAAACTGTTTTATCAATAAATTTATGAAAATTATAATTTATCACTTTCATATTTATATCTATCAATAACCTTGTAACCCATGGCATGCACCATGAGAAAAAATATGTGCTTTGCTTGTAACCCTTCGGCAACACAGCAAAGTCATGTAAATCTCTTTTGAAAAGTATAGTCAAGGTTGCCCACGATGCAAGCTTTACCAGTCTCATCCCTGCATCATTAGGTGTCGTATTAAAACATGCAAGCAAGGAATCTTTGGATGCCATGAACCTTTCTTTCTCATGTCGCCTCTTCTACAGAGACACTGAAATGTCTCCTATACGGAGGACTGTGAGAGAAGTGTAAGAGGAGGTGGTGGGGAAGGGGAATGGGAATGGCCTCCATATTTATTAAATTTTTTATTTATGGCCTCATATTTTGAAAACGCATGAAGAATTTACGTAAATATATAAGAGTGCATGGGAATCCGACTCATTTCGTATCAAAGCTAAACATAAGCATTAGGGGGTTTCCAAAAGTTGGGAGAACGAAGGGGTTAAAAGATATTCCACCAGGGTTTAAGCCTTTTCTTCCCCAACATCCTCAACACATGATCTCACCTCCTCTGCAACAAGGTCTCTCAATCACCATTGCCTTTTGAGCTGCAGGTATCATCAGATACCTTGGTTTGTCTTATAAGCTCAATGTACACCGAATCCCTTGCAGATGTAATTGGTTATATATATGATTATATCTAAAACAGATGGGTAAATATATATTTATTTGTTGCTTTGGAATCCTATTCTGAATTCTGCAGAAGACTTGCGTGTTAAGTTTGCCACCGAGCTCTTCTTTTACATCGATTTATAGCGTTCCCTGGTAATAATGCCTGCAAACATTGAATACCATTTTGATAATTCGAGTACCCATTTTCATAATTCAAGAATCCATTTTGATTGTTTGTGCACTGATTTTGCAATATCCAATCTAAATTTGATTGTCACTGGTTTTGCAATATCTGACCAGCCATTATCTTTTGTTGGAGCATTTTGGCTCAGTTGGTTGAGTTTTGATTGTCGCTTGAAAGCATAAGCTATAGAACAGGATTGATGTTAGTCACGATTATAATGCTGCTATACAGTTCTTTGATAGGATTAATGTTAGCTTTGATTATAATGCTGCTATTTAGTTCTTTGATAGGTGTATTTTGTTGGCATGAGTTGTCATCCCCTGTGGATGTTGAGATGCAGTTTTTGTTGGCTCTATTGATATTGTCGTTGACATTGCTTTTGATGATATTGGGGGAGGCTGTGGACAGCTTGTTGTACTACATGCTTCCTGCAAAGAGACTTGCTGCGGAAGAGGAAGATAAGGGGAAGAGAGTTAAGAAGCCACGCCCCGATCCGATTTCTGGTGACAAAAGCAATCCAGATGTGGTCATGGCCAAGGATGATGGCAACCCACCTGATGTTTATATAGATGAGGATTTGCACAGCAGGCAGCTAGCCGTTTATGGCCTGAAGACTATGCGACAACTCTTAAGTTCTAATGTTCTTGTATCTGGCCTTGGAGGACTTGGTGCTGAAGTGGGTATGTATGTATGATGATTATTTTATGCCTATGGGGATAGACTAGCACATGCCCATCGGAACTTGGGTTTGATATGCCTCAAATTTGTGCTTGTCTTGAATTCCAATATTTGATTTGCCAGCCACTTGTGTGAACTTGAGATATGCATCCTCGAACTTTGCAACTTTGAGGTACATATCAAACCTGGGTTTAGATGGTTCTGTGACCGTTTCCATATTCAATTGTAAGTAGCCAAACGATACTGGAATATGTCAGGGTAGGAAAGATATGATGCGTATAACTGTTATTATTTTAAGGGCTTACCCCATTCTGTTCTTCATTGGTAATGAGTAACTTCAATATCCTTACTAGAAGTCTTTTATGTTCCGCAGAATGAACTATAGAATAGCGGTTATTGTTACTCTTGGAACCAATTTTGTCAGTCAAAACTCAAGTTAAACATCTTCTCTGCGAGATGGGGGGATTGCTCATAATCAATAATTTAAGAAAAAGGTTTTCCAATTTCAGTGAAGAAAAAGGTTTTTCAATTTCAGTGAAGAAAAAGATTTTCAGTTTCTGTTAAGAAAGCTTGTATTGGATGTTGCATGATTAGCTTAATGTAGATATGACATGATTTTTGTATTGCAGCAAAGAACCTTATATTGGCTGGTGTAAAGTATGTCAAGTTACATGATGAGAGGACTGTTGAAATGTGGGACTTGTCTAGTAATTTCTTATTTACAGAAGATGATATTGGAAAGAACAGAGCACTTGCTTCTGTTGGAAAATTGCAAGAGTTAAACACTTCTGTTGCTGTTTCTATATGGACTACTAAGATATCTAAAGAAATGCTGTCCCAATTCCAGGTATGTAATGTCTGATATCGACATTGAATATTGCTACTTTTCTGTTGCTTCCCTTGATCTAATCCTTGAAAAGTGGTCTCGTATGGTATGAATGTTCAAAAAAAAATAATGATTCCATATGGCCAGTTCTTAGTAGATTCAAACAGAATACTGACTACTTCACTTTTTCTATTTCGATAATAAATGAAATGAATGGTCCCAAAAAGTATCACTGAAATAAGAGGATTGCTAAAAGTGGTTGTAGTGGTAGTGATGGATAATTGTCTGGTATTTAGCTGATTTTCTGTTAACTTATATTCCATATGGAAATATCCATCCTACTTGTTATTGAACTAGCTTCAGATGCTGTGCTTTTGAATGTGTAGGAAAATGTATATCCGTTTCTTCCATAAAAAAATTGCAGGTCCAGATATAAGAGTACACAAACAAAACAAACAAAATATACAGGTGCAACAACATACACAAGATGCACTAAGAGTTTTGAGGAAGCATAGGCTTCTAATTTTCCTCTTATGCACATGTATAAATATTATAAGGTGATTTAAGACTATTCAACATTATGCACAGCATCCACATACATTCACTCTGTCTCACAGAACTCTAAATCCACATTATGTTTCTCAACCTTGTACTGAAAAGAATGATACCGCACCTCAATGTGTTTAATCCTTGCATGAAACCAAAGATTCATGGGCAAAGCAATGCAACTCTGTTTATCACATCTCAATGTCATCATACTAGACCAATCCAGTGGCCCAACACCAGCGAGCAGTTTCTGCAACCACAGTAACTATTTTGTGGCATATCAGGCTACCACACACTATGCTTCCACACTGGAAAGAGAAATGATGGTTTATTTCTTCCTTGCCTATAGAACAATACCTCCAACCATTACGAGATAGTAACCTGATGTGGACCTTCTCTTATCCACATCCCCTGCTCAATCTGCATCACAAAAACCAACAAGCTACAACACATTTGGCAAACTCCCACTATAAGTGATACCAAAATTTACTGTACCTCTGAGGTACCTGAATATATGCTTCACTGCTATCCAATTTGGTAGTTTAGGATTACCTGAAAGCTAACACTACTAACAGTAAAAGTGATACCAGGCCAGGTAAATACCTTGCATACATGAGATTGCCAACTGCAGTTGGATAAGAAATTTTGCTCATAGCCTCCTGATCATCCTGTGATCTCAGGAACATCTCCTTGCACAACTGGTGTCCATCTTAGAATCATCTTCAAGGTAAGTCACTCTTCAAGAGGGAACTTCTAGCAAATTTCTTCTCTAAGATAGCAATAAAGCCCCCAAAGAAGATGAAGCGCTTTCCTCAAATATGCTCATTGTGCTCGAACAATGACTCTCAATGAAAGATAATTTATCAAAATATAAGTCATCAATCAAATAATGAGGTCATCCTCCTCTAACTCTAGCGCTCAATATCCTCTGCATATAAAAATGGTAACACAGAGCATTGAAATCATCCAGCTTTTTACCCCTTTTGATTATGTTCTCTATATCGCTTTTTCTTTTTCCTTCAGTTTATAGTTCCTTTTATTAGTTTTGTTACTTTGTAGAATTTTTAGTTTATGATTGTTTTTAATTTATTATTTGGTTCTAAATTTTTTTGGCTTTTTGATCATTAATAATGCAGGCAGTAGTGTTCACAGGACTAAGTCTTGAAAAAGCGATTGACTTTGATGATTACTGTCGTAAGCACGAACCACCAATAGCTTTCATTAAGTCAGATGTTCATGGACTATTTGGAAGTGTGTTTTGTGACTTTGGGCCTAAGTTCACGGTATATGATGTGAATGGTGAAGAGCCTCACACTGGTATAGTTGCATCTATTAGCAATGATTATCCTGCTTTTGTATCCTGTGTTGAGGATGAGAGGCTGGAGTTCCAAGATGGGGACCTTGTTGTTTTTACTGAAGTTAAAGGTATGACTGAGCTGAATGATGGAAAGCCAAGAAGGATAAAGAGTGCAAGATCTTATGGATTTGTTCTAGAGGAAGATACCACTAACTTTGGTGCCTATGAGCAAGGTGGAATTGTCACAGAGGTGAAACAACCTAAAGTGTTGCAATTTAAGCCACTAAAGGAAGCTCTTAAAGATCCTGGTGAATTTCTTCTTAGTGATACTTCAAAGTTTGATCGCCCCCCATTGTTACACTTGGCATTTCATGCTCTAGATAAATTTGTGTGTGAGTTTGGGCGTTTTCCTGCTGCTCCATCAAAGGAAGATGCTAACAATTTAGTGTCTTTGGCAAGATCTATTAATGAAACATCAGGTGACCAGAAATTAGACACTATTGATGAACATGTATTAAGACATTTTTCAAGTGGTTCCCATGCAGTGTTAAATCCCATGGCAGCAATGTTTGGTGGAATTGTTGCCCAGGAGGTCGTGAAAGCTTGTTCAGGAAAGTTCCATCCAATTTTTCAGGTATTTATCTTGTTCTTTAGTTCTTCAGTTCAAGAAGACTGCTTGATGTTGTACACAGTAAAGAGGTGCATTGATGTTGTACATAGTAAAGAGGTGTAAGTTGATTGTTCATGGGTAGTATTGTGTGTATGAATTAGATGATAATTTCTTGTTTTGTGTTGTACATGTGCCCATGTTACTGTAGATAATATATGTTTTAGCCTTTAGGCTGTATATGGTCTCTTGCCTTCTTTGGGAGGGTTGAAATACAACTTGACCTATTTCTACATTGCTGACTTCTCTTTTTAAATGTGCTCAGTGACTACTACTTTTTCTTGTTGGTACAGTTTTTTCTTTCAATCTTCATTATTCTCGCAACTATTCTTTTTGCTTGTAACTAAGCTCTAAGGTGCTGCTTATCTGTAGTGTTTGGAATCCTGAAATAAAACCTTTTTGCAATTCTTCTGTTATTACATGCCAATTTTTCATGACGTGTGCATCTGAAGTTACTTTTTCTCTTGTTCATTCTCGTCACTTATGGTTTTGAAGTTCTTGTTGAGCATAAATTTGTGATGAAGGATTGATGTAAATTCTATGTTGTCTTGCAGTTCTTTTACTTTGATTCACTGGAATCTCTTCCTAAACATCCCCTTAGGCCAGAAGATATTATGCCTCTGAATTGTCGATACGATTCTCAAATTTCTGTTTTTGGAATAAATCTGCAAAAGCTATTGGAGGAATCCAATGTATTTATTGTTGGAGCAGGTGCTCTGGGATGTGAATTCTTAAAAAACTTAGCTCTCATGGGTGCTTCTTGTAGAAGTCCGGGAAAGCTAACTATAACAGATGATGATGTTATTGAGAAGAGTAATCTTAGCAGGCAGTTCCTTTTTAGGGATTGGAATATTGGTCAAGCTAAATCAACAGTAGCTGCATCTGCTGCAACTAAGATCAATCCTAGTTTTCAGATTGAAGCATTGCAAAGCCGTGCATCGTCAGACACTGAAAATATATTTGATGATAAATTTTGGGAGAACCAGGGAGTGGTGATAAGTGCACTGGACAATGTTGATGCAAGACTTTATATAGACAGCAAATGTGTCTACTTTCAAAAACCTTTGTTAGAGTCTGGTACTCTTGGAACTAAGTGCCACACACAGGTAGTTTTTCCTCATTTGACTGAAAATTATGGAGCTTCAAGAGACCCCCCTGAGAAGGAGTTCCCTATGTGCACTGTTCACTCCTACCCACATAATATTGATCACTGTCTTACATGGGCAAGATCTGAATTTGAAGGTATGCTGGAGAAAGCACCAGCTGATGCAAATGCATTCCTTTCCAATCCTCAAGAGTATAAAAGATCTATAAAGCACGGAGGTCATGGTCAGTCTCAAAGTCTTCTGGATCGTATTCTTGAGTGTCTAGTGTTTGAGAGATGTGTGACATTTGAAGATTGTGTAGCCTGGTCTCGCAGAAAGTAAGAACCACCCAAATAGACCCTTTATGCTAAATCTTTCTGTTTTTGTTAATTGTTTATGAAAATGGGTTGTCTCACATCTGTATGATCTAAAAAATTGCAGATTTGAGGAGTATTTCACAAATCGTGTGAAGCAACTTGTTTTAACATTTCCAGAGAATACAATGACATCCCAAAATACACCATTCTGGTCTGCTCCTAAGCGCTTTCCAAAGCCCCTGCAGTTCACATCAAAGGATCCTGCTCACCTTTCATTTATTGCTGCAGCATCAATATTGCGAGCACAGAATTATGGAATTCCTGTCCAAGATTGGGCTTTGAATAGAGAGAAATTGTCAGAAGTTGTAGATAAGGTGCAGGCTCCTGACTTCCAGCCAAAAACAACAAAAATTGTGACACATGCAAATTCTACAAATGGAAATGTTGCACCTGTAGATGACAAAGCATGTATTGATAATATGATTAAAATGCTAGAAGAAGGGGTTAAGAGCTTACCTCTAGGTTTTCGAATGAATCCAATTCACTTTGAAAAGGTCTGATCTTTCTCTAATTTGTCTGAATTTCTTTTCTTTTCTCGTCTCATTCTTGTGTTCTTAATTGTGTGTTGTGCCAAAAACTGCAGGATGATGATATGCATATTGATCTTATAGCTGGGCTTGCTAATATGCGTGCACGGAATTATAGCATTCCTGAGGTGGACAAGCTGAAGGCTAAATTCATAGCTGGGAGGATTGTTCCTGCTATTGCCACTACAACTGCAATGGCAGCTGGTTTAGTTTGTTTAGAACTTTACAAGGTTCTCTTTTGCCATAATATTGAAAAGTATCGGAACTCTTTTGCAAACTTAGCACTGCCAATGTTTCAAATGGCTGAACCTGCTCCAGCAAAGATAATTAAGCATCGAGATCTAAGCTGGACTCTTTGGGACCGGTGGGTAATTGAGGGTAATTTGACTTTACAGGAGCTACTAGATTGGTTTCAAGCAAAAGGTTTAACTGTCTACAGCATATCATGTATGCAAACATTGATTTATAACAAGATTTTCCCCAAACACCGTGAGAGACTGAATCTGAAGTTGTCAGATCTTGTCCATGATATAGCAAAGTTAGTAATCCCTCCAAGTCGTCGCCATTTTGACATTGTAGTTGCTTGTGAAGATGAGGATCGGAATGATGTTGATGTACCTTTGGTCACTATTTACTACCGTTAGTTAATATCTGAAGATCAAGTGATTGATGAACTATAATCTTGTATATTGGATTC
Organism: Picea glauca; assembly: GCA_000966675.3. Taxonomy (NCBI): domain Eukaryota; kingdom Viridiplantae; phylum Streptophyta; class Pinopsida; order Pinales; family Pinaceae; genus Picea; species Picea glauca. The sequence continues at coordinate 25,696 of JZKD02S2407845.1, forward strand.
ATATAAGAGATTATATTCATCACTGAATTCAAGTATATGGAAGCTGTTCAAGTTTTGAGATGAAGGCTGTCAAGTGTCCTGACATCAGTCATCTGCTGGAAAAGATTGACTATTTTGGGATGGGTGTTGGAGAAGTCAGATCTCTTCTTCATAGCTCATAATGGTTTGATGTCTACACACCCCTACAGAGAAGTTAAAGTTCTTCAGAATGGTACAGAATCTTAATCTGCCTTGTGATCTGAAGGATGAGTCTTAATATCTAATACTACTTTGTATAGCAGCGAAAAATCATTTACTGGCCCGTGTGGAGCACTGTAGAAATTGGTTCTGGAATTTGTGAATAAGATGAGTTAACTGCCATGATTTTGTCAATTGCATGAGTATCTTACTATACTGTGGTTTTGTATTGCAACAAAGAACCTTTTACTGGTCAATGTGAAATTCCATAGAAATAGCCTACTGAACAAATAAATTGTATTGTTGTTATAATCCATTGTGTTAATGGAAGGGTTAAAGGTGTGTCACTCAAGGAAAATTTTAGGGGTGAAATTTGAGAGTTTGAAATTTTCAATGGGCGATTTTTTTTTATAGAATGGGATTACTATGGTTAGCCCACCATTTATTAAAAATAAATTATCCAAAAATCAGTTAGCCCACTTGTATATATGAGGGAGGGTAGAGAAAAACCATTTTCGCCCTCTGAAATTCGAACTAAACCCTTCATTCGCCCCTGATTTCCAAGAATGGAGGGTTCTGGGAGCTATTTTGCCCCTGATTTCTAAGAATGGAGGGTTCTGGGAGCTATTTCACCCCTTATCCTTCTTGTAAATCAACCTTATAGTTTCATTCGCCCCCAATTTGTTGTTTGAAGGTCTTTTTAATTCAAAAATACCTCACAGTCCATGGCATTTTGTGACTACACTGTTGAAATATTGTAACTACAAAGAGTATTCTATTTATTTATTGAGTCATTATTCATTAGATCAATCCCCTTTTGTGGATTGATCATGTCGGGAATTGTAATTGACCAAATCCCCTTTTGCGGATTGGTCAAACCCTAATTGTATTATGCAAATTAAGATGTCGGCCCCCAAGCCTAATTAAAGTGGTTTTAACCACTAAGAAGACAAGTCGGCCCTGCCCAGTGAAGAGACACCTTTCCAGTGTTTGCCAGCTAGTATAAATAAAGGAGGCTAGCACCTCATTATCTCACTCACTCATTCACTCATTCACTCATCAAGTGCGCAAGTTTGGTAGTTGCAGTTGGGAGAAGAAGGAAGAGAGAGGTTTATTGCTCAGTGTTGGATATTCTCTAGTGTTTTGGTTTATTGTCTTGGCATTGTATTGGCTATCTATATTAATGAAGTTTTGCTGGGTTTTCTCTGCCATGAGGATTTCCCAGGATAAATGTTGTAATCTTGTGATTGTGTTTCTCTCAGTGATCCTACCTATGTTATTGTTATAGAGTAAATTGAAAAGAAATCTAATAATTGCTCAAAACTTAACATGGTTTCATAGCTAAGTTGAAGATAGCATCTTTCACTGGATAAAGAAAAACGTCATTATTCTCGTACAAGAAAATTAGGGCTTTTTGTTGAAGAGGAATATCATCCTAAAAACCATCTAGAAACGTGTGCCCTAGCCTAGGGAAATCTTTGGCACCTTGAGCACACCTTTTCAGTGGTCATATACTCCGGAAAGTCAAACCCTAGTTTTTTACTGGTACCAAAAAACCAAAAGTAACAGAAAACCAGGAAACCAAAACCAGTACTAGAAGTGCCAGTCCAGATTTCCACAAGCTCAGTTTAAGGGGTAAAATTTGGATTTTCAAAAATTTGACTGCACCAGCTTACTCGCCTCAACTCAACGCATCTAGCCCCTGGATCAGAATTTCAAAATTTGAAGTTTGAAAAATTAGGGTTTTCTCATAAAACCCTAAGTTACAGTTAAAGTGCCAGTTGCAGTTACAGTTGCAGTTCCAGTTGCAGTGAAATATTTTGTAAAGTGTTGGCCAACCTTAAAGTTGAAACACCTCTGAAGTTTTGAAGGTTTGTTACCTATCACCACTGTTACCGAATGGTACCACCACCCGTCAATACTATCATAGGTATGTACTTACATATGTTTCAACTATATTATTCTAAGGGGTACTTGCAGGAGAAAGGATCTCCTATCATAGATCCAGAAGGATCTCAGATCCAACATACTCAAAAGACTAATGCACCCTAGGTTTAATTATCTTGATAAGCATCTATTTGTTATGACATTATTTTGACCTTATGAACATCTAGGTGGTATGTTGAAATCATACTAACCATTGGTCAAAATTATCAAGGTTGATTAAAGTTGAGTTTATGGAGCTTATTCTCTAACTTATATTTCTGTCAAGATAACATATTGTCTTAGTACAGAAGACATGTTGAAGAAAGCACTTGTCATCTTGAGTGAAGGAGACTTAAAAGAAAAACAACACACTCATTCTTGAGGGAAAAACTCCAGGTTCCAGGTTTGATTGATTAAATTGATAAGATTTAAAGTTGCACATGACAAGTTGATAACTACCCCCTTACAAGTAAACACTATAGTTGAGGTAGCAGTCTTTGAAAAGTATTATACTTGGTAGCATGTCAGCATATTGAGATAAATGCTTAATGTAATCATCTACCAGATACAACTAGAATCTCCTCTAGGAGAAACTTCTTGTGTTGGTTCCAAGATACCATCGATGAATGTTTGATCACAACACTAGAAGAGTGTTGATCTCATTTCGTATTGTATTTCTTACTTTTGATCTTTGTTTCAAACAGGTCACAAGTGATAGCTCTAAAGTAGCTACTATGACGATTATTCGTGCTATTGTTTTATTTACTATTATCAAAAGAGTATTATTCTTGCTTGTTGTTTTGTTGACCTTGTTTCAGGTCACATGTGATAACCCTAAGGAAGCTATAGTGAAGGTTACAGAAGGCAACAGATTATATGAGACATGAAGCAGACTACCCAAGTTGTGTACATGACGATATACATCCATGTACCAAAGAAGATGAAGAAGAAG
>JZKD02S2407856.1:0-19318 GCA_000966675.3 Picea glauca
CAAGGTATGGCGGAAAGAGATCCCACAGTGGGACCCTTGAAGGAAAACTTGCCTTGTAAATCTATATTGTAATTCATAGTAAATCTAGATCGTTCATTATAAGGTCATAGATCTGATGGTAGAAGTTATGTTATGGTTTTTTTCCCTAGAAGGAAACCCTATTTTATGAAGGAATTGTATTTCAGTAGTGTATTATTGTCAATATTGTATTCTGAGAGAAGATATTGTCAGAGAAATAAGAGGAATTTACAATGGGTGTGTTGTAGGTTGTATCTCTTCATTTTGATGGATAATAAAAAGGAAGGACCTGAAAATTTTTCTCGTGGACGTAGCCCACAATGGGTGAGCCATGTATATCTGTGTCTCTATTGTATTGTGTATCTTTTGTGTTTTATTTCCACATTTGTCTTATTTTATTACTTCGTGAACCTGTTTTTCTAGCAACTGGTATCAAAGAGAAAGGTTCGAGTGGGAGCAACGGCGGAAGATGGAAACTTTAGGGTAGAGAAATTTAACGGCCAAAACTACCAGTTATGGAATATGTAGATGGAATATTATTTATATGATAAGGATCTATTCATACCATTGGGTGGAATAGCTCCAAGGAAATGTTATTTGAAGTTTGGAAGGTTTATGATAGAACAAGGTTATAGTAGATGTCATTCTCATCACTGTGTTTATTTTAAAAGGATAGAAAATGGAAGTTATATTATCTTTCTATTGTATGTAGATGACATGCTTGTTCCAGGGTCTAATATGCATGATATAAATGTGCTCAAGAAGAAATTATCTAATTGATTTGCGATGGAGTATTTGGGTGCTACAAAAAAAATCCTTGGTATGAGAATAATAAGCAACAAGAAAATTTGCAAATTGACATTGTCTTAAAGTGAGTACATAGAGAAGGTGTTGGAGAGGTTTAGAATAAAGAATGCAAAACCAGTTCGTACACCCTTGGCAAACCATTTCAAATTATCCAAAGAAATGTGTCGCAAGACACAAGAGGAGATAAAATACATGTCCAGGGTCCCTTATTCATTAACAATTGGCATATTGATGTATGCGATGGTTTTCACAAGACGATATATTGCACATGCAGTGGGATTTGTGAGTAGGTATATGAAAAATCCAGGTAAAGAACATTGGGAGGAAGTAAAGTGGATTCTTAGGTATTTGAGAGGTACTTCTACTCATGCATTATGTTTTGGAGGTTCAAACACTATTCTATAGGGATATGTTGATTCATATATGGCAAGTGATAAAGATAATAGGAGGAAAACCACAGGGTATGTTCTTATTGTAGGTGGAACAACAGTAAGTTGGATTTCAAAAATACAAAATGTTGCACTTTCAAAAACATAAGTAGAGTCTGTTTCTGCTACAAAGGCTAGTAAAGAAATGATTTGGTTATAGAGGTTTATGCAGGAATTGGGAAAGAAGAAGGAGAATAGCAAGTTCTACTATGACAATGAGATTTCAATTCATCTTGAAAATAACTCAGTATTCCATTATAAGACTAAGAATATACAACTCAGGTACCATTTCATGTGATTCGTCTTGGAAGATGAACATTTGAAGTTGGAAAATATACATACTAGCCAGAATCCTACCAACATGTTAACAAAGGGAGTAACTAGGGAGAAACTGAGTTCATGATCAGTTTCAATTGGTATTCAAGCATGAAGGTGAATACGAGAAATTTTATATGTCCAAGGTGGAGTATAGTCCAACAGGTACAACAACAGTGGAGTTGTTGTGATCAATATCCAAGTGGGAGATTGTTGGTTGTGGAGATTGATTATCTTCCTGATTCAAAATTCTTTGTTTTCAACCATGTTTACACCCCATAAATAATTTACACCCTGAAATACTATACACCCCTCCACGTGCGGGGGTTGGAGGGGGGTCTTTCCCCTCTGCAGGGTCCAGGGACAAGTGAGCCCCTGAAGGAAAATTTTCCTTGTAAATTTATGTTGGCACAGGTGTAGACCCAGGGTTCAACACTACAATAATGAACCAACAAATCCCTAACTACCGGCCCTTTCGGCAATAGCTGTGAAGAATATGAAGTCTCACCTGAGGTAGAGGCAGGGGTGGTTGCAGGACTCAAGTGTATGCAACCTTAGCTGGGACACGGATCTGTGATTGTATTACTTAGTAAATCATTTAGCACCTTTAGCACTAATCAAATAAGACATAAAGACATTCAGACAAGAACCAAGCAAGATAACATAGTGTTTATGTGGTTCACCCGTCTCCTGGGGCTACGTCCACCGACTCTTCTTCTTTATTGCCTTCATTCAATCTGGTACAACAAAGAGACTCAAACCCTTACTCCACACAAGATATAAGATCTACATAGCTCGTTAGATCCTTCTTCGCCCATTACAACACTAAGACTTTCAAAATCTGTCACAACTACTTGCACTCATCTCTGCAAGTCTCTTACAATCATGCACAAAGCATCCAAAAACCCTACTTGCACTTATCATACATTCACATCACTTAGATATAGCACTTAGCCTTTCATTCGTCTTCCCCTTTTTCTCCCTACCCTAGGCATCTATTTATATATACAAAGTAGGCCTAACCATGGGTAAACCCATGGGTCGACATCCCTTTACTGTTAAATATTCCCAAAAACCCAAAAAGAGGCCCAAAAGTGGGTTGATATCCCATGATCTCCACTTCATCTTGCGCTTTTCCTTTGATAGGCTTTTGAAGTCCCAAACTAGGTCAACATAACCAAGAAACTCCCAAAACATGGTGAAGGGCCAACAGGGCCCCAACAATCACATGTGACTCGTCCCGAGTCACTTTGGTCTGACCAACTCTGCCTCAAACACCTCGAGCTTGGCCCGAGCTTCTTAGAATTTCTTCTTTGTTGTGGCCTATTGCTCGGTGAACTCCTAGATCACTGTGTCATTAATCGGTCCTTCTAAGCATTGTTTTGCTGTTTGGACGACCTGGTCTAGCTCTGCTCCTTGTCTCTTGACCTCTGTAAACAATAGACATGCCTTGTCTTGCATAAATTGAAGTCATTGAGTGAATTCCATCACTTTGCTTTGAATCATATGAATTTGTTGTTGTGATGTGCGTTGTTCATGAGACTTCTTCATTCTATCTACTGCTGACATGGCCTTCAGTTGTGCCTGTAGTGTATCTGCATGTTTCTTTTCTTCCTGAAGCTACGACTCTAGCACCTTTAATTATGGATTCTCTGTAAGGTTTTCATATGTCCAGGCACTCTGGTTACTTAGTTTCTTTCACTCCAAGGAAAGATATTTTAATCTTCCCACTGTGTTGTGAGCAGTTTCTTCTTGCTGGTCTCCTATGTCTTAAGGGGTTTTGTGTATAGAGTGGAGCTCTAGATCTACGATGCACTGCTGGAGCTTCTGGATTATCTCTTCAAGTTGTGACACCTACTGTGGAACTCATTCTTCAGTCTGTACTTCGAAAATTATCACATAGAGAAGTGCTCTGTTGACCCTTTCCTTAACATCAAGTTGCTCGACGAGAAACTGTTCCTTGCTTTGTTGTAGATTTTCTTTCTCTTCATCCCACTTTGCTTGGAGAGAAAGTTTTTCTCATTTTGCATTGTTGTGTTGTTCAAGCAGATCTCCCTATGCTCGCGCCAAAACCTGGTTGTCTTGCATTATTTATTCTTGAGCTCGTCGAAGGCAAGCTTCGACTGTATCGACAATCCAGTGTAATTGAGTGGGCTCATCACCTAGTTTTGGTGTTCCAACTGTCAGGGGCATAGTGGATACTGTGCGGCTGGACTATAGTGCCTACTGCACTTCTTGAAGCTTAGCCTTGATGTGACTAAATACCTCCTCCTACTTGGCTTCCTACTTCTCTGTTGTCTCCAACAAAGCATCGTTTAGTGAAGTGATGATGANCAAGGTATGGCGGAAAGAGATCCCACAGTGGGACCCTTGAAGGAAAACTTGCCTTGTAAATCTATATTGTAATTCATAGTAAATCTAGATCGTTCATTATAAGGTCATAGATCTGATGGTAGAAGTTATGTTATGGTTTTTTTCCCTAGAAGGAAACCCTATTTTATGAAGGAATTGTATTTCAGTAGTGTATTATTGTCAATATTGTATTCTGAGAGAAGATATTGTCAGAGAAATAAGAGGAATTTACAATGGGTGTGTTGTAGGTTGTATCTCTTCATTTTGATGGATAATAAAAAGGAAGGACCTGAAAATTTTTCTCGTGGACGTAGCCCACAATGGGTGAGCCATGTATATCTGTGTCTCTATTGTATTGTGTATCTTTTGTGTTTTATTTCCACATTTGTCTTATTTTATTACTTCGTGAACCTGTTTTTCTAGCAACTGGTATCAAAGAGAAAGGTTCGAGTGGGAGCAACGGCGGAAGATGGAAACTTTAGGGTAGAGAAATTTAACGGCCAAAACTACCAGTTATGGAATATGTAGATGGAATATTATTTATATGATAAGGATCTATTCATACCATTGGGTGGAATAGCTCCAAGGAAATGTTATTTGAAGTTTGGAAGGTTTATGATAGAACAAGGTTATAGTAGATGTCATTCTCATCACTGTGTTTATTTTAAAAGGATAGAAAATGGAAGTTATATTATCTTTCTATTGTATGTAGATGACATGCTTGTTCCAGGGTCTAATATGCATGATATAAATGTGCTCAAGAAGAAATTATCTAATTGATTTGCGATGGAGTATTTGGGTGCTACAAAAAAAATCCTTGGTATGAGAATAATAAGCAACAAGAAAATTTGCAAATTGACATTGTCTTAAAGTGAGTACATAGAGAAGGTGTTGGAGAGGTTTAGAATAAAGAATGCAAAACCAGTTCGTACACCCTTGGCAAACCATTTCAAATTATCCAAAGAAATGTGTCGCAAGACACAAGAGGAGATAAAATACATGTCCAGGGTCCCTTATTCATTAACAATTGGCATATTGATGTATGCGATGGTTTTCACAAGACGATATATTGCACATGCAGTGGGATTTGTGAGTAGGTATATGAAAAATCCAGGTAAAGAACATTGGGAGGAAGTAAAGTGGATTCTTAGGTATTTGAGAGGTACTTCTACTCATGCATTATGTTTTGGAGGTTCAAACACTATTCTATAGGGATATGTTGATTCATATATGGCAAGTGATAAAGATAATAGGAGGAAAACCACAGGGTATGTTCTTATTGTAGGTGGAACAACAGTAAGTTGGATTTCAAAAATACAAAATGTTGCACTTTCAAAAACATAAGTAGAGTCTGTTTCTGCTACAAAGGCTAGTAAAGAAATGATTTGGTTATAGAGGTTTATGCAGGAATTGGGAAAGAAGAAGGAGAATAGCAAGTTCTACTATGACAATGAGATTTCAATTCATCTTGAAAATAACTCAGTATTCCATTATAAGACTAAGAATATACAACTCAGGTACCATTTCATGTGATTCGTCTTGGAAGATGAACATTTGAAGTTGGAAAATATACATACTAGCCAGAATCCTACCAACATGTTAACAAAGGGAGTAACTAGGGAGAAACTGAGTTCATGATCAGTTTCAATTGGTATTCAAGCATGAAGGTGAATACGAGAAATTTTATATGTCCAAGGTGGAGTATAGTCCAACAGGTACAACAACAGTGGAGTTGTTGTGATCAATATCCAAGTGGGAGATTGTTGGTTGTGGAGATTGATTATCTTCCTGATTCAAAATTCTTTGTTTTCAACCATGTTTACACCCCATAAATAATTTACACCCTGAAATACTATACACCCCTCCACGTGCGGGGGTTGGAGGGGGGTCTTTCCCCTCTGTAGGGTCTAGGGACAAGTGAGCCCCCGAAGGAAAATTTTCCTTGTAAATTTATGTTGGCACAGGTGTAGACCCAGGGTTCAACACTACAATAATGCACCAACAAATCCCTAACTACCGGCCCTTTCGGCAATAGCTGTGAATAATATGAAGTCTCACCTGAGGTAGAGGCAGGGGTGGTTGCAGGACTCAAGTGTATGCAACCTTAGCTGGGACACAGATCTATGATTCTATTACTTAGTAAATCATTTAGCACCTTTAGCACTAATCAAATAAGACACAAATACATTCAGACAAGAACCAAGCAAGATAACATAGTGTTTATGTGGTTCACCTGTCTCCTGGGGCTACGACCACCGACTATTCTTCTTTATTGCCTTCAGTCAATATGGTACAACAAAGAGACTCAAACCCTTACTCCACACAAGATATAAGATCTACACAGCTCGTTAGATCCTTCTTCGCCCATTACAACACTAAGCCTTTCAAAATCTGTCACAACTACTTGCACTCATCTCTGCAAGTCTCTTACAATCATGCACAAAGCATCAAAAAACCCTACTTGCACTTATCATACATTCACATCACTTAGATATAGCACTTAGCCTTTCATTCGTCTTCCCATTTTTCTCCCTAGCATAGGCATCTATTTATATATACAAAGTAGGCCTAAACATGGGTAAACCCATGGGTCGACATCCCTTTCCTGTTAAACATTCCCAAAAACTCAAAAAGAGGCCCAAAAGTGGGTTGATATCCCATGATATCCACTTCATCTTGCGCTTTTCCTTTGATAGGCTTTTGAAGTCCCAAACTAGGTCAACATAACCAAGAAACTCCCAAAACATGGTGAAGGGCCAACAGGCCCCCAAAAATCACATGTGACTCGTCCCGAGTCACTTTGGTCTGACCAACTCTGCCTCAAACACCTCGAGCTTGGCCCGAGCTTCTTCGAATTTCTTCTTTGTTGTGGCCTCTTGCTCGGTGAACTCCTAGATCACTGTGTCATTAACCGGTCCTTCTAAGTATTGTTTTGCTGTTTGGACGACCTGGTCTAGCTCTTCTCCTTGTCTCTCGACCTCTGTAAACAATAGACATGCCTTGTCTTGCATAAATTGAAGTCATTGAGTGAATTCCATCACTTTGCTTTGAATCATATGAATTTGTTTCTGTGATGTGCGTTGTTCATGAGACTTCTTCATTCTATCTACTGCTGACATGGCCTTCAATTGTGCCTGTAGTGTATCTGCATGTTTCTTTTCTTCCTGGAGCTACGACTCTAGCACCTTTAATTGTGGATTCTCTGTAAGGTTTTCATATGTCCAGGCACTCTGGTTACTTAGTTTCTTTCACTCCAAGGAAAGATATTTTAATCTTCCCACTGTGTTGTGAGCAGTTTCTTCTCGCTGGTCTCTTATGTCTTAAGGGGTTTTGTGTATAGAGTGGAGCTCTAGATCTACGATGCACTGCTGGAGCTTCTGGATTATCTCTTCAAGTTGTGACACCTACTGTGGAACTCATTCCTCAGTCTGTACTTCGAAAATTGTCACATAGAGAAGTGCTTTGTTGACCCTTTCCTTAACATCAAGTTGCTCGACGAGAAACTGTTCCTTGCTTTGTTGTAGATTTTCTTTCTCTTCATCCCACTTTTCTTGGAGAGAAAGTTTTTATCATTTTGCATTGTTGTGTTGTTCTAGCAGATCTCCCTATGCTCGCGCCAAAACCTGGTTGTCTTGCATTGTTTATTCTTGAGCTCATCGAACGCAAGCTTCGACTGTATCGACAATCCAGTGTAATTGAGTGGGCCCATCACCTAGTTTTGGTGTTCCAACTGTCAGGGGCATAGTGGATACTGTGCGGCTGGACTATAGTGCCTGCTGCACTTCTTGAAGCTTAGCCTTGATGTGACTAAATACCTCCTCCTACTTGGCTTCCTACTTCTCTGTTGTCTCCAACAAAGCATCGTTTAGTGAAGTGATGATGAATTCGAGGTCGTTTGAGGTGAGGGTGGTCTCGAATTTGGTTCTAGTTTCTTTCTTTTTCTTCCTTGAAGAAGGTTTTGGAGGGGAAACCTTCCTTTTCTTCGAGGGATCCTCCTCACTTCTTGGAGGTGTAACCTTGCCTTTCTTTGGTTCTATTTATGTGCCATCACCTCCTTGCTCAGATGATATATATCTGGTCTTTATGGATGCACTGTCTAAATCGTTGACCTCTTTGGTCTTCTTTATCTTGCTAGGTCCGGCTGTATTTGACGCAATTTCAGGTCTGTCAACATAGGACATGTCTGTGGGGTCCACTGGAACAAGGAGGTCTATCGACCATTCCATGGTAATTTCCTCCAAGTCATCCTCTGTTAACTTGTAGTATGATTATAGTTGTTGGTGATGCTCATCAGTGTGCGCTATGATGTAGATGAAGTGGTGGTACACGTTGAATTTCATCAATGGCCTAAATCTGTGAAGTGTGTTCGGGGTTATGTGAGGCGTGTCCTGTATGGCTACCTTCAACTGGTTATAATACGCGTGGAATATGACATTTGATTGCCACTGCTTGTTCATGTCACTGGAATACCATAGTGCACTAAACTTCGCGGTCAGTGGTTCAAAGGGCTCGACCTCCAGGAAGGTTGCACCTACTGGCATCTCCCATGCGATGAAAGTGATTAATATGAGAAGCCAGATAAAATGGAACTTGTACCCTTGGTATTTTGATTCCTTGTAGTCTAGCTCTAGTTGCTTCACCAATTATTTGGCCTAATTCATATGTAGTCCCTTCGCGCACTTCCCTGCCAGGTTGACTACAAATCCGGTTACTTGGGTCGGTCGGTTCTTGCGAACTAGATTGCCTGCGATCAACTGACAGTAATGGCACACTACACCACTCTATATAGAGGCTACCTTGTATCCTCGCATTCCCTTATCCACATATCCGTACATATCCTTTATTCTCTAGGCGAGAGCATGACCTGCAGTCTTTCTGGGGTAGAAATCCTATGGGTCGGAGCCTTGCATGCTTAGCCCTGTGATCCGATTGATCAAAGTCGGATCCACTATGATGTGAAGGTTCAACCATAAGTATCCTCCATGATAACAGGACAACAACAACTTGACGCGCACATTCACTTCTTGATGCCTCCCAAAGTGAGGAATCTTCATTACATTAAGTAGGGTTGACAGTGCGAGGTTCTGGGTCCATGATTGAGTGATAATATTGGAGTTCTTTCCTTTGGTTCACATTAGATATTTATGAGGGGATAGCATACTGCAAACCTTCCTGTCACTGAGGTTGAAGTCACTGAACTTCAATGCGGTGAGCTTATCCTGGTCTGCATGAACTGCGTGCACTTCTTTCGAAAGGTACATAATAATCAAAGAATACTCAAATTTGTGGGGTACACTGTCACGATTGATGGTGACAGTCATAGGTGGTAGATAAGAAGGTATAATGCTCAAAATCATCTTAGCGTTCATGATATCATCTCTATGCTTCGTTCATTTCTCATCAGCTGGTTGAGATGGACTGGCTCGAGCAGTGGAAGGAGAGGCATGTAGTCCTCTTGTCGATGATGCTTGTACACCTCTAGACAACCCTCACTTCGACATGACTCTCTCTATCATCAAGTCGATTAAAAATTCCTCAGCGGATTTCTCTGCAGCGCTCANTCCTGATTCAAAATTCTTTGTTTTCAACCATGTTTACACCCCATAAATAATTTACACCCTGAAATACTATACACCCCTCCACGTGCGGGGGTTGGAGGGGGGTCTTTCCCCTCTGTAGGGTCTAGGGACAAGTGAGCCCCCGAAGGAAAATTTTCCTTGTAAATTTATGTTGGCACAGGTGTAGACCCAGGGTTCAACACTACAATAATGCACCAACAAATCCCTAACTACCGGCCCTTTCGGCAATAGCTGTGAATAATATGAAGTCTCACCTGAGGTAGAGGCAGGGGTGGTTGCAGGACTCAAGTGTATGCAACCTTAGCTGGGACACAGATCTATGATTCTATTACTTAGTAAATCATTTAGCACCTTTAGCACTAATCAAATAAGACACAAATACATTCAGACAAGAACCAAGCAAGATAACATAGTGTTTATGTGGTTCACCTGTCTCCTGGGGCTACGACCACCGACTATTCTTCTTTATTGCCTTCAGTCAATATGGTACAACAAAGAGACTCAAACCCTTACTCCACACAAGATATAAGATCTACACAGCTCGTTAGATCCTTCTTCGCCCATTACAACACTAAGCCTTTCAAAATCTGTCACAACTACTTGCACTCATCTCTGCAAGTCTCTTACAATCATGCACAAAGCATCAAAAAACCCTACTTGCACTTATCATACATTCACATCACTTAGATATAGCACTTAGCCTTTCATTCGTCTTCCCATTTTTCTCCCTAGCATAGGCATCTATTTATATATACAAAGTAGGCCTAAACATGGGTAAACCCATGGGTCGACATCCCTTTCCTGTTAAACATTCCCAAAAACTCAAAAAGAGGCCCAAAAGTGGGTTGATATCCCATGATATCCACTTCATCTTGCGCTTTTCCTTTGATAGGCTTTTGAAGTCCCAAACTAGGTCAACATAACCAAGAAACTCCCAAAACATGGTGAAGGGCCAACAGGCCCCCAAAAATCACATGTGACTCGTCCCGAGTCACTTTGGTCTGACCAACTCTGCCTCAAACACCTCGAGCTTGGCCCGAGCTTCTTCGAATTTCTTCTTTGTTGTGGCCTCTTGCTCGGTGAACTCCTAGATCACTGTGTCATTAACCGGTCCTTCTAAGTATTGTTTTGCTGTTTGGACGACCTGGTCTAGCTCTTCTCCTTGTCTCTCGACCTCTGTAAACAATAGACATGCCTTGTCTTGCATAAATTGAAGTCATTGAGTGAATTCCATCACTTTGCTTTGAATCATATGAATTTGTTTCTGTGATGTGCGTTGTTCATGAGACTTCTTCATTCTATCTACTGCTGACATGGCCTTCAATTGTGCCTGTAGTGTATCTGCATGTTTCTTTTCTTCCTGGAGCTACGACTCTAGCACCTTTAATTGTGGATTCTCTGTAAGGTTTTCATATGTCCAGGCACTCTGGTTACTTAGTTTCTTTCACTCCAAGGAAAGATATTTTAATCTTCCCACTGTGTTGTGAGCAGTTTCTTCTCGCTGGTCTCTTATGTCTTAAGGGGTTTTGTGTATAGAGTGGAGCTCTAGATCTACGATGCACTGCTGGAGCTTCTGGATTATCTCTTCAAGTTGTGACACCTACTGTGGAACTCATTCCTCAGTCTGTACTTCGAAAATTGTCACATAGAGAAGTGCTTTGTTGACCCTTTCCTTAACATCAAGTTGCTCGACGAGAAACTGTTCCTTGCTTTGTTGTAGATTTTCTTTCTCTTCATCCCACTTTTCTTGGAGAGAAAGTTTTTATCATTTTGCATTGTTGTGTTGTTCTAGCAGATCTCCCTATGCTCGCGCCAAAACCTGGTTGTCTTGCATTGTTTATTCTTGAGCTCATCGAACGCAAGCTTCGACTGTATCGACAATCCAGTGTAATTGAGTGGGCCCATCACCTAGTTTTGGTGTTCCAACTGTCAGGGGCATAGTGGATACTGTGCGGCTGGACTATAGTGCCTGCTGCACTTCTTGAAGCTTAGCCTTGATGTGACTAAATACCTCCTCCTACTTGGCTTCCTACTTCTCTGTTGTCTCCAACAAAGCATCGTTTAGTGAAGTGATGATGAATTCGAGGTCGTTTGAGGTGAGGGTGGTCTCGAATTTGGTTCTAGTTTCTTTCTTTTTCTTCCTTGAAGAAGGTTTTGGAGGGGAAACCTTCCTTTTCTTCGAGGGATCCTCCTCACTTCTTGGAGGTGTAACCTTGCCTTTCTTTGGTTCTATTTATGTGCCATCACCTCCTTGCTCAGATGATATATATCTGGTCTTTATGGATGCACTGTCTAAATCGTTGACCTCTTTGGTCTTCTTTATCTTGCTAGGTCCGGCTGTATTTGACGCAATTTCAGGTCTGTCAACATAGGACATGTCTGTGGGGTCCACTGGAACAAGGAGGTCTATCGACCATTCCATGGTAATTTCCTCCAAGTCATCCTCTGTTAACTTGTAGTATGATTATAGTTGTTGGTGATGCTCATCAGTGTGCGCTATGATGTAGATGAAGTGGTGGTACACGTTGAATTTCATCAATGGCCTAAATCTGTGAAGTGTGTTCGGGGTTATGTGAGGCGTGTCCTGTATGGCTACCTTCAACTGGTTATAATACGCGTGGAATATGACATTTGATTGCCACTGCTTGTTCATGTCACTGGAATACCATAGTGCACTAAACTTCGCGGTCAGTGGTTCAAAGGGCTCGACCTCCAGGAAGGTTGCACCTACTGGCATCTCCCATGAGATGAAAGTGATTAATATGAGCAGCCAGATAAAATGGAACTTGTACCCTTGGTATTGTGATTCCTTGTAGTCTATCTCTAGTTGCTTCACCAAGTATTTGGCCTAATTCATATGTAGTCCCTTCGCGCACTTCCCTGCCAGGTTGACTACAAATCCGGTTACTTGGGTCGGTCGGTTCTTGCGAACTAGATTGCCTGTGATCAACTGACAGTAATGGCACACTACACCACTCTATATAGAGGCTACCTTGTATCCTCGTGTTCCCTTATCTACATATCCGTACGTATCCTTTATTCTCTAGGCGAGAGCACGACCTGTAGTCTTTCTGGGGTAGAAATCCTATGGGTCGGAGCCCTGCATGCTTAGCCCTGTGATCCGATTGATCAAGGTCGGATCCACTATGATGTGAAGGTTCAACCATAAGTATCCTCCATGATAATAGGACAACAACAACTTGACGCACACGTTCACTTCTTGATGCCTCCCAAAGTGAGGAATCTTCATTACATTAAGTAGGGTTGACTGTGCGAGGTTCTGGGTCCATGATTGAGTGATAATCTTGGAGTTATTTCCTTTGGTTCACATTAGATATTTATGAGGGGCTAGCATACTGCAAACCTTCCTGTCACTGAGGTTGAAGTCACTGAACTTCAATGCGGTGAGCTTATCCTGGTCTGCATGAACTGCGTGCACTTCTTTCGAAAGGTACATAATAATCGAAGAATACTAAAATTTGTGGGGTACACTGTCACGATTGATGGTGCCACTCATAGTTGGTAGATAAGAAGGTATAATGCTCAGAATCATCTTAGCGTTCGTGATATCATCTCTATGCTTCATTCATTTCTCATTAGCTGGTCGAGATGGACTGGCTCGAGCAGTGGAAGGAGAGGCCTGTAGTCCTCTTGTCGATGATGCTTGTACACCTCTAGACAACCCTCACTTCGACATGACTCTCTCTATCATCAAGTCGATTAAAAATTCCTCAGCGGATTTCTCTGCAGCGCTCAATACTTCCGATATACACACTCAAGGTAAACAATTCATAGGATCGGGGAACAACTCAGACATGGTAATGACATAGATAAAGAGAGAACAATGATCATTGTATAAACTTGGCTTAGTCTGCGGGCTCAAATTCTCAGTTGGAAAAACTTTTTTTGGTGCATGGCGCAATGAGATAAATAGGTAAATTGACAACGGTTGGCTTGCAACGAGTATGAGCCTCCATCAACTCTTGTTCAATTCATTATGGCATGGTCCAGCGGTCATATTATGAACCTTTATTTCTTTTTTGTTCATTCAGAGTGGAAGTCAAATGGATATATTAGCCCCAATGACTATATTGCTTCATGGCGAAGTGCCATGTGTCGTTGTTCTGATATCTCGACGAAGCTCCAATTCTGCAATTTTTCTTTCTGCAAGGCCTCCTCTAGGACCTCCTGTAACCTTTCATTATTAGCCCTTTTCTTTCTTAACTTTCTAGCCTTCTTTCCAGTGAGCTTCGTATCGATAATTCTTTTCTCATTCTAATTCTTTTCTTCTTTGGTCATAGTTATTTCTCACTGTTGAAATTCTTTCCTAGGGTTCCTGGACAATACTTCTTCTATGTCTGGGATAGGTAATTCAATCTTCTGAGGATCCTCTAGTTTTCTCTTAGCTTTGACATCCAGGATTCTAGTATTAAATATTTGCGATCTCCTATCTTGTTGTTCAATCAAGTGCACGATCCTTCTGGTCATAAAGTATTTTAACTCTTGCTTCTTTTGTTCCAAAACTTCTTCTTCTTCCTTTCACCTGGCTTGATATCTATCAATCCAAGGTTTTCCTATTAGCATGGTAAACGGGGCGATATCTTCAACAAATTTAATAATATCAAATTCTTCTTCTGTCAAAGTTCCATTGATAGTCATAGGTATCGGAGCGATCCTTCCACACAGGTTTACTAGCTTTCCTTTGAATAAACCTATTCCTCCTAGTGAAGGGATCATAATAGGCCTTCCTATAGCTTCCCAAATTCTCTCTGGCATAACATTCATCTATGTTTCCTCATCCAGAATATAGTCAATGTCAAAGTCCCCTATTCTTGCTTCGATACATTCTTTCTCTTTGAATATATTTGATAAGCTGACATGTCGGTGGTCATTCATGGTTTTTTTCAACTGTATTAATACTTTCTCTGATTCTTTCTGGGGTTCTACCTTTTCTAGATCTTCCTTAGGGTTCTCTTGATTCAGGTTCATTCCTTCAAGTTTAGCGATCATTCTAGGGAAATCCAATACTTCATGGTCTAGAGCTTTACAACAAAGACAACTAGGTCTTCCATCGGGGCATTCCTTAGCAAGATGTCCTAGCCTTCTACAACTTTAACAGAGCGTTAATCCTCTCTTCCTTTTAAATGATCCCCATCTTCTTCTGTACTGTGCACTAGGATCATATGAGATAACCTGAAACAAATTATTTCTAGGATCCTGCATCCATTTGTTAGTCCAAACATATTTTTTATGCATAGGTATCACATATCTTTCATGATTCTTATCATATCTATTCATAACAAATCTTCTTTCATCTATTAGTTCCCTAGTTTTTAATCTAGGACAGAATCCATCAAACATACCTAGATTCATACTCTAGAAACAAAAATTTCCACTTATCTTACTTTTACAGAGCACAAGCTTTCAGATCTAAGACTTTTTAACTATTCTTACATTTATTAGAGCACGGAGCTTGTATATCTTACCTCTTTTAGTCAGAAGTTTCCACTTTTACCTTTCTTAGAGCAAAAAGCTTTCAGATATTGCTTCTTTTCTTTACATCCAACCTCCTTTCTTCAGATCGGGCTTCTTTCCTTCAACTCTTTCCTTCTCCCTTTATCATAGGGCTTCAAAGTTCAAGTAAAATGTTGCACACTAGGGAAACAGATCTACGCACAAATCTTTCACACTTTTAGATCGAATATTTGCATAAAGTTTCTTCTTCCTTAGTTCCCAACAATTACAGTTTTGGTCCCAGAAATGGAACCATTTGTTGGCAAACAGGGTTCAACGCTACAACAACGCACAAACAAAACCCTAACTACCAACCCTTTTGGCAACACCTGTGAAGCAAATGAAGTCTTAGGCAAGGTAGTGGCAGGGGTGGTTGCAGGACTCAAGTGTTTGTAACCTTAGCTGGGAAATAGATCCGTGATTGTATTACTTAATAAATCATTTATCACCTTTAGCTCCTTAACATGCAATCATTATCTACTTCACTGATAAAACAGAGCCTCACAGTATCCACACTAATCTACCATATACAAGCACTTATCATAAGTAAATAGGTTAGATGTAACCGATCAAGAACTGAGCATATTCATGTACATTAGATCTAACATTCTATACATCATTAGCTCTGAGCATAAACAGATCTATCTAATCATCTCAAAGCACTAAACAAAGAAGACATAAACACATTCAGACAAGCACCAAGCAAGATAACACATTGTTTACGTGGTTCACCACTCTCCTGGGACTACATCCACCAACTCTTCTTCTTTATTGCCTTCAGTCAATCTGTTATGATACAGAGCCTCAAACCCTTACTCCGCATAGGACAGAAGATCTGCACAACTCGCTAGATCCTCCTTCCTCACATTACAACACTAATCCTTTCACAATCTGTCACAACTACTTGCACTTAGCTTTGCAAGTCTCTTACAATCATGCACAAAGCATAAAAAAAACCTACTTGCACTTAGCATACATTCACATCACTTAGATCTAGAACATAGCCTTTCATTTATCTTCCCCTTTCTCTCCGTAGCCTAGGCATCTATTTATATATACAAAATAGGCCTAAACATGGGTAAACCCATGGGCCGACATCCCTTTCTCGTTACATATTCCCAAAAACCAAAAAATAAGCCCCAAATGGGGTCGAGATCCTGTGATCTCTGCTTCGTCTTGCCCTCCTCCTTCGAAAGGCTATTGAATTCCCAAACTAGGTCAATATGACCAAGAAACTCTCAAAACTTGGTCAAGGGGCAACAATGTATATTGTAATTTTATAGTAAATCTAGATTTCTCATTATAAGGTTGCATATCTAGAAATAGAAATCATGTTAGGGTTTTTTTTCCTATAAGGAAACCCTCTTTAATGAAGGAATTGTATTGTGGCCATGTATTATTGCAAATATTGTATTCTGAGAGAGGATATTGTGAGAGAAAGAAGAGGAAGTTGCAGTGGGTGTGCTATAGTTTGTATCCCTTCATTTTGTTGGATAATAAAAAGGAATAAACTAAAAATATCTCTAGTGGATGTAGCTGACACTGTGTGAACTACGTATATCTGTGTCTCTATTGTATTGTGTATATTTTGTGTTTTATTTCCACANCCTCTTTTAGTCAGAAGTTTCCACTTTTACCTTTCTTAGAGCAAAAAGCTTTCAGATATTGCTTCTTTTCTTTACATCCAACCTCCTTTCTTCAGATCGGGCTTCTTTCCTTCAAATATTTCCTTCTCCCTTTATCATAGGGCTTCAAAGTTCAAGTAAAATGTTGCACACTAGGGAAACAGATCTACACACAGATATTTCACACTTTTAGATCGAATATTTGCACAAAGTTTCTTCTTCCTTAGTTCCCAACAATTACAGTTTTGGTCCCAGAAATGGAACCATTTGTTTGAAAACAGGGTTCAACGCTACAACAATGCACAAACAAAACCCTAACTACCAACCCTTTTGGCAACACCTATGAAGCAAATGAAGTCTTAGGCAAGGTAGTGGCAGGGGTGGTTGCAGGACTCAAGTGTTTGTAACCTTAGCTGGGAAATAGATCTTTGATTGTATTACTTAATAAATCATTTATCACCTTTAGCTCTTTAACATGCAATCATTATCTACTTCACTGATAAAACAGAGCCTCACAGTATCCACACTAATCTACCATATGCAAGCACTTAGCATAAGTAAATAGGTTAGATGTAACCGATCAAGCACTGAGCATATTCATGTACATTAGATCTAACATTCTATACATCATTATCTCTGAGCATAAACAGATCTATCTAATCATCTCAAAGCACTAAACAAATAAGACATAAACACATTCAGACAAGCACCAAGCAAGATAACACATTGTTTACGTGGTTCACCACTCTCTTGGGACTACATCCATCAACTCTTCTTCTTTATTGCCTTCAATCAATCTGTTATGATACAGAGCCTCAAACCCTTACTCCGCATAGGACAGAAGATCTGCACAACTCACTAGATCCTCCTTACTCACATTACAACACTAATCCTTTCACAATCTGTCACAACTACTTGCACTTAGCTCTGCAAGTCTCTTACAATCATGCACAAAGCATAAAAAAAACCTACTTGCACTTAGCATACATGCACATCACTTAGATATAGAACATAGCCTTTCATTCATCTTCCCCTTTCTCTCCCTAGCCTAGGCATCTATTTATATATACAAAATAGGCCTAAACATGGGTAAACCCATGGGCCAACATCCCTTTCTCGTTACATATTCCCAAAAACCAAAAAATAAGCCCAAAATGGGGTCGAGATCCTGTGATCTCTGCTTCGTCTTGCGCTCCTCCTTCGAAAGGCTATTGAATTCCCAAACTAGGTCAACATGACCAAGAAACTCTCAAAACTTGGTCAAGGGGCAACAATGTATATTGTAATTTTATAGTAAATCTAGATTTCTCATTATAAGGTTGCATATCTAGAAATAGAAATCATGTTAGGGTTTTTTTTCCTATAAGGAAACCCTCTTTAATGAAGGAATTGTATTGTGGCCATGTATTATTGCAAATATTGTATTCTGAGAAAGGATATTGTGAGAGAAAGAAGAGGAAGTTGCAGTGGGTGTGCTATAGTTTTTATCCCTTCATTTTGTTGGATAATAAAAAGGAATGACCTAAAAATATCTCTAGTGGATGTAGCTGACACTGTGTGAACTATGTATATCTGTGTCTCTATTGTATTGTGTATATTTTGTGTTTTATTTCCACATTTGTCTTATTTTATTTCTCTGCAATCTTGTTTTTCTAACATTTTGATCATGTTAAGACCCTCTTATCCTACACGAACAAAAGACGTTGTAATTTCATGGATATGTTGACTTTGATAATTTAAAAAACAAATTAAGTTAATATTATAAATTTTCAAAAAATACACCGCACTAGAACAACATGTTCTCTACAAGAATAAAAAAATTTGGAATTAAATTCCATTGTTAAGGTACTAAGCACATGCATGAACAAAATATATACCTTATATTTTGTTGGAAAAATAAGATACCACAGCTAGAAACAATCAAATTTGACATAGTTATTCACAATTTCTATGAATAAAAATTGTATATTCGAAAAGCTAATTAGATTTCCTATGTTTCATTGTATTACACCATATTCAAATTAACTATAAAAGTACCTTTAATAATACCTCTAAGTTCATAGATTATTTTTCTTCCAGGTTTTCATTCCCACTAACGCGTCATGAGAGACCACCATTAGCTTGCACTCACCCTATGATTAAAATTAGTTGAAAGTGACTTGACATGTTTCAACATGTTTGACTATGCTTGGGTTTCATTGACTTAGGTTGGCCATGGTTGAATTTGGTGGTCCATGTTTCTTTGTGGTTAACTATGGTTTACCAAGTTGACTATAATTAACTATAATGACTATGGTTGACCATGTTTTATTATGATTATATTGTATGTTAACCACATGGTTGTCTTTACCTAGCCATGGCTCATTATGGTTCACTTTGGTTGAGTATGGTTGAGCATGTTGATTATTGTTACCCATGGTTGACTATGGCTGAAAATCTTGATTATGTTTAACCATGGCTTAGCATGATAATGTCACATTTCAATGTTCATATTCGTTGACTTATGTTGAATTGCTATTTTCCTTAATGTATGTGTCACATTGGCGTGTCCATCAAGTATTATGTCAAATTATTATGTTCCTCAAGGGTTATGTAAGATTACAATGTTCCTCAAAGGTGATGTCACATTGAAATGTTCTTAATGTTTATGTTAGATTGTGACTTTTGTTGGACACACCTA
>JZKD02S2407878.1:0-15088 GCA_000966675.3 Picea glauca
CACTCCCTATCACAAGATGCTACAATGTGTTTTATTCTTTGGAGAGTGTGCCTCACAACCTATTCCAAAGTGCTAGCCTAGCTAATGTTGGTGGAAAGAGTTTCTAGAAAATAAAAGTTACTAATAAATTTTAAAATTATGTAGTATTTTAGAGGTCGTTGTTTACGCAAGAGGGAGAGGGTGATGAAACAGATGTTGTATGATACCTTCACCCAATAATATGCAAAAAGAGAGGGATGATGCAATGTTTCAGTTTGATGACTCTAATTACAAGAGGGAGAAAATATTTCTTCGGAAAACACGAAAGCTACAAAATATAATTCCTTTTTCTTGAATGAACACAATTTCAAACAATCATAAGCAATGAAATTTTCCAATTTGTTCTCTTGTAAAAAAAATAAAATTGAATGCAATTTTTTTTCTTATGAATGATTACTACAAAGAATAGATGACTTTAATTCTTCCTTTCCAAAACCAAGTCAGGGATATAATGAAGAAAGGAAAAGTAATCAAAGAAAATAGATACACTCAACAAATACCCAAATCAAAATTTAAATGAAGATAAAAATGAATATGAAGAGAAATTGTTTTGATAAATGAAAACGAAAATAATTTTCTAATCAAGAAGCAATCGAGAAAATGTAAAACAATCCAAAACTTTAAATCAAATCAAAGACTTTTTCAATCAAACACTCATATTTAAATCAAGAGATTATGTCCTTGTTGACAAAAAACAAGAAGTAAAAACTTGTAAAATTATGAATAAGGGTTTTCAATCCCTAAAACCAATCAATGACAAGTCTTACACTCGGAAAACAGTCAAGTACTAGCACTAAAATTTCTTCCTAGGTGATCAAATCAAAACTAGGTCTCAAAAGACAAAAAGACTTAATCCAAAAATTCTACAGGAGACGTCGCAACCCAAAAGTAAGGTACAATGTGGGGATTTGATGTTTCCACAGGCTAGATATGGGTAGGATGTGGAGATTCCACGATGTTATAAACAGTCAGTGTGTGACAATATAAGGTTTCCACAAGGTGTATATGGGATACAGTGCGGAAATGCCTGTAAACAAAGAAAAATTGGAAAAAGGGTAAAGAGTCTAAGAGAAATTTTAGATCTAGAGAGTTTGGATGGATCCCCCACAGAATCATATATAGTTTTAAAATGAAAATAGGTAGGCTAAAGAAAAATGGAAAGAAAAAAAAAAAACAAGTTGTATCCCAAGTACGATCGCCAATTTTGTTATTGGATAAATCGGTGAATGCGGACATAAACTGATCTCCCTAGATCCACCTGGATCTAGAACAAAACAAAATAGGACATGATGCTTTTCCTAAGATTTAATCATTGACTTTGCTATCAAACAAGAGATGAATGACATACCTTTGAATATCCCTTCCTGATATCTTTGTTGTTCATGCTCCGCTCTGCTGCTCTTGTGATATTGGATCTGCAATGAAATACAAACCAACCAAAGTGAAAGAAACAATAGTATATTCAATGAAAATTTACAGATGTGATCAAGGAGTCATGTAATAAAATGAGAACGATTTTATGGGAAATAAACATGCCTCTATATTATATTAAGTAAAAGTGGAAGATACAACCAAATAGCCTTGATGTTGCAAGTTTCCCTTTCGGTAGCCCTTTTCTCCAACACACACACTTGCTCCACACTTGCAAGAAGAGGATCCACAATAACTTGATGGAAAGATGAAGACCTCAAGCATCAACTGAGATAGAATCCCTCACACAATTCTCATCCTATTCCTTCATTAATTCATGGCTTGATCTTGATTTCTCTTGCTTAGCCTTTTCCATGAGAAATCCATCATTATATAGGAGAAAGAGAGTTGGTTAAAGAGATTAGGATGATCCCACCAAATTAGAGAAGCGATTAGGATCCCAACCATACAGATGCCACCTCATTTCTAGAAGATCCCTTCTAGAACTTTCGTGAATTTAGTCCCTTTTCTCATTCTTCCAACGCCACTGCACTTTGGCTATAGTGTAACCTGTGGAAACGTCGCAAGAAACTTCATGATAGCCTATGAAAAATCAGGCATTTTCACATTGTACCTTAGGGATGGCTTGCGATGACCTTATAAACACAATTTTTGTTGAAGAGGGAGCTGGTCACTTTTCTCATGAAGAAAGGTTCTTTTGGAAGCCTGAACACATGTTGTAGAAACATCACTAGAGTGACTAAAATAATGTGTAACACAACCGCAAATCCTTCTCTCTCTCCTATTTATCTCCTAACCCTGCACACCCAGCTGCAAAGTTGATCTTCGCACCCAGTTGAAGACCCAAAATACAAGAATTCTCTAAGACATAACACTTTTACATATCAACCTCACTATCACCTCCCTCTCAACTCTTCTAGACCTCTATTTATCATTCCATGACTCTTATAAACCCTAGGACGAAGTCCAGGTGCTAAAACCCTAGGTTCAAAAACCTTAGGTACCAAAACCCTAGGTGCCAAAACCCTAGGTCCACATAAACCGCATTTTAAGGACTTCATCGACCTGTTATTTCTTCTTCTCTGTGAGGTTCTCCAAAGAACCCATTAGTGTCTTCTTCCACTTGACGACTTTTCCATAATCTATCTTCTTTGCTTCTTTGTCTTCCTTGATCTTCTCTTTCAAAGGCTTGCTTTCCCTTACTTCGTTCCTTCTTTTATTTTTCTTTAACAACTTCGACCCTTTCTCGGTTTGTGTGCCTTTCGTGCACTTCATATTTTTTCTTTCTTATTCTTTAATATTTTCTTTCTTTCTTAATACATGATGAAGGGCCAACAAGTCCCCAACACTCACATGTGACTCATCCTGAGTCACTGCAGGGTTGAGCCTCTTGTATTACTTTGATTGTAGACTACGTAGAGAAGCCTGTGCTTTCTTCTCTGTCCCTCCCTATCTTGTGTAGACTATATTTTTGTGTTTAGTACCCAATTTCAACTGCACCTGGGACATATACCCTTCTTCCTTTGATTTTATTGAGAGCTGTGTGGAAGCTAGTTGTCACAAAACAAATTCAACTGGATCCCATTCACTAAGACATCCTTCCATTCTCCATTAAGAGTCTTCAACTGTGCAACTCCACCTTTTGTAACATAGGCAACCTCGAATGACCCAAGACAATGTGTCCTGAACTTTCTTGGATTATTCGTGAACTTGTTTTCATATAAAAGTACCAAATATCCTTTATTAAATGATTTCTTATTGATATGTTTGTCATGGTAAGCCTTTTCTCTTTATTTTCTTACCTATTGATGAAATCCTGCAATGAACTTGTCTTCCTCTAGTTCCATCAACTGCACAAGCATGTCTTGAATAGTGTCGATGTCATCCATACCTGTAAACGATGCAATTCTTAAACTAGGAACCAAATATTCTATAGGTACTACTGCTTCGAGGCCATAAACTAACTTGAAGGGAGTCTTCATTGTTAATTTTTTGCAAGTAGTTTGATAAGCCCATAATACTGTTGGAATTCTTAAATCCCATTCTTCTTTGTTAACATTGCAAATCTTAGTCAGCATTGTCTCCAATATCTTATTGAAATCTTTGACTGTACCATTTTTCTATGGGTGGTATGGTGTGCTCTTTTGATGGTGAACTTCGAACTCCTAAGTCAAGGCTTCAATAGTTTTGTTAATGAAGTGTGTGCCTTGATCACTCATAAGGATCTTCGGACATCCAAATATGGTTATGATATCCTCAAAGATGAGCCACACAGTTGTAGCTGCACTACATTCTTTAACTTCTCTTGCTTATGCCCATCTAGTCAAATGCTTTGTAGCAGTGATGATATACCAAGCTCATGTGCGCTTTCCTGGTGGTTTGATAGGTCCCACAAAGTCAATAGCCCATTTCTCAAATTCTTGTAAAATTAACTGAGGTTCTAAAGACATCTGATCCCTTCTAGAAGGATTCCCCATTCTTTGAAATACATCACAGGCTATGTGGTATTCCTTAGCCTCCTTATGTAAAGTGGGCCACTAGAGGCTAGCTCTGAGAACCTCTTGCATTGTTTCTTTCCCTACATAATGTCCTATTGCGTTTCCTTCATGTGCTTCTGCAAGGATCAATGGTCTTTCTGACTCCATAACATATCTTCTTAAGATCTCATCTAGTCCCATCTTATATAACTGTCCAGCTATAAGTTGAAAATGTGCAGTGCAGACTACCAACTATTTCTTCTGAATAACTGTATACATACGAGGTGCCATGCTTACGGATATGAATTGGACTATCTTGACGAAGTGATCATCTAATTTCCTAATGGCCAACAACTGTGCATCTAGTATTGTATCATCCAAACTGGTAGGTTCCTCTCCATGTTCTAACCTGGATAAGTGGTCAGGTCCCTTATTCATTCTTCCTTACTTGACCACGATCTCAAAGTCATACGCCTGGAATAATAATATCCATATTCATATTCTTCCCCCAAATAATGGGTTGTTGAATAATTACTTCAATGAAGAATGATCAATAAACATCTTAAAATGTCCTCCCAACAGGTAGTGTCTAAACTTATGTAGTGCATATACCATACCTAAGCCTTCTCTTTCAGTGATAGTATAATTTAATTCATATGTAGAAATCTTCCTGCTAGAAAACGCTATAGGGTGGTCAATATCTCCTGCACCTGACTATGCTAAAAATGATCCTAATGCAATGGATGAAGAATCAACATGAACATGGAATTGCTTACTCCAATATGGAAAAACCAAAATAGGCATAGTGACCATTTTCTCCTTTAATGTGTCGAAGCTCTGTTGGAATTCCTCTGTCCATTGAAATTTACTATCCTTCTTTAATATCTTCTCCATAGGTGTCCTAACAATGTGTCCTAACAACACTCCAAAAGGTTAAAATAAAATACACTTCTTCAAGTTCATGGAAATATGACATTTCTTGCACTTATCTAACATTAATATCAAACATTCAATATGATATTTTAGTAAACTAAAAACGGTCCAGTCATCAAAGTATGCCTCCAAAAACGTATGTAAAAATTCCTTAAATGCATCGACCACTACCCTGGAAAAGGTGGCTAGTGCATTCTTCAAACCAAAAGGCATCACAATGTATTGAAAAGAACCCCATTCTATTGTAAATGTAGTCTTATGTTTGTCCTCCTTAGCAATTATGATCCGGTGATAGCCTGAAAATCCATCTGTGAATGAATAAACTTCTTGTCCTCCTACATTATCTAGAACTTCATCAATAAAAGGTGTAGGAAATGGATCATGTAAACATGCATCATTCAATTTCATTAGATCTATAGATATTCTGATTTCTCTTGTCTTCTTATCCTGGACCATCATAGGGTTGATCCATTCAGATTCTTTGACTGGTTCTATAATTCCTACTTCCAACATTCTATATAATTCAGTCTTAACTTTCTACTTGTACTTGGGATTAAGTATGTAAGGCCTGTACTTGACATACCTTGCATCTACTTTCAAAGGAATCTTCATTTCTCCCATGGGCCCTTTAATGCCCTTCATTTTTGTGAACTTGGTTGGAAAAAAGTAATCATACTCATGCAGTAGTTATGTAATATTACTAATAGTAGCATCATCCCAATAGTCTCCAACATTTTCCAACTTAGGTTCTTTCTCTGTTCCAATATTAACTTTATTAATTTTAATAGGTTTCCCAAAAAAAGGTAATTCAATCCCTGACCCTTCTATATCTCTTTGTCCTTCAGTTTCTGAAATGTTCACATTCCTAGGGTCATCATCATCATCAACATTAATATTATAACAACACTATAACCGTTGAAGAGGTGCAGTAAATTCATCTTATTCTTGTTCAAGAGGGGGATTAGGTGCCTCCTCAAAGACCTTATGTCTTACAATTTATAAATCATGATCTACTCTAGGGTACTGACTTTCAAATAGGAACGTAGCTATAAAGTTCTGGGTGATACCATACCAATCTGTAGTGACTAAGCACAACTCTGCTTGAATATACCAGTTGATAGGTGTAGTATCTAAGGTGTTAATGAACTTATGTACCCACTGTTCTTTAGGAATGTTGCTCCAAGATTCCTCACAACTTCGCACATGGTTCTTTGGGAAAATTTGACCTATTTATGGAACTTCACAACCTTCATCTTGGTCTTAAAAGTGCACTGTCAACAAGGTGTGACATTGTACCCACTCCATAATTTTCTTCTTGTGTGTTCCCCACCATCTAGCTGGTGTTTCTTTCAAGGATTCATCTAGTGCCAACAACGTCTGTTGTACTGGTACAATTCCATCAAATTCAAATAGAAATGTCTCTAAATTATTTAGGCCATAAAATGTAGGAAGATTACTTACTTCTATGCCAATCCAGCGAACTGCCTTAGTCAATCTTCCACACCTCCACGTAGAGACTTCATACATTATGTTCTTCCAATTTTCCAATGCTTCTTTTGAATCTGACGAGCATGCACTTTCACTTCACCAACTTTGATTTCCATCTGATGTAGGATTAATATCATCCTGCTTTCCTGCTTTCAATTTATATATGTTCTCTAACTCATAGGCATGGTCTTCTTCTCTTATAGGTTTCATGTATCTGTGAACTTCATTGGGTTCAAGAGGTGCAATGACCCTAAGGACATCACATTCAAATGTCATTCTTCTCTTTTTCATATTAAGAATAGTCAATTTGTCGGAAGCCCAATCAATACCCAACAACACATGATACAAACAACTATCATCAACAATCTCAATCACTTCGAAGTATGCAAATGTCCTCACTTCATCAATGTCCACAGGGACGTGCTCTAGTCTTCCAAAGGGGCTCACCACATGCTGATTAGCCATCCTGAGCCTACTAGGAGAGTAAATCAATGTAGGTTTTCCCATCAATGCCCAAGTCTACTTCGTCATAACATTTACTTCTGATCCTAGGTCGAGTACAACATAGTCCATGTCATAGTATCCAATATGAGCACTAAGGTGTGGTTCCTTACTTGTCCTCCTTTTTCTATATACTTGATTCACAACTCTACTCAGAAAAGGATCTACTCTTCCAATTTCATACTATCTTATCATGTGTTTTATTTCCTGCACAACTCTTTCATATTTAATAAAATTAATACAAGTATACAAGAAGTCCACAACCTTCCTTACCTTTTTTCCTTGCTTAGGTGGGGAAGAATTATCAAATGACGGAGGCATTTCACATTCCCTTACTTCTAGTTGTACCCTTTATGAAAGAGCCTATTCACCTACAAATTCTCTTCTTGCTTCTTCAAAATTATGATTTTCTTTCCTTGGATCAAACAATGGCACCTTCTCTGAAGCTCTTCTGATCCCTGATCCATATGTATTCTTTCCTTGAGTCACCCTATATTCTCCTGTGACAATACCTCCTCTAGTAATAACAATGACTCTAGGTTCCTCGTCGCGAGGTTCAACTGATACTAGTTGGACTTGTTGGTTTCCACCTCGTCTTTCCTATACTTTAGCTAACAATACTAGACAGTCTTCAATGACATGGTCAAATGAATTACAATAGATGAAAGTAGTACAAGCCTTCTGACAATCCCTTGCCAAATGACCTAGTTGGATGAAATTATAGCAGATAATCTGACCTCAACCTTCACCCATGCCTCCTCCTCGTTCTCTTCCTCTGAACCCACTGTGAGGGTTGAAGTTTCCTCTTCTTGGGGAATTGAATTGTGCAACATTTCCTTCTTGTTGTAATTCTCCTTGAATTCTATATGCATCCCTTGACCTTTTGATGCATTAGGTAATAATCCCTACAATCCTTCTCATTATGCCCCATAGATTTACATAATGTACAATAAATATTGGTGGGTGTCTAGACATATTTATGCATATAATAAGATTCACGAGGGAAATGTCTAGTTCTACATACCTCGCACCATGGTAAAGTAGCCTACTTCAAAGGGTTAGGGGTTCCAGAGGCCAAGTACTCATTAAATAAATGAATATGCTCTTTTTCATAGCCCTTTGCTTTACATCTGATACACCAGATGTCTTATCTTTTCTCTTTTCATTTGTCTTTCTTCATGTCTTCAACCTGTAAAGATAAACTAGTTAATTGATTCAAAATCCGACTCATACCTAGACTAGATTCTCTTACAGGGGTTGCATCTAGTTTCATGGAAATATCTAATGCTTCAGCCTACGAAGAAACCTTTTGTTTCATAAGAGGAACTCTAATGTGTGGTAGGAGGGAAACGATGAACCATTCCTTATGTGGTTCGTCTGGAATCTGAAAACTTATACGGCCTGTCAAGGCTTTAAACCTCTAATCAAATTCCCAAACAGGTTCAATCACCTTCTTCTTGATTTCCTTCAACTTTGTAATGAACTGCGACACTGACTTAGGATTCTTGAACTCTGCACTAAATGCATTCTTAATTTCATTCAACGATTTAGGTTGTACAGATCATGTAAAAAACTTCATATGCCAGCTCAATGCACAGTCCCTGAAGGTAGTACTAAACTGAGCTCTCTTAACAGCTTCGTCAGTGACTTTCTTAATGCTCCATATAGCTTCACATAATAACCAGTGATGGTCAGGATCCTCGTATCCATGTCGCTTGAAAATTGTTAACCTCATTTTATCTTCCATCGATTTTCCTTGGTTTCGCGACTCATTATGTATTAAACTGTTTGTGACAGTCCTTTGAGTGCTCTGATTTCTCTGGTTACTCTAGTTACTCTGGTTACTTAGTACTGCTAAAACAACATGAGGAGTAGAAATACTTAATTCAACAATAGGAGAACTACCTAAGGTTCCTTGTTCTTCTCGGTGAGGTTCTTCAATATCTATTTCCTCTGCCCTTGCAAACTTTGAATACTCTTTGTCTGATAGCTCTGCTTCTTCTCCAATGTAGAATCCTTTGTCTTGTGCTAATGTCTCGTAGCTCTACTTAAATAGGTTCGTAAGAGAAATATTTCTGAATAATCTCCCACTGCGTGTGTGTCTAGCCTCTGTGTCACTATCGTTGTTTGAATTCTTGAACATTAGCTTTAAAATCCAACTGATTACTCTATCTTCAAGATATTCTTCTCATGCAATAGCATATTAATCTTCAACTTTAAAAAGTGTAGAAACTTTCCTCTAGATCCCTTGAAGAAATAACTCTTTGCTTGACTATATGATTCCACTCTGTCAATAGAAAATTCAGTAATATACCCTCCAATAGTGATGTCAAACCAAATATCCACTACCCTTGATACAATGTTATCAATTTTCTTGACTTTCTTAATCAATGCCAATGTCCAAACCACAGGTGGTCTAGATTTGATTTCAATATCAGTGTCTTCTAGTTTGGATAACCACTCGTACAACTCCTTATGAACTTATGAAAATAAAATCTTGTGTACGTTAGTAATGATATACCTTCCCAACCAATCTTTAGTAGTAATGTTAGGGTTCTTTTTCTGAGCTTCGACGAAGTCCCTTTCTTTGTCTTCTATCCAATTCTGAATCTCTGTCTTCGATGGAAACCACCTTCAGATTCCCTCAAGAAGATCTTGGTCCCGACAAGAGAACCATTTGTTGGCATAGGGGAAGACCCAAGGTTCAACTCTAATAGCGCACTAACAAACCCTAACTACTGTCCCTTTCAGAAACACCTACAAAGCAGATGAAGTCTCACCTGAAGTAGGAATAAGGGGGTTGCAGGACATAGGTATCTACAACTGGAGGAAATGAAATATGATTCCTAAACAATAACGCAGAATAATCTAGAGATTCTTAACAATATTATGCTTAAATCCATGAAGTTAGTTATATCCTCTTATCTTCAACGGGAAAAATAACAGTGCAATAAAATTATAACCGATAGTAAATAACAAAGCATTAACCACATGGATCAACAATATTTACGTGGTTCACCCTCTCCCTAGGGCTATGTCCACAGAACTGTGTTTATTGATAAAATAGACGAAAATATACAATTCTACTTGCATACTCAACTTTAGATCCTTCTCTCTCTCCTATTTATCTCCTAACCCTGCACACCTATATTTAGAGTCGATCTTCACACCCATATCAAGACCCAAAATACAAGAATTCTCTAAGACATCACACTTTTACATCTCAACCTCACTATCACCTTCATCTCAACTCTTCTAGACCTCTATTTATCATTCCATGACTCTTAGAAACCCTAGAAAGAAGTCCAGGTGCCATAACCCTAGGTGCCAAAACCCTAGGTCCACATAACCCACATTTTAAGAAATTTGTCGATCTGTTCTTTCTTCTTCTCTGTGAGGTGCTCCAAATCACCAATTAGTGTCTTCTTCCACTTGTTGACTTGTCCACGATCTATCTTCTTTGTTTCTTTGTATTCCTTGATCTTCTCTTTCAAATGATTGCTTTCTCTTACTTTGTTCCTTCTTTTATTCTTCTTTAACCACTTCGACCCTTCCTCAGTTTGTGTGCCTTCTGTGCACTTCATACTTTGTCTTTATTCTTCTTTAATCTGCGCTTTCTTCCTTAATACATGACCAAGGGCCAACAATAATGTTTTTATCAAGACTCAGAATTGAGCATGGAAATAGGCATTGGAAAGGTCTTGGATAGTAGAATATAAATATTCACCCAGAAAATTGATCTGGGCATTCAAATTTTCAGGAAATGAGAAGAAAGAATTATGAGATATTAATGAACCAAAATGGTTCATATATTTTCATGAAATTGTTGAAACGGTCAACCTAACAGAGTTTTGTTCGCTGCACATTTTGTAGAGTTAACAACAACTAGATCAAATCATGATCAATGTAGAGTCCAGAGTAATGGAATATTCACATAGGACTTACCACCAGGAATATGAGATCATATGGATGGATGTCCATTTGGGCATTGAAGGAACAAACTCCAATGGACATGGAGAAGGAAGGGATGAAAACATGAATATCGTAGAGACCGTTAAAAATTTGCATAGGGATTTCCAAATCCATAAAGAAGATAATGAAAGGCTTATGAGAGCCAAGGAGAAACAAGAGGACTTCAACATGAAGTTAATGCAGAGTTTGAACAAAATGCAAAATAAATTGGATACAGAGAGTGGCTCAAGAAAATATGGAAGTCACAGGTCCCCTGATGATAAAATAATAACAAGAAGTTCTAGAAGACATCATCATCAATCCCCGAGGCATTCCAATAAGAGAGCACACAACAAATCAGGTCCATCCCTTGTCAAGAAGCATAAGAGGTCTGGGTTGGATGAGTTAAAAAGAGAAATGAACAAAATCAAACCTCCTACATTTGATGGTGAGCACAAGAAGGATGAATATGCAGAGACATGGCTGATGGGAATGAGAAAGTATTTTCAATTGCATAATTATTCTTCTCATCCAGAAGGTAGAATTTCCATCTATCAACTCAAGGGAAAGGCATCCATGTGGTGGGATTAGATTGTGTAGGTGCAGCACATTAAATATAAGAGTGTTACTTGGAGTGAATTCAAAAAGTATTTTTAGAAGAAATACTTGACTAAGAGATACTATGACATGAAAATGAAAGAGTTCTTTGAACTCAAGCTTGGGAGTATGACCATAGATGAATATGAAAGAAGGTTTTTAGAAGTGTTGAAGTATGTCTCTTTCATCAAGGATGAGACAGTTAATATTAAAAGGTATTTGAGTGGATTGCCATCATTCATCAGTGACAAAATATAGTATGATCATCCCAAGACATTGGAAGAGACCATAAGGCGAGGTAAATTCCTATATGATCAACAAACACCAAGGCCAACTTTCCAAAAATATTGGGAAGACAAAAATAAATTAAAGATGGATCAGAGGAAGAAGGGAACTAATCCACCATTCTTCAGAAATAATCCACAGGGACAACTCACATTCATAGAACCCATAACGATTGAGGCAGGGGGTCAAAGGCCAAGGCAATCAGCTATTCAATGTTCGGGTTGTAAAGGAGATCATATGTTCAGAGATTGTCCTCACAGAGGTGAAAAAGTGAGGACTATTCACAATGTACAAGAATATGAAACAGTGGAGGACATGGGAATTTACTTGCATGCATGAGGAAGGGAAGCTAAAGAAAGTGAAGGGAATTCCCAGGGCAGTGACCATCAGAGAAATTTCAACATTGAAGCTAAAGAAATGTTACAGAAACGAGTGTCAAATATTTGCAGCTCATATGGAAGAGACACCTAAAGATAAGATTCCAAATTTGGAAGATAATGAAGTCCTAGAATATTTTGAAGATGTGTATAAGGAGGCACGAGGACTACCCCCAAAGAGAGATATTGATTTCTCTATAAATTTAATTCCTTTTGTAGCTCTAGTGTCAAAGACTCCTTACATAATGAGTACACTAGATATGAAGGAGTTGCAAATGCATCTTAAATAAATTCTGAAGAAGGGGTATATGCACCCAAGTGTGTCACCTTGGGGTGACCTGGTCTTATTTGTGAATAAGAAAGATGGGACATTAAGATTGTGCATTGATTTCAGACAATTGAATAAAGTGACTGTAAAGAACAAGTATCCTCTGCCAAGGATTGATGATCTCTTTGATCAATTGAAGGATGAAAATACATTTTCAAAGATAGGTCTCAGGTTAGGATACCATCAAGTAAGGATTAAAGAGGAATATGTCAACAATACCACCTTCAGCACAAGGTATGGTCATTATGATTTCAAAGTGGTGTCATTTGGGTTGTCTAATGCACCAATTGTTTTCATGTGCTTAATGACTGGTGTTTTCCGACAATATTTAGACAAGTTTGTCATTGTCTTTTTGGATGACATCCTTGTATATTCTAAGTCAGAAGAAGAGAATGACCATATTTTGAGGATGGTGTTTCAAGTATTAAGGGAACATCAGTTATATGCCAAACTGAGAAAGTGCTCATTTTATCAGAAGCAAATTCATTATTTTGGACATATCATTTCAAAGGATGGGATAGTAGTGGATCCTGAGAAGATAGAAGCCAATAGAGATTGGTTAGTGCCAAATAATGTGAGAGAGGTTAGATAATTCATGGGCCTTGTAGGCTACTATAAGATATTTATTGAGGGATTCTCAAAGATTGCACACCCAATCACTTCCTTGCAAAAGAAGGGAGTGAAGTTTCAGTGGACATTGGATTGTGAAAAGAGTTTCCAACACTTGAAACAATTATTAACAAGTTCTCCCATACTAAGGATTGTAGACCCAAAAGACGACTTCATTGTATGCACAAATGCATGTAAAAAGGGACTTGGTGGAGTCCTCGGTCAAAATGGGTTTGTTGTATGCTATGAATCAAGGAAGTTGAAGGAGCATGAAAGACACTATACCACTCATGATTTAGAGTTGGCAGCCATAGTGCATGCCTTGAGGAAATGGAGACACTACCTCATGGGGAAAAGGTTTGAGCTGAGGACAGACCATAATGGTTTGAAATATTTATTTGATCAGCCAACTCTAAATGCTAGGCAAAGCAGATGGCTAGAATCTCTAAGTGAATATGACTTTGATATAAAGAATATCAAGGGGAAAGAGAACAAGGTGGTCGATGCACTCAGTAGAAGAGTTCATGAATTTCATGCTACAACAATTAGCATGTACCAATCATATTTTAAAGATAGAATTATAGAGGCTACCAAATTAGATTTGCAATACAAGGAATTAGTGGAAAAATTACAGCAAGGTAATTTGCAACATAAAATTGAAGAATACAAGCTAGATAATGATGAAATTCTCATGTGCAGGGGAAGAATTTATGCACCAAATTCTAATGAATTAAAAAATATCATATTGGGAGAAATGCATAATGTACCCTATGTTGAGCACCCAGGTTATCAAAAAACTATTGCAATTGTCAAAAGCCAATATTATTAGCCAGGAATGAAGAAAGAAGTTGTTGATTTTATTGCCAAATGTTTGGAATGTCAAAAGGTAAAGGCTAATCATAGACACCCAACTGGTTTGCTACAACAATTACCCATTCCTAAGTGGAAATGGAAAGTTGTAACAATGGATTTCATCACCAAACTACCTAGAACAAGCAAGCAGCATGATTCCATCATGGTAGTGGTGGATAAGCTTACTAAAGTTGCCCATTTTATTCCAGTTAAGCTCACTCACAAGGAAACCAACATTGTTGATGTTTATATGAGAGAAATTGCTATATTGTATGCTATACCAAAGAAAATTGTGTTTGACAGAGATCCAAAATTCAGCTCAAAATTTTGGAAGGGATTATTTAATGGATTTGGAACAAATTTTAATTTTAGTACAACTTACCATGCAAAATCAGATGGACAAACATAGAGAGTGAATCAAGTGATTAAGGATATGTTGAGGATGTATGTGATGGATAAACCATCAAAATGGGAAGACTACCTACACTTGGTAGAGTTTGCTTATAACAATGGGTACCAAACATCTCTAAAGATGAACCCATTTGAGGCACTTTATGGAAGAAAGTAAAACACATCGGTAAGTTGGGATAACCCAACAAAAAGAGCAGTGATTGGGCCATATTTACTCAGGGAAATGGAGGAGAAAATGATAAAAAGACAACAAAATTTGAAGGATTCCAAAGACAGTAAGAAAAGGTATGTTGATAAGGGCAGAACTCAAAGGGAATTTAAATTTGGGGACCATGTATTATTGAAAGTGAAAGACAACAAAAGTTTCCTGAAGTTGGGAAATTTTTCAAAGTTGGCAGCTCGCTATTGTGGGTCGCTTGAAATCATAGAGAAGATTGGTCTAGTCGCTTATACGAATGCATTTCCTGCATCTATGTATGTTCATAATGTATTTCATGTATCATTGCTTAAGAAATATATACATGATGCTAATCATGTTATTGATTGGAATGTGATTCAGGTGGAGCAAGAAGGCACTTTCCAAGTGCATCCGGTATGCATTATGGACCGAAAAATCAACCAGCTCTGGAATCGAGTCATAGGGCTTGTAGAGGTCCAATGGACCTAGTATGGTCCTGAGGACATGTTGACGGGAGAAACAGTCCATCCGTCAACTGGGAGAGTGGAACCAGTCCGGGGTTGTCTAAATAACCCAAGTCGTTTGGTATGGACCACCCTGACGAGTTTAACGGCTCCGTTGGCCGCTCTAA